>REGM01000094.1:360490-421504 GCA_004194415.1 Aurelia aurita
CCTTACTTTACTACCTTATTTCAAAGCAAGACATTGCACAAATTTGCTAAATATTTGCTTACTATGTGAAAAACATCTACCGCAACAGAATCGGTATGCTGAATTGCGTTTCCGTTGTGACCTGGCTCCAAATTTTATCATTGCAGACATGGCCCCAAGTGAAAGACAAACCAAACAGACACAATTACAACTTAATCTTGCTTCTTGAAAAAACTGAAATTTGTAACCAATATATTTATTTCCTATAAGTCATTAATAAGGTTGTTGAGTTCTAAATATAGAATTTTGGCTTCACTAGCAGTTCTAGGTAATTGTAAATCATTGTCAGCGATAAGAATGCATGCAAGCTCAGCAAAATCGTCTTTGCAACAGAAAGTTAGACGTCTCCTTGAAAATAAGTGTTCTGCCATTGCAACTTCATTGTATTCAGCATCCTGTTTATAATCCCTTGTATCTTGTTCCTCAGGAAGAAAAAAGAGAACGTCCGGTCTTCCTGAAGGGCTCTCTGCAGTTCGAACTGGACGAATCTTGTGGTGATTCCAGTGGTATACTACGTCGTACAGTTCATCTTGTAGAATAGGATAGAAGCAAAATCGTAAAGACTCGACATGAACAGGATTGCTATCGTCATAGAAACCTTGATCACGCAAATCTTTAAAAAAGTTTATCCACCAGGTCAGCTGGTTTCTTCTTAAGTAAGACCACCATGACTCTATCCTCTGATTTGAAGTGGACTTACCGAAAATAAAACTCCCCAACCCTGCGCTTTCGTCATTGTGGTTGCGTCTCAAGAATCTTTGTATACCAGCAATCCTTGAATTTTCAACTCCCCTATCCGCTCTTATCTTTGATGGAACACCATCTATTCTTTTGACAAGTTGTAGAAAATGGTTTGCAATAATGGCAGGATTTTTGCTTGTTGGAGCTATTAGCAGCCAAAGAATCTTTCTGCTATACCCGTCTATAGCACCATGAATGGCAAAGCCAAAAGGCAATAATTTGTCGTTGCCATCTATGTGCCAAATATAGTTTGGTCCCTTTGCCACGTACTGTCTCCTTCGCAGCCGGTGCCTCGATCTTAATTCAACTCCTTCAGGATCTAAGATTCTCAAAGCAATCCTTACAGTATCACGATCCACTTGAAATCCCTTAGACTTAAGTCTTTGATGCATTTCTCTGTAACCGATATTACATCCACTGCCAGTTAACTCTCTCCTGATCTCAATAAGGATCATATTGATTGGACAACGATGAATTCGCATCTTTCTACCGAGATTGTGCCGTCGCAGAATTCGATGCAAAGTCCTGAGGCTCAAGTTAATGTTATGGTAGCTGGCCAAAAGAGAAAGAATCTCCATATACCCAAAACTATTCCTGAAGTACCATGCAATGATTTGATCTCTTCCTTCTATTTCTACTGTTAATGGAGTCAAAATGCAGCTGACGCATGGGATAATAACTAGAAAAACGAATACCTTCAGCACACCAACAACGGCCTCCATCTTGAAATCAGTAGTTAGATCGAATGTTCATTTTTGAAGAGAGGTCTATCACAACAATTTGTCGAGATAAGAAAACTATCACAACAATTTGTCGAGATAGAGAGGTTTATCAGGACAATTTGTCGAGATAAAGGAAGCTATCACAACAATTTGTCGAGATAGAGGAGGCTATCACAACAATTTGTCGAGATAGGGTAGGCTATCACAACAGTTTGTCGAGATAAAGAGGATTAACACAGCAATTTGTCGTGATCGAGAGGGCTATCACAACAATCCGTCGAGGTGGAGAGAACTATCACGGCAATCAGTCGAGATAGAGAGGACTAACACGGCGATTTGTCGAGATGGAGAGAGCTATCACAACAATCTGTCGAGATAGAGAGGGCTATCTTGATAATCTGTCGAGATGGATAGGGCTATCAGGACAATTTGTCGACATAAAGGAGCCTATCACGACAATTTGACGTGAAACAACACAGTATCGCAAACATTTGTCGTGTTCGGTAGTGTAATATTTGTAGGAAACATTTTGGCACATTGAAGCCACCGTAGTACGCAATACAATTAGCGTTACATTTTTTACAAACTCTATTTTCCAAAGCTATGTTTTTATGCCGACCTACTTCTATCATTAAGTTCTATTCTGCTGCAAATGCTCTTTGGTATCTACAACTGCAAACAGGGAAAGCATAAAAGTTCTCATCACTGCAACTCACAGCTCCGTTGATTTCATCCGCCATTACTACAAAGCCAAGTCTCAACTCGCAATCCAAAAGCCTCGGTTACCGACTAACCGAAAATCGTACATTTGCGAAAATTTTCGGGTCGGAGCAAATCCTGTATTTACCCGCTAGTGGGCCTAACTTATGGAAAACGTTTGACACATTGGAAGCCGTTACGGATGCCTAAATGTGGAAAAAAGTCGCAATTCTTCGTCAGGAGTTGGTAAGGTTGTTTTTTGACATTACTTTTATACACCCCGGAATTGTCCTTTAACAGCGAGTGAAACGGCAATGAAGGCGTACTAATTAGGAATTAAAGAGTGACACCCTCCCCCCTAAATCCAGTCTTCCCATCAGACGACGCGACACGCTCCCCCTAAAGCCAGTCTTTCCATCAGACGATGAGACACCTTCCCCCCTAAAGCCAGTCTTCCCATCAGACGACGAGAAAAAGATTACTGAACCTAATGTTTTAAAAGTAGGATGTTACGTAGAGTTCGAGGAAATTGTTCAAGGAAAAGTTCCAGTAAGAATGCTTAAAAATTGTGTGGAATTCCAACATTTTTCAATTCCCCCCATATCCAAGTTAGGCCAACTCCCAGAATATGATGACCAGTTTTATTTCTGCAATATTTATTCTATCAGTGGGAAAGTGCAACTTTCTTCCCTGTGGTATCGTCCTCGTAGTATTGTAATGTAGATTGTAAGTAGTGTTAATCCGTAATATGTATTGCAAAAATTTTAATGGAATACAAAAAAAAAAAAAAGTGCAACTTCGTTATAAATTTGAGAATCGGGATGACGACAATAAAAACTTTTTTCTTGCATCAATTCATATTATCATTGTTTCTTGACTCAATTCATGTTTTGCAAAAAGAAATCAATAATTATTGGCCCGAAATTTGGTTTATAATGATTCTAATCTAGAGATGAAACGTTAGGAACTTTTCAATGCGGTCGGGCCAATCAATAATTATTAACTCATTTTTACAAAACATGAATTGAGTCAAGAAATAATGTTAATATGAACTGATACAGAAAATGTTTATCGTCGTCATCCTGCTTCTCAAATCTATAAATTCTTCCATTTGAAGAACAAGCTCCAATAACAAAACTTTTGAAAACAAATTGAAGAAACATTAAAGGGTCTGTTTCAACCAGCATGCCTTGCACATGCCATCTGTTCGTTGGCCTTAGTTGTCGCCATTTTCATGGGCCATGAAAATGGCGATAAACCAAGGCCAACTAGCAGATTGGCAGGCAGGCTGGTTGAAACGGACCCTTTAAATCCTTTAACGAGCTAGGATTGTAGAGCAGATTTCTCAGTAGAGAAAACTAGACAATTTTGTTCGCTATGAACCATATTTCGGTATTCCCGTTGCTACTGCTGTCTATATCCTGTTGTCAAAATAGCCTAGACGCAACTGTGTTCCAACGGCATGGTTACATGGTTTGTTTATCACGAGTGCAGACTGTACAGTGGTGTATCCATTGGTTAAACCTACGCAGAGGGTTTTAATACTTGACAAAGATTCCGCCAATCTGAATTTTGCAAAATAGAATGGCGCTTTGCACAATAAACGCATCAATTATTAATTAATCAAGTGAATAATCAGTTTGGGCGAGGTCAAATAATGCGAGAATTTATGAACATGAGGGGAACGCAGTTGCATGTTTTAGAAAGAAAGTGGATGGAAATTAAAGATTTCTGTTTGTAGAAGCACCCATAGTAAGGAATTGCTTTCCGTTTTTAGAACATTCTAATGTCAGTATAATAAGGCTTTTCATAATTTTTGCTTGAAATGAGAATTCAAAGAGATAGGGCAATAAAATTCTTTTACTACAGAAGCTTTGTGAAACGGCAGCCAAAGCATTTGTATGTTCTAAAAATATGGTGAATAACAGTAACAAATAAAACCCTCTTATTCTAGAATAATTCTTAAATACTTAGGAAGGCCCTCTCGCAGACTGTATAGAGAAAATGACTCACAAAACATTTCTTAAAAAAAAAAGAGTTTTGAGACAGGCAACTACAGTCAAATTTGTGTGAAATTCGAGCATGCAACTGGCTGAACTAAAATCAAGCTATGGCTGAACCTTTCAACCTTCACATGCCACCAATAGTGGTTCTTTGGGAAATTTTCAGTTGATGCCAGATGTTTTGATACGCTGTGCAGCTCTTCTGTGGAGGAGGCTTTTTGGTATATACTGCAGTCATATTTCCTGATATCATTTCAAACAGGGTCTAGACTTCATTTTAGGGACTTCGCTCCCCCAAAGCTCGGTTCACACTAGCATAACCTCCAAGTCTTTGGCATCTTAAAAAAACATTGCACGGATGGTTAATGCATCTTCTGTGTGATTTAATGGCTAGAAAGGAACTTCAAATACTTTGCTATAATCAGTTATGTAGCATCTTGATTATTTTCAGAATTACAGCGTCTTCTTTACTGGGCCAGTTTTGAGAATGTGACGCCATGAAATTGCTAAATCGTAAACTAGAAAAGCTACAGATTTCTGCTTACTGCCATATTAGAGACCTTCATAAACTATTGTTTTCTTAAAGATTGCACCGTTTTTCATATTTTAATTTAGGATATACAATTATTTTAATTTTTTCAACATTTTTCACGAGTTCTTTCAATAAAAAGAAAATCGCTGTTATTCTGAAAATAATCAAGATATTAGAAAAGCTACATATAGGATTATAGCAACGTACTTGAAGTTCCTTTCAAGCCATAAAATCAAACGAAAGATGCATTAACGATCCATGCAATGTTTTTTAAAGATTTGGAGGCTATGCTGTTCACACTAGAGTAAAAACGCGAAAGGAATACATTCTAAATGCTTCAGTAAAAACGCGTCAAATTATTTTTTCTCAATTTCGAGATTTTGTTGGTGCCTTCGACATCATTTGGATGGAATCAACAAGTTTTGATTCCATTTGGAAACAATAACTCACTAAAAATGCGTTTAAAACCAATATACTTTTTACTTGCCAGAACAGAGGCTTGGATCGAGCGTCCAAATCTGGTAAAGTTCGAGAAAGAAAACAAAAGCACGAGCCCCGTTCTCAGTAGAAACATTGCTAGCTGCTAGTATAACCAGCTTTTAAGCTGAAGGGCTACCCTCTTTAAAGAAGTTGAAAATCAAATCAAATCAAAATGGGGCATGAAGTTTCTTCGGATCTCAGAACACTTTGTTGCGGAGGAGGAAGGGAAAGGCCTTTCCCTTCCTCCTCCGCAACAAAGTAAAGTCTGTGCGCAGGCTAATTTCCTCTTGTCTGGCAAGTAAAAAGTTTCATTAGAAAATGCGTTATCCCATTTTTCAAACAATTTCTAAAGATTCTAACCAATGAGATACCGTCTTGTCTGCTATTAAATCAGATCTTAACACTCATATAAAACGAAATATAAAAATACACAGATATCGAAATTACGAAAACTATTGATATACAAGAATAGAAATATGAGAAAAAACTCATTTTTAATCGTAATATTTACAGATCTTCCACTCCTTCAAAACTTGCACTTCTTACCTCAGCCATTTTCTTACCAATGTATCAAAAATGGTCTTATTGCGATGCCAACCTTTGTGGTCAATATTAGGCACTTCGTAGTGAATCACACCACCCTTTTCGTCCAGAGTTCGAAGGCCAAACCAGTCTTCCATGTAAGCCTGAAAGAGAAGTCATTCCGGGTGAGACAAAACAAGGGTTGGCGTTTAATAACATATACTGTCGACCTATTTCTTTGGGTTGAATTTTCCAAATTTGTTGTCAAATTTTAACTCAGTTGTGAAGATTTTTGATACCTTGTTCATTTCAAAATCAAAGAGTTTTTCGTTAAAGAATTCATTAAAGTTTGAAAAAATTGTAACTTCTACTAAATTAATGGAAGAAAATTGGTAGACTTTTAAAGAAAAACCCACTTTACGAAAGTCTATAATATTGTGGTTAACACAAGATTATCGCTGTTCTGGTGCACGATTAGCAATTTGATGACGTCATAACACTGAAATACAAAAGGGCTGTCAGGTTGAAAATGATCAATCACAGTAGAGCATCTAAAGTTCTGTCCAAGGCATCCAATTCAAAGAACGATGCAATAACTATTTACACGATATTTTTAAAGCGTTGATGCGACGCTTTCTTGACCCTTTTCAGAACAGCTTTCACTCAAAATTGTTATACCGGGTGATTCAGGAAATTTTTCACATGCTTAAAAGGCTGTAGCTCTGAAACCATTTATCAGATTCCTTTAAACTGATAATACCTGTGTAGCTAACATATCAACTTGATAAGAAAATTTACTTAGTCAAAATCAGTTGTGTCGTTCTTAAAGAGAATCAACGGATATAAAAGCCCCGCGCGGAAGGGGTCTGGGTATTCTATTATTAGCCTATTGTATTTGACGATTTCTACACGTAGGTGGATATTGTTTAGCAAGAGGAATAATAGCGCGCGTAGGAGTTTTCTTTGTCCTATTTATAGATGACCTCCACTTAGCTCCGTTGATTCACTTTAAATTACAAGTGATTTTATAAAAATGCTTCATCTCAAAATCCTCTAAACCGGCCTAAAATGCTTGATGAAATTTGCTAGCAATCTAGCCTCGCGATATTAGAAAATAGACCAAAAAAGGTTGAATGACAGTCCTAAATGTATGTGATTATACAGAAGCCTCTTTATATTCCTAGTAAATGTTAGAGAGATAAGGTGGACAGATAGAGTTTTATCAAGGTGAAGGTGAAGGTGCGTTTTTAGCGCCAAGCGCTGGGATCGCAGAAGTAGAGAAGACCTAATCGGGTCCGCGACCCTTTGTCATGATGCTCAAATGGTAGGGCTCTGCCTGGGATCGAACCCTGTCCGCCCGACTGTTCTGGCTGAAATGTCAGATGATTACACCACTGCGCCAAAACACCATCGTGATATCTGTGAGGCTAAGTTGCTACCAAATTGATCAAGGAATTTAGGTCTCTTTGGACGGATTTTGAGATGAAGTATTTTTATAAAAATCGCTTGTCATCTGAGAACAATGCTACCGATTTTGGCAAACTAAATTTTCTTATCTAAGTTGAAATGTTAGCTGCACAGGTATTATCATTTTATAGGAAATAGGAATCTGATGAATAGTTTGCGAGCTACGGCCTTTTAAACATCTCAATATTTTTCTGGCTCACCCGGTATAGAAATGTGTACAAAACTGGGCCAGAAGACAGGCAAATTTACACTGGCCTACGAAATAACGGATAGAATGTTTACAAATTACACACCTGTTGTCCCTTCATGGGAACAATTGTCTTTACATCTGGACTCAAGAAGCCAAATACACTGTAAAAGAATACATATGATAACTCAACAACTGAATAGGCACTGCGAAAGCTAAGTTGAGTAAAGGAACCATCTGCTTTATAGCTTTCGTGTGACATGGAACATTCCCCTTTCGTCTGAGTTAAATTCTGTATTTGTAAATATTCATGCACTATCGTTGTAAATTGACCAATAACTACAAAATAGGTCGCATGTTAAAACTGATTTTCACTACTGACGGAATCATCAGGCAATAAGACTATTTTAATGGGAGTGTAAATGTGCAATAGTATTTTTATAGTAGTAATTACGTGCAGTTTTATGAAATGGGTGGGTCAGGAGGGTTTTTTTTCGCTTGTTCGGGGAGTCGTAGTACGAGGGCTACACAACCGATGCGGCTAAAACTCTAACTTCAGTTCTTGATTTAGGCCTGGACTTAATTTTGTTAAAGCCTCATTGATACATTGACAGAATTGCTTATAAATTATGCGAATTGGTTGGTTGGTTTTGTTGTAGCGATTTTGTGGGTGGGTGGTGTATTTGTCCTGATTCACCCAGTAGTTTTTATCTTTTTCTATGTAATGGCCACGGGGTAGTCATAGTCTAATGCTCCCCATGGTATCGTCCTTGTAGTGTTTGTAGAGTAGTTCGTAGATAGTGTAATTAGTAATCGGTCTTGTAAATTTTTAATGAAATATATATGAGATAAGTATGTAATGGCATAGAAAGCGATTTTATTAGTTCTAGGATAAGCCCAGATAACCGTTGAATCGTAAAGCTCTTCTAATCAGTTTCTAGGCCCATAGTGAAAACATTTGAGAGTTTGCTTTTTGCACTTTGATCTCCCTTGGATCCGTTTGTAACATCCAAATTGTGATCTTTTCTGAATATTTTCAAGCACTAACGTCGTAATTGATAAATAAAAGCTTTGATATTATGTCATACCTTGATTGCCATGGACTAATGACGCCATCGTCAGGTCCACCCAAAGAGACCATTCTGCTGATTTTGAGAAAATTCTTCTTTTGGGCCATGGCAACTAGGACGGATAAAAAAGCCATTCTTATCAAAGTGTATCAAATTTTGATAAAAAAAGAGTTGAAATGAAGTCTTCTAGAAGCATGCCCTTCCAGTATCATTTTTAAAACGCGAAGAAGTTTCCTGGCATTGCAATTTCTACTAATACGGTAAAAGCCCCATTAAGCCTCCGGGGGACTTATCTAAGTTCTCAAGAAGGGGACTTAAAAGACAAAGGCTTTTTAGAGAGGGGGACCAATTTATAAAGTAAAATGACAAGACTATATTTTTCTGAACCAACATACAATTTTGCGAGTCAAATACACAAAAATGTAGTTGTAACCCATATAACCATATCAAATTCAAATTTAATTGTTTTAGCTAAACAAGTAGGAAACCTTTGCTAACCTCTTGCATTAGGGGGGCTTAATAGAGAGAGGGCTTATTAAAAATGTTGGCTTAGAAGTGAAGGGGTTATTAGAGAGGGGGCTTAATAGAGGGGGGGCTAAATTGAGATTTTACGGTATGTAAATTTGAAAATAATCAAGACACGAAAAAGGCAATGATTTATTTCGGATTGATCAGTCTCCATAATTATTTGGATAAGTTTCACTTTCACCTGACCTATTTCTAAATAGAAAATAAAAAAAGTTTATGTGAAATCACGAAAACGAACAAGGATAAAACCATACCATCCTCGCGATAATTTGCCGCTTTAGGGTTGTTGTCCAGAACTGGTAGGTATCGGCAGTATTCTTCGTATTCTTTAAAGTAGTCAGGTCGTGGATCTACAAACAGCGAAAAGATTCTCATTTCAAAATGACTTAAAGGATTAAAATACAATCACTTCGTTGGAAAGATCTTTGAAATAGAATAGTGATCGTTACGGGGTGAGTCAGAAAAATGTTTAGACGTTTGAAAGCATGTAGCTCTCAAACCATTGACCCGACTCTATACACTGATAATAGTTGTGTAGATAACATATCAACATAGATAAAAACATTTAGTTCGTCAAAATCGGTCGTATCGTTCTCAGATTACAAGCGATTTTTAAAAATGCTTCATCTCAAAATCCTCCAAAACAGGCCTAAAATCCTTGATCAAACTTGCTAGCAATATATTTAAATCAAATATAAATCAATCAAAAGCAACAGATGCTTTTGTTACAAAATCTGTCCTTGTTACCATAAATGACGCAAAATATCGCAAGAAATCGCTTTTTGAGATAAATTACATATTATTTGTTTCGAGGGGCAAATCACTCCAAAAATCTCGTACACTTCCGAAAAAAATCCCAGAAAATCTTCGAAAATCCCAAAAATCTCAAAATCTCGGAAAATCTTCAAAATCCTCACAATCTTCCAAAAATCTCCAAAAATCTTAGAAAAATCCCAAAAATCCTACGAAATCTCAAAGAATCTTAGAAATCTCAGAAAAATCCCGAAAATCTTCGAAAATCCCAAAGATCTCAAAAATCTTCAAAAGATCTAACAAAATTCCAAAAATCCCAAAAATCCCTACAAAATTCGAGAGATTTTCAAATCCCAAAATCTCGTACGCTATTTTTGAAGTGATTTGCCCCTTGATTTGTTCTACAAGAAGTTTCATATAATATATCCTTGCTTTCTTTCATAGATTCCATGTTTTGAATGGTAGCCAGATGTTGATAACAACCCACAACTACCAGCGATGATGAAGGCTTTACATGGGCAACAATTTCTTTAAGAGACACCACTGTTTAAGTGCCCTGGTACATTCTAGCCCTGTGATTTCCCCGGTGAAAAAAATCCAGCAAAATCTGTTCCTGGGCAAGATATGAATCTCCTGGTACAAAACGCCTCAAAAGTGAAGCCTGGCTGCAAATTGTGGAAACCCCGGGGAGAAATTTGAGAAATTATTTTCACGCAGATGCAATCTCGGTGAGAATTTGCCTAGTTTTTTTTCGATCACCACGAGCATTTTACATACGGAAAACTGGCCAGGATTTATGTTGTTTAAAAGATAAAACATTAATTTACTTACCTCGCCAATAATTAGCAACTGATAACAAATCTTGAAAGAGTCTTGTGTAGACAAGCCTACAATGAAAACCAAACAACTTTAGGCTCACTGATAAAAGAAAAAATTCCAGCTTCAACCCCCGAGGAAGGAGGGGAATTTACTGAATATTAAATTGCAAAGAACTGTGTTCAGTATTTAAAGAGCTTGTACAGTAATAATNGTTTCCCGCCAATAATTGTTCTGTCCTCGGTACAGAACTGGAGCTCCTCGGTGAGAATTTGCCTAGTTTTTTTTCGATCACCACGAGCATTTTACATACGGAAAACTGGCCAGGATTTATGTTGTTTAAAAGATAAAACATTAATTTACTTACCTCGCCAATAATTAGCAACTGATAACAAATCTTGAAAGAGTCTTGTGTAGACAAGCCTACAATGAAAACCAAACAACTTTAGGCTCACTGATAAAAGAAAAAATTCCAGCTTCAACCCCCGAGGAAGGAGGGGAATTTACTGAATATTAAATTGCAAAGAACTGTGTTCAGTATTTAAAGAGCTTGTACAGTAATAATTCTTATGAATTCCTATCAATTTTAAAGAACATCACATACTCTACTGGGTGTCCCAAAATGATGTATCGGAGTTTGCCGAACCATACAGTCTTGAATTATGGACCGATTTGGATGAAGTTACAAATCATTTTGTAGCAGAAAGGCTAACTTAGATGTAGAAATTTATTTCACTCCAATCGGGCATACCATTCTAGAGCTGCGGGTTATTTTGCTTTGAAGTTATTTTGCTTTGAAAATAACTCAAAGAGAACTAAAAATTTTGACAATGGATCTCCGAAGTTTCATCTTTAAAGAACAAAACATAATGACAAATATGTGTCTCTTGTAAATGTGCATGGGTTGCATATTTAAGTTCTTTAGAAGACAATTGATGCAACTTTCATCTTATTAAAGCTAAATACAGGACGAACTTTGATTGTAATTTTTACCTTTTCTCAACACTTTTCAAAAATAGCTCCTTTGCAAAACAACCATTAACTCTAGAATGGTATTATTTTAGTCAACAAATCTAAGTCAGGCTTCATGCTACAAAATGATTGGTATCTCATTCAAATCGGTGAAAAATTTGTGATAGTATATTTTGGCAAATGTAGATACATCATTTTGGGGCACTTGGTGTATTGTATATTTGCCCAATTTTTAACAGTCAAGAGCAAGGTTGGTCGCAGGTACTGCAAGCATAAAATTTTGATACAGACTTTCAGCAATAGAATGAACTGCAAGTTAAAAGACAATATATTGTCCAAAGTACAACACAGTGAATATTTTTCTACGACACCAAATGCAGGTTACAGGTAGGCAATGATCATGGAGAAATTACGCTAAAAAACATGCTTGAAAGAAATCTGAAGGTTGAAACGTACTTTGAGACTTCATCTCTTGTTTTGTTTCTCAACAAGGGAAGATATTTTGACCAGGATGGTGGTACTATAAAACAGAAACATTATTTCAATATTATGACTGGCCTATTTGACGGCAAAGGGAAGAAAAAAGCACAGATACAGAATATAGGTTAATCAAAAATTAAACTGGCTCTTTAAGGCTGTGTACGTTCACATGATGCTGGTACGATTTGAAAACGAAAAAACCTTGTTATAGATCGGCCTCCAATTCACATTAAAAGGCAGAAATCGTGTCAACAGAATGTGAAAATGGCAGAATTTGAAAATGGAACTCTAGCTCGCACAATTTGAAAACTACGCCCATGAGAACACTAAAGAACGAGTACAACAGAACATTTTTTGACGCTTTCGAAATGAGGCAGATTCATGTTTTAGGCCTAGATGAATTTCTTTGGCATCAAAATCTAGACTCTTTATCTCAGAGATTGCAAAGAGTTTGGAACCATCAAATTTTCCGCTGTCTTATAATACGACACCGGTACCATGTAAATGTTAGCTAAAATTTATTGCTGTCACATTTCTCCATTTTCAAATTGTGCAGGTAGAGTCATTGGTGTTAAATTGGCTTGTTTGATCGTAAATTTGTTCCTCGCATGAACCAAACTGACAAGTGTGCGACGAAACAAATTTTTGGTTATTCAACGTTGCTCTTTATAGCAGCTATTAACTTATTTTCTCTATTTCAGGGTTTCAGCATAATTCGTTGTTTCTCTTGCAGGATTTGACAGTGTTCTACCTGTTACAGGTTACTGTAATTTGGTTTTTATTCTTTTACAAGACTTAACAGTTTTCTTTCCACAGATTACAGTGTCTAATGTTGTGTGTATGGCTTTATTACAATGAGTCCGTTATTTAAGGCTATTTTAAAATTCTGTACTGCAAAATAAGTTGTTGAAAAGAATTTCGCAAATACAGTACACTCTCAGACCCCGTTTACACGAAAGAAAACTGGATCGATCCAGAACGGGATCGATCCAGTTTGGGATCGATCCCAAAATTTTGCAGGTGTTTACACGGGATCGATCCCAAATTATGTTGCGTTTACACGGGATCGATCCAGGCACATATCACTGATTCCCAGACTCCTTATGAAGACTTGTGCATGCGTTGCTAGTGTGACGGAAAGATGCCATTCTGAAAACGCCTCGATCTAGTTCTCGACCAAACTAGCACGGATAGCGGATCGATCCCGAGCGATCCCGTGTAAACGCAGGGCCGATCCGTACCAGTTTGGGATCGATCCCGTTCTGGATCGATCCAGTTTTCTCTCGTGTAAACGGGGTCGACAATTATTGCGCTATGGAATCAGGGAATTCTTTAATGATCCTTTGCGTTCCATGATAAATCAATCGATCAATCGATCAAATCACTCAAAATTGTTTCAAATGCAAAGGATCGTGGTAAAAATTTCCAGACAAGTGCCATATTTAGTGCAATCGTCTCTTGGTGTTTCATTGTCATCCTTTTCACTTTCACTGTTTCATTTCACTTTCATTTTTTTGTCTTTTTGTGATGAAACGAAAGCGAAATGTCAGTTGAGTGTCTTCTCAAGACTTTTTGCTTTCTTCACACAAACTTTGAAACTTGCCTACCTTAGATTTCAGGAAAGTGGATTAGTCTAAAAAACTAGCCAAGGAAGTTTGTTCTTTGTCCTTTGTCCTTGGTGTACAACTTTGCCAAATCTGAACAAGAAATCCATCAAACTTTAAATTCTAATTTCCTTTCAGACAACAAAGCTGAAAACCCTTAGTCAACTAGGATTATCATTCGCTGGAGTAGTATTACAGTATGTATTTCAAGTCTTATCAAGCAATAAAACTCACTTCCAAATTGTCCAAACAGGGGTGAACTCAGTGTAATGAATGTGTCAACATTATGATCTGGCATCATTTCAACAATCCCTCTGCACACCAATCCACCTGAAATAAAATGTCCAATGATCGAAGATCATTTTATCAAAAAGAAAACATTTTTTATTCCAAAAAGTTATCATAGCAAAATGTGTCTAAGCAACAGCCACATACAGTAATAAAACTCTGCAAAACATGAAGCAGGACTCGTCAAGATCTTATTAGAAATTAAAAGACATGAAGAATACCTATTGTCTATCTAGAATATTTATAGAATATCTACTGACCAGAAAAAGGGAACCTGAGAATTTGCTGTAAATGTTTTAATGAAAGTTGTCAAGGGGGTACATATATGAATGATTCGATCAGTATGATACAATAAGGAAGTATTTGACCTCAGCTGGAGAAGGAAATTCAGGTCGAATCTTTCCTACCTAAGAATTCTCAACAGTTTCTTAAGTTTAAAAAATTACAGTCTTTCAAATATGACTCAAGAATTCTAATCAGAATGTGAAGAATTTTTGAAAATGCTTAAGAATTCTCATATCATGTTAATGTGTGCAAGGCCTGTAATGTAATTCCCTGTAGCAGGAAAGTTTTTAATTCTCCTGCAAAGCAATTTGAACACAATTCAATGTTTTAATGAGCCATCGCTACAAGATCTAGACCTCAATAATTTCTATCATACCTTGTGAATGACAAATGAGATGGACTCCATCTGGTGCAGCTTGCATTATTGGTCTAACCAATTTAATGAAATCAGGGAGTTGGTGGTCCATTGGCAGAAAGCTGAGAAAGTTGTCATAGATGTCCAATTCAGTTACATTTGTGCCAGGACTTGCGGCTTGGATATACTGTTTGAGGTCATCCAAGCCATGTCCATCAGAATTCACTCCATGCACCAAGATTATGGGTTTGTAACCAGATGCCAATCCGCAGCTTATTGATACAGTCAGTAATAGAAAGACACATTGCTTAGTGATGCACCTAAATGGAATGGTTGAAAAAATTTAACAGCTAAAAGTTATTGATGGACTACATTCAATAGATATTGTCAAACCAGGTTACCCAAAACAAATTGAACTGAAAAAATCTGTTCACGCAAAGTAGCGTAATCAACCGAAAGGAGTGATTCAAACGTTTTTATGTAGCTAAGTCCCTACAGTGTGTCTTACTTTTCTACACAATTTTTTCATAAGAAACTGGTTCTGTACTAGGATGGCATGGCTGAAAATTTAAGAAACTCTAGTACTAAGTTCGGAAAGAGCTAAGAAACTTTCAAAAGCAAAATTCAAAGATATGATGATAAATATGTTGCGGAACCCTTATTTTTGAGTAATAACTAATGGTTTTATGTTTTGAACGTAATAGAACACTTTTTCTCCCCACCTGATGTTCTATATGTCAAGAAACATATCTGCAGCAGTGTTGGAAACTACATGATAATTCATGCATTTTAAAAATAAGAAACAAATTAAGAAACGGTTGGTACTAAAATAAGAAACTTTTAGTACTGTGGCCTGATCCAAGGTTCTCATAAAAAAACTTGTATTCAATTGCACTATTGTTTCAATTAACAGCACTTTTGATATTAGTAAGTGGGCACTTGAATTCGAACCCATGCAAACTTCCAGGCGCAGTCAGCAAACTACTTTCCAGTCTAACAAAAACAGTTTCAATGTTTCACTTTACCAAAACCAACCACTGCTCAAACAAATATACTCTGTAGTCATGGTAGTGCATGTGATAAACACCCAGTTTGAATTCTGTTTCTTCTTTCGGTTCAGAGTTCAGATAGTTGCTGTGTCACATCGGGTGTCACATATCATAACACGACACACGATACTTTGCAATACTATCTTGTTTTGAAATAGCCTGAATCTGCAATCGTATATAAATAAGCGGTTTCCTATACGAATTTTGGTAAGAAACCGTTTATTTTCCTTAAAAAATGAGTGTAGTATGCTTTTAAAATCATCTTAAATTTAAGAAATAATTAACACGCAGACATAAACACACAAATATGCCACCAAAGACCAACTGCATGCAAAATGGTCATAATAATCCATACCTCCAGTGCCAAGCGGTCTTGTTAGGGCACATCTTCAAAACTTCTATCATGTCTTTCGCAGAGCGTGTAGCGGGTTTCAACTTCAACTGATCTTGTAAATAATGGATCCTTGAATGTCTTGAATCATAAAAATATCGAATTTAACGCCGATCGAAAATGATAGTTGCGGTTTACAGCTGACCTTCGAAAGGAAAGTGAAATCTGAACCGGTGGTACCCTTTCGATTTGATATGATTCGATGAAAACAAACGAATGCGCCGAAGTTGTTGTTGTTGTTGGAGTCATGTGCCGATCACCCTTCGCTCCTGCGCAGCATACTTCTCAGCACCATCAGCTCAGCACTGTCAGCACCATCAGCCTGATTCCCTGCGTCAACTTGGCCGCGTTCGCGTGAGGGTCCTGGACGCCAGGGAAGCATTTTGTTGACGCCTGGACAAAAGTCAACAATTATTTTAGACCACTTCCATGGAGCCCAGTCCCCTAGTCGAAAATGACGTCAGGGTACCAGACTGCAGCACCATCAAACCAAAAGTGGTTTTGAGTTATTTCACTTCAAGTATCCTAATAGAAACCATGAGGACATTCTCTTTCGAAAACAGTTTCTTTCCTGGCACTCACTTTGAGTACTGTACTTCCTAAACCACAAAATTTTCCATTAACAGAAATAGATATTATCCAGCTTTATAATTATAGCGTTATAGCTTTATATTCTGTAGTAGACCACGCTTACACCATAGTCACAAGAATTGACTTGTGACTATGTTTACACTGTACCGGTACCGTTTTGATCCGTTACAAAGTTGTTACGCTTCAAGAGATTTGATTGATTTCAAATATTTATATTTCAAATATTTAAGGAGGGTAGCCCTTCAGCAATACTGATTTTCAAGGGGCCCTCCATTACAAAATTTACAAAAATTAAAATACTATTATGACCTAAAATAACCTAATACAATTCAATTTCTAATATATTAATAAAAACCCTATAATCTAAAATAAATAATTACAATAAAAGAAAATCCATATGGCAAACACATTATTTACAGCAAGCTACCCCTATATACGTTAGCTTACACTCAGCTGAGAGGCCATTCCAAGACTTGGCACCTCTAAACGAAAAAGATTTCTGTCCATTTTTGGAGTTTTTCTTTGGTAACCTTAGGTCAGTTGCTGTATTCCTAAGATTTCTAGAGGTCAGCTGGGATGTTTTTGTGAAAAGATTACACATGTATTGTGGAGCCAGCTCATGCAGAGATTTGAAGACCATAATATTAGACTCACTAGCAATTAGTTCATCAATGGTCTTCCAACCAAGCTTTTTGATAAGTGGCTGGCCCGGGGTATCAAAGCTGCTGCCAGTTACAATACGGGCAGCTCGGTTTTGCAATTTTTGCAGCTGGTTGATCTCAGTGACACCACAGCAACCCCAGACTGAACAACAGTAGCGGAAGTGTGGCTCCACAATACCTGTGTACATGGTCCTAAGAGTTTCTTCTGGCAGAAAGGATTTTGAATGCTTCAAAAAGCCAATTGCTCTTGAGACCTTGGAAGAAACTGTCTTAATGTGTTCCTTCCAATCCAAAGAGTTGTCTATATGGACACCAAGATATTTGGTTTTTTGTACAACTTCAAGCTCAATATCCCGAATTTTCAGCTTCAAAGATTCACTTTTATCTTTTAGAGCTTTATGCTTTGGTTTTGTGGAAATAAGCATGGAATGAGTTTTCATTACATTAAGAGAAAGCTTGTTGCCTTTAAGCCATTTTTCAACCTGTGTAAGATCATTGTTGATGGCCTCATTCAGCTGTGCGATATCGCTGGATTGATGGCAAAGGCTCGTGTCATCAGCATACATGGACACATTCGAATTTCGGACAGCTCGTGGGAGGTCATTGATGTAAATGAGGAATAAAAGAGGTCCAAGGCATGAGCCTTGCGGTACACCAACATTTATGTCCTCAATTGATGAGTCAACACCATTAACCCTAGAAAATTGCTTCCGGTTAGAAAGGTAGGATTTGAACCATGCTAATTCCCGTTGCTGAATACCATAGTACTCTAACGTTTTGCAAAGAGCGTTTACAATGTGTTCTGTAGACAGAAGGAAAACAAGTGTTACAGATTAGCAGGAAAAATGTAATCTGGAGACTGATCCGTTACACTTTTGTTACGGATCCAAAGTTGTAACGGTACAGTGTAAAACGGGATATTAACCTCGGAATTTCATTGTCATAGACGATCAAATAGTTTCAGGAAATTGTAGATCGCTGACCAAAAATTGCGTCAGTTGACCAACAAATTTTGGTAAATATCTAGTTCAACAGTTATTTCAAATTTACAGAAGCACCACTGATGTTTCATTTCAGATTTCTGATACTCAATACTTTGTTTATCGATTGTTTGTTAAATCTGTCTGGGAGGAAATAACAGAGAAAGCACCAATTGTCAACGCTAAGTAAATATCTGTACATAGATTTTAAATTTATACAACTTAAAAATGAAATTGCATAGGTTCATAAACAGCCATCGCTCAAAATGGTCATACCAAACAGCAGCTATTGAGAAAAATGCGAGTTTCTGGCATTAAGGATTTTGGGGTTATTGTTTGTGGTACTAACTGGATAAGGCTTTTTGTCTTTCAAAGTGACTTGTACTATACATTTTATGTTTACAAATAAATTTAAATCATAGAGTATTAAAATTTATACTCGATTGTTGTAAAATAATTGTCTTTGACTTTGTAATAGATTTTAACAGGTCATAGCTTGCAAACCAGATCAAATCTGAAACTTATTAAACCTGCATAAATATGTCTATCTTTAAATATAGCCTATTTTATGAGCTTCTCAGCTTCGTCGTTCTTTTTTGACACATTTCATGATATTTGGGTACCATAGTAAAGGGCCAAATACTAAGACCCCCCCCCCCCAAAGCAAGGAGTGGTTTTTAAAAGCATAATTTGTGAATTTCTGTTTTGCTGAAAGAGGTATCAATATCTTTTTCAAGGAAGCTTCGTGTTAGGTTCAAGATAGGATCTTCTAAAGTGGAGGGGAATGAACTTGATAAAAGAATATCCCTTAAGCAGATCTCCTGCAAGTTATGATACTTATGATACAGCAATGGCAAGGAGGTCGTCAAAAATATGTCCAGTTGTGTCCATACCACCAAATACTATTAACAGTCTCTGCTTTTTTTGTTCCGAACTTTCATCTCCTATGAATAAACGACACAGAATGAATTTGTGCATGTTTTACGATCGAAGAAATCATTGTGTAACTGGTCATCAGCTTGCAGTTTAATCACCCAGCTAGCTACATTCTAGAACTTCTTTTATGATCAAAACTATGTTAGAAGTTTTTAATTCTCACAAAAATTCTTTAAGCGCTACTAGTGTTTTCGGCGAGGAAGACAGCTGTTATTAGAGAAGCTGACTCCTGGCAATCTTGCATCTCCTTACTACTGACATTTTGAAGCAACAGTCTTATAACAAGCAAAGGAATCGAACAAAACCATCGACAAGGGTGTACAATTTAAGTTCTTCCTTCAAGTATACAGAACTTTTGAGAAGCATAATCGAATCACCGATTTTTTCTCTTTTATGACCGATCAAAAACCCAAATCTCCTGCTGGACTCACCCAACAGTTTTTGGATAAATGAGATGATATTATAGCATTATTGCAAAAATTGGTAGATTGTATAGCCGTAGCTAATATTTCCTAATATTGAACTGCTTGGTGCTCAACGTGCACTAGCAAGGGAGTCTGTGCATAGACTGATTACATGAGTCTCATTTTTCCGCATTGAATAGAATGATATTTATGGCTTCAAACTGAGACTCGTGACAATACAGCTTGAAAACAGAGACTACTTTGGCCTAATGCACCGCATTTAGGGCGCATCCAATCAAATCTCGACTTTCTTAATAAGGCTAGACCACGTGCCTATTCTTAGCGTTTGATTGGCTGATTAGATCAAAGTTCGACTTTTTGAAGCGACATTCGCCTTTTCCTTCGACGTTCGAAGGATAGAAGCAGGCCTCATTAAAAATATTCTGTGCCTGCGAGCAAATGATTGGGAAAAATGTGCCTGCAATCAATCGCTTTGAGTACAGTAAAGATGCCAGCAACAGATGTGTAATGGTGTTTTGTGCCTGCGAGCGGCGCTCGTGCGCTCGCACAGATTAATGAGGTCTAGATAGAGGATGTTCGACTTTTCTTCAGATTTTAGTCCGTGTTTAGAATCTGTTTGGTTGTGAGTCCTTGTATGAGAGAAAATAAAACCATCAGATTAAAAACATTGAACGAATGCAAGGAATCATGTCGTCAGTCTAGTCTGTGCATACTCTGTTCAGTAGCAATAACTTCGACATCTGCATGACACTCTTCCTTGTAGTATTAGTAATTGTAATATATTTACAAATTACTACAACTAAAAACTATGTAAGTACAAAGACAGCCCCATTTCTATGGGCAGCCCTGTCATCATATCTAGTAATAATTGCTTATGAAAGATACCTGTTTCTTGCTTAGTGAAAATCTCGACGCAGGATAATGTATGATCTAGCCGTGGTGGAGGAGTACATCCTTGAATTTCAATTTTACTCCATACCAAGAAATCTGCGGACGAAAAAAGGATTCGTTTAGTAAATTTTAATCAATAAGCTATTATGGTCTTTGTTACATTAAGTAATAGAACAATTTGCTGAAAATCTTTGTTCTCCAATGGTCACATCAAATCGTCTNATGACCCGTCTATAGTTACGGGTCCTTTTAAAATTCAGTACTTAACGGTCCTAGGGGTCATAGGGGTCTCAGGGTCATAGGGTCCGGTTTTTCCGGTATGCCATGAAATCAGACAAATATACATTCCACAAAACAAGCGATGCTTTGTTACCACTGCTTGTGACGTTGACCCGTTTGACCTTTGACCCCCGCATACATCCATTAAATCGATCTGATTCAACTCGAATAGATTTGCGGCTCCGCCGCAACTACATGAGTCTCAGTTTTCCCGCATTGAATTGAATGATGGGTTATGGCTTCAAACTTGTATGAGAGAAAATAAAACTAAATACGATTAAAAACATTTAACGAATACAAGGAATCACGTTGTAAGTCTAGTAAATATGTACAGGAAAATAAATATTTATGGTGGTAACTCAATCGTAATTTGATACCTGTATCAAATATAAATAAATCACTATGTAAATCTCTTTCAGCCATGCCACCATGAATATAAATCTTCTTGTTAGCTGCTACCATTAAATGCCCATGCCTAGGCGTAGGAAATCTGCCTGTGCATTTCAGTTGAGACCAGGAGCAATCAACTAGAAAAAGAAAAGCACGTTTTGCTCAAAATTGGACTATTCTGAAGAAAAAACAATGTGCTTGGGATGGAAGATCATTGACAAACTTATAATTAGCCAGTCTAAAACAATGATCTTCAAGTCCTTAAATGAACCGGCTCCACTGAGCCTTTGTAGCCTTTTCACACGAATGTCACAACGCTCCTCTCATAACCAGCTCAAGACAGAGACAGAGGTAAGTTTGCCCAAGTAAAAACTTAAGTAACGGGCAAAAATGGTTTTCTTACAGAGGAATGACATTTGGTATTATCTTCTCAAAAATAGCTTTACAGATCTACTGTATTTGGACACTTCAATTTATCTTGATTGTAAATTTCTTTTAACATTTGTTAATAGGATTTTAGCAGTATAGTGTTTAGTACTCGTTTTTAAGATTTAGGTTTTTGGTCTTGGAGGCTTTTCTAAAAAGGTCAATCAGAAAAATGTATCCACTGTTTCAGAAATCATACTCCAAAAACTGTGCAACCCATTCGTAAAATTTTTAATTCTTTGCTTCAATTTAATTTGTAATATTTTTCTCACAGTTTTTTATACTTTACTTCTCTCAGAAGTCAGTTATTAACTAAAGATCACTCTCCTCACATCACACAAGACTGTCAAAACATGCTGTTGCCTCTATGGGGCACACTACAATGGGTAACAACACGTAAAAAACCTAACAAAGAAGCCTACTTTATGCACAAGTGATAAAAACAAAACCAAACGGGATCGGCCGGTAGTCATAAAGTGAAACAAAAGTGAAGAGATAGGTAGAAGGATACGAAACGGTGGACAGATGTGCTGTCCATCCCACGGGAAATCAAAATGACAAAAAGGCACAAGGATAAAGAAAGCAAAAGATCGTTCCAAATGTTGGATATCAAGGATTTTTGTGCAGGAGAGATTAAAAACCTGAATGTAAATTGGCAGAAGAGAAATGCATAAAAAAGATGATACGAGGTGTCTTTCCACCAGCAACTTTTCGTTATCACTAACTTGACCTGGCATCTAATGTGAAACAGATTTACTGTCTAGGTATTTAATCGTTTGTAGTAATTGTGTGTACTTTTATATGATTTTTTGTTTCTTTCATTCTTTTTGTTTTAAATTTGTTCATGTAATGGCCATGGGGTAGTCATAGTCTTCTGCTCCCTGTGGTATCGTCCTTGTAGTGTTGTAATGTATAGAGTGTAAATAGTGTAATCTGTAATATGTCTTGTAAACTTTTCTAATTGAATATAAAAAAAGCAAAAATGAACTGATAACGTAATTTTACCAACCTGCATCAAATACATGTAAATGGGTATCAGTAACTGGTTTTGTTCCTTGTAAACCACCACCAAATATATACATTTTTTCATCGATTGTTGCAACATTCAAACAAGTTCTTGGTGAAGGTGGACAACCTTTTGGATTTATGTCATTCCATTTGCTTTCACCTGTTGTATGGGAAGAAAAATGATAATTATTCTGAAGACCACACAAAAGTCAAAAGCAAAGCAAAACTTAATTTTAAGTATAAATTAAGTATAAATTAAATTAAGCATAAATCAATATTGTGGGTTAAGTATAAATTAAGTTATCACCTCA
The DNA here is from genome assembly GCA_004194415.1 of Aurelia aurita. Classification (NCBI taxonomy): domain Eukaryota; kingdom Metazoa; phylum Cnidaria; class Scyphozoa; order Semaeostomeae; family Ulmaridae; genus Aurelia; species Aurelia aurita. Next base: position 383,373 of record REGM01000094.1, read on the forward strand.
GTTTTTTCAAAACCCCAAAGGGTTTTTCTGCAATTGGAAAATTACAAAAAGTTGTCCTATCTTTTGAGCTTCGCTCTGCAGCAAAATATCTGCCTTGTTTACAATACTTTTCACAATAAGTATACACAAGATTTCCACTGGACACTTGGCGTAATAGAATTCTACAATTTCTACTTTAATGATGAATTTAAATAATTTACTGTGTAAACATAAAAATATTGGATCTTCATTTCCTCAAAGTTTAAAGCTTTCTCCACAGAACATGCTGCATGTTATTGTTGATCAAATTATTTTTGATCACTCTGTGATGTCTCAAAGAAAGGCAATTGATTCTTGAAAAAACACAAGAATAAAATAATATAAGTTATTATTACCTCTTTTAAGAACCTGTATGCTGTCCACATTATGATCTTGCTGTGCTCCACCAAACACAAATATATCTCCTTCTTTGTTCTCTATAATTCCATGCTCATAACGAGGAGTTAAGTTTTCTGTTTCAGTCTTGACCCAATTGAATCGACTTGTTGCTAAATGACAAAAAAGAACAGTGAAGTTAATTGATATTCTGTGGGGTATTTCACACTTCCTTGAATAAGTACCATCCATCTAACGGTTGCATCCATACCAAATTGGACATCATTTCTCAAAGACATTCTAGATTAACTACCAGAAACAGTTTTCTTGAAGTTTTATGACATATCAAATTGGAAGTTTCCTTTTGGCTACTTACTTTAACCAGATTGGAAAGTTTGAAAAGTGCGCGGGGGATTTTGAAAATAGGGGTAAAAATTTGCAGATAGAATGCAGAAAAAGTCAACTAACAGTGCGCTTATCAGCGCAAAAAGGGTAGTAGATTTTATGATATCATGTCAGTAAACAAAGAAATCAATTTACCAAGTGATTAAAATGTGCGGATGAACGCTATTTATTCAAAAATGCGCAGATGGTGTGCAGATAACTTGTTAAGTGCGCGGGGGATTAATCCCCCGCGCATGTCAAACTTTCCAATCTGGCTTACTTATACCAGACTGCTAACTTTGCCTCTCATGTGGAAGAGATTCCAAACTCACTTTAAAACGTCAAGCATGCCAATGCTATTCCAAGAAATTTCATGCGCACATTATTTTATAAGATTTGAAATTTGCCAAACAATTATAAGTATTTAGCTGATATTTAACCAAATACTAAACAGTTTTGAACATTCATCCATGCGTGTGTTTATCATTTGGAAAATAAATTTTCTATGTGCAATTTGCAAAGTTAGCAGTCTGGTCCTTGTATGGAAAGCAAGGGCATTGTTGAGGAGATCTCTTGTGTACGAGGGTATTTTTCAATTGTTTTCAGATGGGCACCTATTGCTTTTAGTTAAATCTTTGCTGTGCAGCAAGTGCCATACTTTATACAGGGCTGCCTATTTGTAAAATGTACCCTTGGCATGAAATTTTTTCAGGTATGATTTTCAGCTGTTTCAAAACCTATCAACTATCGTTCAGTATGTGCAGAATATAGCACTTTCAGATGAGAAGTTCACTGTGCACAACCAACTTTGATCCCAATTGTGTGCAACTGCCACTCAATGCCACTCACATCATTGTGGCCAATCAGGCAGGTGTTTTGGTTTGCAATCCAATAGGGCATGGGGAAATGAAGAGAGTTCGTTGACCTTCCATTCATACTTACACAGATCAAGGTAATAAACATCATTGAAGGGGCCAGATGGTGTAGCACCCCCAACTACAATAACTCTAGTAGTAGAAGCAAACGAATCATCAACATGTCCTGCCTCTTCTTTTTCAGGGCAACGGCAAACAAAACTTGCATGGCCTACTCGTCCAGAAGGTCCCTCTCCTTCAGTTGACATCACATACCATACTCCAGGAGATGCAATACAATCAAAATCAAGGAATGGGATGACCTCCATTGTGGTCTTTGGTCCAAATAATCTTCCCGCCTTTGCACCCAGTTCAAAATGTGACTTTGCTGCTTGGCTAGGCCCAAATCTTGTTGCTGTGTGAACATCAACAACAACAAAGCGTAAATATTACGGCAGCAACAACAATAACAACTAGCCGCCATTATGGGCACAAAAATTCTTAAATTTTGAGACAAACCAGATACATGCGAACAAAATGTTCCAATACGTCAAATACGACCGAAAATATTTTAAAAGATGGTTCCTATCGCGCAGTTGAAGCCAAGCCTCAAGGAAGATGTAGACTATTTCTGCTTGATCATTGATCATCCCATAAATTTCTATCATTTGATAAGATAAATTCTAGGTGCCATACCATCAGTTAACATTTTTTACTATTTTTACATTTTCAGCTAATTTACTTTTGCACGTTGGATTTAATTGTTTTTTGGTTAAACGTGGATTGAAACTTTTGGTATGCATAAGGCTGCAAACGAAATTTTTTATACCTTCACCCAAGTAAGGTACCTCGCAAACCTGGGATCTTTTTAAAACCAGCATGACCCTTGAAACCCGTTGTACAGAAGCCGTTTCTCTTTCTTGTTGAAAAAAATCCCCAGTGATGGACAAGCTTCAAGCTCTACATTTTCCTTCAAGTCTGCGACTTTTCCTTCTGTCAAATTCGAAATTTCATTGACAGTTCATTTCCATCGACGAAGAGGAGATTTTAGCAGAAATAAGGACAATTTTAATCCTTGAACAGATTCTCTAAGATAAAAAAATGAGCAGGAGAGACTCGAATTAAAAACCCCTTCGCATTAAAAAATAATTGTTTCCTTTTTAGACATAAAACTTTACATATAATTTACGCCAAAATTTGATAATAATCTAATGCATTTTTAATATTACAAAATGAACTTCAAGTATATCATATAAGCAATTAAAAACAATCATGCTGCCAGACGACAAAAATTCAAAAGAAATTTAAATGCATGTACGTTTTGGTAAAGCAAAAAACTAAAACAAAACTTACAAAAATTAGCTTTAGATTTGTGAGATACGTTGGACGGTTCTGTGAGCGTGGAAGGTAAAAATGCAGATATGAAAATTGGTGATTACTTTTTGGCGTTTTGGTAACATTGGAAAAGGAAACTTTCTAAAATTTCTCTGAATATGGCGGTACATTACTAGGTGATACATAGACTTTCTGTCAAGAGTCTGCACATTGTAAACCAAACTTTTCATGCAGTGCCTATGAAGCATATCATTTTTAGTAAATGAACAACGTGTGAAAGTGGTTTCGCTCCTTTCTACGAAAATCAATCCCAGGGATAAAATTCAATGTGCTTGCTTCTTAAAAATTCAGTTTTTGTTTTACTCCCGAAGGATCTTTCCTGCACATTATGTTCTGAAGAATAGGTTCCAAATCTTTAAATTGGCGTACAAAAGCCGGTGTAAAATTCTGTGGCCTATTTCTTTGAATTGAGTGGCTTAAAAGAAACTTTAGCTACTTTCCTATAATTCTACCGTTGAAATTTCCTGAAATCTGTGACATTTTTCGAAATTACAGTGTATTTTATATATCAACTGATTTGAGGATGTGACGTCATCAAATTTCTAAATCGTAAACCATAACAGTGAAACTGAAAGGCTTTTGCTTGATATCATATTGTAGACATTCACAAACTATGTTCTTCTTGACAACTATTTTATGTTTCCTCAAAAGTTTAGGAATTAGGATGGTTTTAAATTTTTTCAAAATGTTCTTGAATTCTTAAAACAGAAGAAAAACACTATAATTTTGAAATCATTGAATATTTCCGAAAAGTCCAACGGTAGAATTATAGCAAAGTAGCTAAAGTTTCTTCCAAGCCACTCAATTCAAAGAAATAGGTCACAGAATTGCACACCGACCTTTTTAAAGATTTTGAACCTATGCTATGTTCTGAAGGACACTTTCCTGTGAGCACTTCAGTTGACGTAAAGAAACAGAACTGAAAAATTTTTTCGAGGAGTGAAATAGTTTGAAAGTGCTTAAAAGTAATAGAGTTATTACTAGAACAAATTCTTTCTACACTATGATCACAGCAAATCATAAAATTTAACTGCCTGCACTCCGGTTCCTTTGCAAAGCAAAATCGTCGGCTAATTTGAAATAAATCAAGGGAAAACCTAAATCTCTGCTGAGAAATTGATACAAACACAATTTATACCTATCAATTGTCAAAAATTTAACTTACAAATGAAAAATCTTAAAAACTACTTCTAAATGTGCGAGTATTGTGTTGTATGTTAAATAACGGAATCTGGGAATGGGTACCACTGCAATGATGTACGAGATACATCCTCCGAGACTTGGCCCAGGTCCAATAACTTTTTATACATTACAAATTACATATTTCCAAAATAAATTGGCAAAATAAACTAGTGATTAGTGAAATAAGAACATATCGACTTCATGAATTACCAATTGTGTCGACATGAAGGAATGAAGTTGTGGTTTTTAGCGCCAAGCGCTGGGATCGCAGAAGTAGCTCAATTCTTCTTAAAGGACAATTCCAGGGTTAGTATAATTGATGATAAAATGAAAGATTATGCTGTTATGAATGGTGTATCGTACTTTTTTCCACTATTTTTCTCTTTTCTCTGCGAAATTACGTATTAAAAAGCGACCACTGCGAATCGACGTCATAAAAAAGTGACCATTGCGAACTGACGTCATCTCAAAGCCCTCTGGGAACGAAGCTGCCCTATTGTTTTCTCGCCTCTGAATCGTGACTAGCCTCCTTATCGTCTACTCGTGGGCAAAATGGAGACCGATGGAGAAAAACATTTGGCCTAAATTACGAAGATATTTATTGAATTGACAGATAAAACAGAAGTCTCAATGTGGAAAAAAGTTTGTCATTTGATTCAGGGGATGGTAAGTTTGTTTTCTAACATTAGTTTAACAAACCCCGAAATTGTCCTTTAATAGAAAACTGGCCAGAACGTTGGTCACATTTAGTAAAATTTCTGCTGTTCAATATCAACAGTTGTGTGTCTTTGCTCTGGAGATATAGGCCCTTATTCCTTGGATATTTGAATTAGTAACCTTCCACAGGGGTCATTTTGGTACATTTTGCATGTTTCTGGTACCCAATGTGTACAAAAATGATTTAAAACAAAAACCACAACACATGTACGTTAGTTTATTCAAAGTCAAGTGAAGATATTCTATTCTGTGGATTTTCTGTGTGTATTTCTGCAAAACGGTCTTTCATTTGATTTGTGTTTTGAACATAAAAACAGCGGCCCTGTACAATAACCAGCTCAAAGTTCCGGTTCCCTAAATCTGAATACCTCAAGTCGGACGCAAATGAAATCTCCATTGACTCCTTTTGTCAGCACTCTGTTGTGAAAAGTATTGCAAATTTCACTTCGCCCATGATTCAGATTTTCGTCCAGCCATATACCATTTCCACCGCTGTTGAAAAATCAAAAATACCGTTGTAAACATGTTTATCAACAGTTAACTGCTGGGGGTCAAACTTGCCTGTGTATAAACTGAATCATTAGTAACTTAAAGTGAGTAAAGCCATCAATGATTAACCCTCTGAAAAATTTTCGAGACTCGAAGCAGCTTCATGCAACAGCTATAGCAGCGTTTCTACTGAGAATGGAGGTCATGCTGTGGTTCACAAAATTCACCAGATTTGGACGCTCGATCTCAACCTCATGTTTGGCAAATAAAAGGGCAAATATTCTCCAAGCTGAAAAATTCCGAACCATGCACCAAAAATCAATCAAATACAGGGTGCATCAGATTGTCAAATAGTTCGACGTTTGATTAAACATTAAAAATAACGATGTCATGAACGGGCTCCATGGAAAGACAATCCTTCCCCGAGATCTTAAATTCATTTTAGACACCAGAATCCCGCAAATCCACTGAATATTCACGGAGCTACAAGCTCTTAAAGTTCAAGCTGGTGCGAAAGCAGAAACCAGAGGCGTCTCCATAGCATTTGTAGTGAATGTAGCATAGGGCTGTCGTTTGCCTCGCGTCTCGTTTATTTCAGAGCAAACCAACTGGAATATAGAAAGGATTTTCGATAACCAAACTTTCTCGAACATGAATTCAAGAGTATGGATGATATTTATGGAATTCTGTTGAGCAAAGTTTGAAGAAGCAAATTTCGACGATGGTTACAAGAATTACACTATTTTCGAAATCCTATTTGGTTCGCTTTGATATCAACGAGAGATGTGGCATTGGATAACCATCCTTTACCTCGATTGTTGAGCTTGTTTGCATAAGAAGTCGCTTTGGGGTCTATGGTTTCAGCTTTCGCAAAAACTTGATCTTTAATAGCTCATAGCTCAGTGAATTTTCAGTGGATTTGAAAGATTCTTGTGTCTAAAATTAATTCAAGATCTTACGAATAGGCGTATCTTAACATGGAGCCTGTTCATTAATCGTTATTGTTCAATATTTAATCAAACGTCGAACAATTTTTTTGGGACACCCTGTATGTACCTCTTTTTACACTGTAAACCCCGATTTGCATTTCGTTTGTATTTGTACTTTTTCAAATATATCAATTCTGGTTTAACAGCCATCGAAAACATCGGTAACGAAATTTACGACGGCTACAGTGGCATTAATATGGAGTTTATAGAAACCATGACAGAACTACGGCTTCAATAGATCCTTGTTTCATGCGAAGTTGCTTCCCTAAATAGGCTACGAAGTTTTCCTTTTTAATTGCACAACTGGGAAATCCCATTTCTGTCGTTGTGTACTATGACTACAATAAAGAGACCACAAAAGGATGTAGTCATAAAGCATGCCGGTTGAAAATGCCCCTTTAAATGCTAGTTTTCATAGACAACAATGGTTCTCCGGCACTTAATTGGAAAAGGATGTTTTGTCTTGGCCTTTAAATGATATGTAAAAGGTAACGTTACGTTAACAAAGTAACGTTAGGAAACAATACTTGGTTTGCAAGATACAAGATGACGTTTTGGCTGGAGTTGTCTTGTTTTCTTAAACTCCCGATTACTCTTTAATCCCCCCCCCCATCACCACATCAAAAAGAAATATTCTAGCAACGACAAGCATACCCTCCTCCAAGAGACAGATTTCAAGAACTTCTACATTGTATAGCACTAAGACTTGCGTACAACATCGTCACAGCAAAACCCTTTACAAACTCAACAAGTAAACATAGTTGAAATGGCAAACTTACCCTCCACCAACGATGAAACAACGATTATCCCCCGCAATAAACAAATCATTCGGTGCGTGCTTAACATGAGCAGTAGAATCGTGATGACGCTCTTCACCGTCTGTATGATCAATCTCTACTCTCCTTTCAACGAGGCATAAGTCATCCGACAGAGGTGTCACTCGATTGGGGGCAGCACCGTCCTCCTCAGTCACTGACGGGTATTCTTCTGCGCGGCTCTGAGACGCAGAGTGCTTGTATAGCGAATGATTACATGGAGTCTTCGAGTCCCCTGGATTATCAGCTGGCGGCGTCGATTCGCTAAACACTGACGGTAACTGAGAGGCTGACAAAGGTGTTGTAGCCTCGTTTGATGACTTAGAAATATGTCTAGCTCTGCATTCCGGGCTTCCGTGTTCCGAAGAATATCCTGTATCACCAATAATGGCATAACTTTGTAACTGGACAACCGACGAATTTTTGGGGATTCCACCATAGCACGTGTGAATGGGTAGATCAGCCAATGATTGATTCTTGGGGATTCCTTGCAGTTTGACAGACACCTTTCTTCGGGATATTCTGAAAGATTTTTTTCTGCGACGGGGGGAGCCTTTTATATCAACAAACACGAAACTACTTTTCACTTTTGTTAAGTCTTTTGGTCTTCCTCCATCAGTTCCATCCAGTTCAGACCAGGAGAATTTCTCCGTTAGGGGGGCAGCTGAAAAAACTAACGTCTCTCCATTGCCAAAGAAAGCCAAACTCTTTTTACCATTTGTTCGGTTCGTCAATGCCATAGAAAGGTATGCTCCAAATACCTGTAAGGAATAATACTTTGTTGGTAAAAATATTAACAGAATATTCATGATAATGTTCATAATAATATTTAAAACATTCAGATCAGTCACAATATTGAAAATAATATTCAAAAATCTTTCATGACATTCCATAAACTTTTCTCGAAGATTTTCTTCAATAAAAGGATTCTTCAAATATTTTTGCTGGTTTGTTCGAATGCAGTATCGTGAAATGATAGAAATTCTGCGATGTGGCCTATCAATCCTTCTGCTTTAATTTAAACGTTGCAACCTTATTTTTAAAGAGATGGAAGAACTAACCCAAATAAGCCTCTAAGATTGAAATATAAACGTGTTTTAAAGTTATGTAAACAAACCAGCTCTGCAAAAAGAGCATTCAGACTTTGCTTAATACAGCATAGGTTCCAAATTTTTAAAAGGTCGGTGTAAAATTCTATAACCTATTTATTTTAATTGAATGGCTTGAAAGGAACTTTAGCTACTTTGCTATAGTTCTACCGTCAGAAATCTTCAATATTTTCAGAATTAGAGGGTTTTCCTTCATTTTTAAGAATTCAGGAAAAGTTCGAAAAAAAACTTAAAAACATCGTAATTTCTAAAGTTTTTGAGGAAACATAGAATAATTTTCAAGAAAACCATAGTTTATAAATGTCTACAATATGGTATCAAGCACAAGTCTTTCGCTCTTCTAAGGGCATTGCTTGGATACATCCATTATGGGTTTCATATTCCCAGGATAATATGCTAATTGTGTCGTAGCTCTGCAGCTGATTGATTCTCTGTTTTTGATTAATTTCGACGGGTTTTAGGTCTGTTTGGTTTCACTAAATCCTTGTTGTTGACAATTCACAATATCGATAAAAATAGCAAAAATTATTGCGATGTTAGTTAGTCGTTTAGCTACCAAACAATATTTGAATCGCTCCTTTTCGTCCATCACTGTCATATACACGTATTCTTTTTAAGAAACTGCTTATAAGAAACTCAACTCTCAGATAGCTAAAAAATTAAGAAAATACAGCACTTGGAAAAATTATTTAAGCAAATATTTAGTTTAGTCAAGGAAATCCTCACCATATTTTTATTTCATTTTTACTTGTTTCCTGTATCAAATTACCCGGAAGGTACATGAGTAACTTCTAAACATGGGCAAGGTTTCATTAAACTTCGTTTTGAAATGTTCACAAGGGCACAGGAAGTAAACATGAAGATTGTTATGGAACTCGTAAGAAACTCGTAAGAAACTCTGAGTACTCAAAATCTGATAATTTTAAGAAACTTTCTGTACTGGCTCAAATTCTTAGCTTCTGGTATAAATAAAAAATACGTGTAATGCAGTTTCTTAAGGCACATACGGAATGACATAAAAATACCTCGTTCTTCTCAGTTTTGATGACCATCAATGTCTGTTCTTCCTCTTCCGCTTTCAGGTACATTGTCTTTAAACTGTTTGAGAAAAAAAGAACAATTTAAGTGGTCAGTGATTTATAACTGTGGGAGACCGGGGCAAAGTTGGTTACAAAGTTTTAGCAGAAAAATCCATCTAGCAGAAAAATTTGTTTTAAAATTCGCTGATAGTTATCAAGAATGTTGGATGACTCCCTTATGAGTGGTTTCTTCATAGCCACCAATTAAAAAACAAGGCGTATACCTTTTCAAACTTGTCACTTGAAAGTGCTAGATTGCAATCGAGCAATCAAACATTGCTAAGATTTTTTGAAGACTCCCAAGATTTGTTTAGATTTTTGCGATTTTGGAGATCTTTTGGGATTTTTATGAAAGTGTAATAGATTTTTGGGGTGATTTTTCCCTCGGATGTAACCGTCATAACTCTCAAGCCCCAGTAGTGGTAATTCACTGATTCATGCAAAAATCAAAATAAGAGAAATGGCTGCTTTCAAAAGTACAATGAGAGCTGGCTCAATGACAGATCAAGCGTGGATTCAGAAAGAATAATAATAATAATAATAATAATAATCAATTTATTTACAGTTGGTGGTGGCTCTAGTTTACATGAAACTAATAAATACCAACTATCTAATTACAAAGTATAAGTTAAAACCAAAGTTCTATTTACAAATATTACAGTTACATTTTTTTCCCTTCCAGTTTTTTATCATGGTTTTAAACGTCTTGCTATTTTGTGCACATTTTATGCTGTCTGACAAAGTGTTCCAAAGTATGAAAAGTAGTATTTTAGTATTTAAAGAAGTATTTTAAGCCTAATTTCCACCAGGCGGAAACTTCCTTTCACGAAAAACCTTGCACTGCTCGCTTGAGCGATTCCGAATGAAAGTTAAATGGGTTTCTACTTTTGAGCGACGTTGCTTTTTTGCAAGCCAATCAGAAAAAGGTCCTTCCGAGCGGAATTTTCCGCCTAGTGAAAATAAGGCTTTACCTAAAACCATCCACATCAGTGGTGAAGGCAATTTCTGGCTTCAGCAGCTGAATACGAGCTGGTAACCAGGATATCGTGTTACGCCACTGAAATAGAATAGTCAAACTTGCATAAGTCGGACTTGTAGGGAATCCCAGCCTCAGTAGCCTCTGTGAGGTTGCAGAAAACATATGGGGACTACAGGTTTGTTTACCGTTTAGCGACGGAGCCCTAGACTGATTACATGAGTCTCAGTTTTCCGCATTGAATTGAATGATAGTTACGGCTTCAAACTTGTATGAGAGAAAATAAAAACATCAGATTGAAAACATTGAACGAATACAAGGAATCATGTCGTCAGTCTAATGGAGCCCCGTGTAAAGGTATTGCTTAAGGAGCATAGCTTCCAGCTGCAATCAAACATCTTTCTTCCTCCAGAAGTATTTGTATATCCTACTTTGTTTGCCACTGCAATAATTATGTACAAGGAAAATTCAAAATTACCAGCCAAATTTAATTTTGATGAAATTTCAAAAACCGGATATTACCCTGAACAAATCATCAGCCTAGCTATAAATAACGTATTAACAACGCAACGCAATGAGCTATGATTATGATAAGGCGTAGAGTATAGAGGTCAAACTGTCAAACCTGGTCTGGGGTTAGGATATCTGAGATGTTTGTCACATCAAATGAAAGCAATTTTTCCACATCTCTCGTGTCTTCATGCTCATGAAGGGGTCGTTTCTTTCCCGCAAGGTACTTCTCGATAGCTCCGTTGATTTGTCTGTTCTTTATACGAATTCGCAAAGTAGCCTACAAAAAGATTTAGAAGCAGTTAAGTTACGATAGCCATTTAAGAGGCACAAAGACAAAGGTTTCTAAAACCTTTCAAATATACTAAACGAGCAAGGGCAGGTTTTGTAACAATGGCCTCAATTTCTTTGATTGACACGCCACTTCAAAGCGATTTTGCGATTGCAAACAAAGGAAATTCTCTCAAGCAACAAATCATAACAAACGAAGCCACAAAAGATGCCTTGAAACTAGTGTGACTAACTGTCACGTCGTACATGCGTAAAGGAGGATTGCTAAAAGACACGACTATAAAAGGACACCCATGCTTTAATTAAATATTCCTTTACCTTGTTTTAATTGTTGTTGTATTCTTGTTCTATTTCCCATGTCTTTGTCTTTGAGCAACAGTTCAACTGAGCTTGGCCTAACACTTTTGGTGTGCGGTTTAAAACTTTTTCTCCTGCGAAGGCGCACTAGTACACAGGAATACAAGGGAGTTAGGTTCGAATGACCACTCTGAAAGCGATAGGCCAAGCTCAGTTGAACTGTTGCTCAAAGACAAGAAATGGAAAAACAAAATAAAGCAGACAACAAACATTAAAACAAGGTAAATAAATATTTAATCAAAGCATGGGTGTCCTGACACCCTTGTTATAAATCGAAAGAAGAAGGATAGATCTAAAAATTAGCCTCGCGGATTTTATGCATCTGATTCATAAGCTGAACAGTAGGTATCCCGATTATCGCATATTTCTGATGCAGTTTCAAATACTTAACGACAAGCTTCTGCAGTACTTTGTGAAAAAGTCTCAGAGCTGTGTTGAAGGAAACTAGTTTGAAACTGCATGCAGTTTTGCTTAGATATTCAAACAAAATGGAGGAAGGGGTATCATCAATGCTAGCAATAATAAATCAAATTTAAAGTTGAAAGATTTCAGAGAGCTTTTTATCTCAAGATCTTAAGAAGTTATTGTTTGTGCATGGGCGGTAGGAGACGCGTGGATTGCTTTTTGAAAAATATTGTGGTCATAGGTTGGGGTTATTAAGAATAAATTAGCCACTTTTTTTCAGAGCGGCTTCCTGTTATTTTGTAGCCACTTACGGTTGACCCGGCAGACGCTAATCTGCCCTTAAAGTCGATGGGCCCTTAAAGTCGATGGGCAGATTAGCGTATGCCGGTTCAACCGTAAGTGGCTACAAAATAACAGCAATCCACGCGTCAAAATTTTTCAAAAAGCAATTCACGCGTCTCCTACCGCCCATGGTTTGTGTCCCAAATGGTGTTTGGAAGATCCTTTCCGTTGCATTCTTAGCAATGCTGTCCTAAGGTACAACATTCGTTGTCCTGGCTTTTGAACAGCTTGTGCATGAGTCCTTGTTGAGCGGTGGTGAGTAGTTGTTGTTGTATAGTGAAGCAAAGGGCCCTTGTCGTAATTCTAAAGGAGGCATTCAGGAACATAATGAATAGACTTACCTTAACAAAGTCGTCAGCAGCAATTTTGAGTGCTTCGGAATATTGACCCATGGCAGTCATGAGATCAGCGGTCGTTGGTAGCTCTAAGAGAGAAGTTAACGAAATTCATTCAATCAAAGGTCAATTCACTTGCATGGATGACCAGAAACTTTGCTAAACATCGTACTTGTGGTATACATTAAACACAAGATATTTCGAACGTTAATATTATTGGACATTTGAAGTGTCCAAAAAAATGTAAAGTCCGAAAATTTTTTGGGTCCGCAATATTTTTCCTCCGAAGTTTTTGCTGTACAGAATATCAAAAGGAAGCATTTTTACTGTTTAAAAACGCAATTTCTTGGTCATGAAACATTTTGCACAAAAACAGAAGGTGCTGACAGCTTCAAAATCTATTTTTTCAACTAAGTTAAGTTTTGAAATCATTCCCATCGTCCTCAAAAATAATTATTCAATGAAAATTTTTGACGAGGACCCCTTTGAAAACTGTAAACTAAAGTCTGTCTCAAATGAGGTGTCACGTGAAAATGTCCGCGACTAAAAACAATTCAAGAGTCTTGCACGACTAATTTTGCGTTATCGCAAATCTCACGTGACATCTAATTTGAGATAGACTTTGATAACATTTTCATTACACAAAAAGCCAAATAAACTGTAAATAGATCGTTTTTGGTAGTCGTCCAAAATTTCACTAAAGACGACCGAAATTCCGTGAGAAAACCTCCGAAAATTTTATTTCCAAAATTTATTCCTCTGAAATTGACTGCGTTTAATGTATATCCTCCGATGTTTTGTCGACAAAAGAACGCGTAGACTTTCAATCCATCGAGGAATCAAAGGAGTTTTAATCTGGTGCCAAGACAAAAAAAGGGAAGAGTGATGCAAGGAAAAAGAAATGTCAAAGGAAACAATAGCGAGAAAGGAAATCAGGCAGAAGAATGTTAAGAGATGCGGCGTTTAGAGTTTGGACTGACAGCAGAAAATGATTAAAGGCGAGCATTAAACTGAGTGGAGACAATTACTTTATAATATCAGAGAAGACAATTTTTGCTATCTTACAAGGACCAGTTTCTAGGGTACTTAGTAAAATTTCATCAATCTCGGAAGTCTTGTCCCGTGCATCGTAGAAGCGAAAATCAGCGACGCCAAATAAAACAATTCCGATATATGATGAAAAGCAACACGCTCTGGTTTTGGAGAAACCGAGTCTCTGCCGAGAATTTTGATTCACTTGATAATTGATAATTTTGACTTATAAGATTAATGCAACTATCGGGTGTGTAAAAAATGTATCCACTGTTTGAAAAGTTATGCGATCAATTCGTAAAAAACATTATCCTTTGTCTACATGAGGTTTGCAATTAATTTTTGATGTTATTCTCGTCATTTCAGAAGCTCTACTACACTAAAAAGGCACTTATTAGCTGTTCAATCAAATACAGATTTTGACACAACGCGTTCTTTTCCGTCCCTAATGTTGATTTGAGAGGATATTTACATTTCATCAATTTCCTCGACATTATCAAGCATTCAAAGCCCAGGGAAATCAATTTCGAGAAATTTTTTATCCGAGACCAAAATTGTGGACCGTAAGTTAAAAAAAATCCCCAAGATTAAGTTAGAGCCTCAGTCAGGCAGTGGAACTGGGATTTTTCGAGTCGATTTCCTAGTTTTTGCAAAAGGGATCATTCAAACTGAACAAATTTTCTTGACTAACCCGATAGAGATCAACATTTTTTTTTTTTTTTTCCCAAAAAAATTTACAGAAAAAATAATTTTAATAATAAATAACATTTACTTTTAAAANGTTTTTGCAAAAGGGATCATTCAAACTGAACAAATTTTCTTGACTAACCCGATAGATATCAACATTTTTTTTTATATATTCCATAAAAATTTACAAGACAAATTACTTCTACTATAAACTACAATCTACTTTACAAACACTACAGGAACGATACCCCAGGGAGCAAAATACTATGACTACCCCAGGGCCATTACATAGAAAGAGTTACATAAAACAGGACTTTACAAAATGGGACTCTACAAAATTGGACTTGGACTTGGTGGTTGAGCGTGGCATAGAATTTCAATAATCTCAAACAAATCGACCAGTTTTGTGGATGTACTGCAGAGTCAGCTCGAGTATATTTCTATTGAGGATGTTAGGAAGGCCTTCATCACCATATAATAAGAGTTGCGTCAGAACCTCGTTTGAAAGATTATTATACCCAAAGGGTCGAATTATTGCATAAACTCCAGCGAGAAGGTTTCGACCTTGAATATCAAAAACCGGGCAAAGCAACAAAAAGTGTTCCGCAGTCTCAATACCGTCGTTCGTAGGGCACATTGGATTTATGGTATCCCTAAAATTGTGCTTGAATTTATGAAAATTTAATTTGCTAAGACCAGCCCTAAGTTGAGTAAGATATGATAAACCTAAGGGGTCATGAATCCCAAAGACAGACTTTGCTGGAGGGCGAATTTTGGCTAGCAGCTGTGTCTTAAAAACAGCTACAGATGGTGCAAATCTAATCTCTGGACCTAGTTCATTCTATTCAGATAGACAATCGGGGTAGCAGCTTGATTTGAATTTTTCTGTTCTTGCCTTTATTCGCCATTTCAATCGAAGTCTCTTCTTTTTGAATCAAGAAAATATGAAAGCATTAAATTATTCGCCACAGCAACTATACGAAGATGAGTATATAATTTGGGATACTTTTAAAATAACTAGCGAAGCAACATAGACTCACCTATTGTTTCATAATGCATTGCATATTCGTAAAATAAACGAACCAGAAGCAGACCAGCACGAAAGAATATTTTGGGGCCTTCAACCACAAAGCAATCCATCAGTCGAACCTTGGAGGGAGAAATTGGAGGAGATTTCATTAAATTCCAAAACGAAATACAACGTGCAGACCATGCTATGCTAAGAATGAGAGCTTCAACCGGAAAAATTTGGTGAAAACTTCAGTGGAAATAATTTTGGAAAACATCTCCTCAAACTGTCGCAGAAACTTGCAGTGGAAAACTTTTAGGTGAAAGTTCAGAGAGTAGAGCCCTAAATAAGTCCCTTTTCTCGATTATTGGCTTGCTTTGTTTGCACATCAAGCATATAGTATTTGAACTTAAGCAAACTAGACTTACAAAAAGTCACTAAGTTAGGAACTCCAATATATACATCTTTGGAGTTGGTTAAATTAGTTTCTGCTAGCTTCCATGAAGCGAATGCCTTTAAAACAGTTCTCTAGTCATGAGAATTGATGAAATTTAACTATGCTAAACCAGTTTGCACCGAAATGTATCTTGAAATGGTTACTTTAATGAGCATTCTGCTTGTAATAACGAAATGAGATAGATCAATAATTCGAGGTTCAACCACTTACCAGCACAGTAAAGTCGACATATTGAAAAATCATCCTTGCCCATTCAGGAAACAGAGTTGATTCTGTCTTCCAATTCAAGTCCATAATAAATGATTGTATTTTCTTTGTTTCTTTTTTCTATCAAGAAGAATATTTCTGAATTTACAGAGTGACCCAAAAAAGTCAAGGGCTGCTGTGCAAAGGCTTCTAGTTATCAAGGCACAAAAATCTTAATTAGCCTTTGAGATATTATACAATCAATCATCAAGAACAACATTAAAAATGGCTTTACGTTATCATTCTCTAGCGTTTTAGCAATTGCTTTACAGTTCTTCCATCACCCCTCCTCCCCCCTCCCCCCTCCCCCTCTATAATTGTATTCCTTCTTTGATCCTTGGCCCTTAATAGACAATAACACTAAGATGGCAGCCACGCAAAGCATGCTGGTAAAAAGCTCCCTGACGACCACCTAACAACATAAAAATTCTGGTCTACCGTTTCGACTAGCTGGCTGAGGTAAAGTTCGCAAAAAGTAATCAATGTAAACAAACATGAAGATTTTGTAATTCGAACGGGAATCTTCAATTCGAATCAAAACTTTATTTGTTTGCTTTGGAAAGTTTTCCTTTCGAACCTTGTTGCATTTGAATTCAAGGTCTATTCGAATTCAAGCTAGCTAGTCGAAATGGCTGACTGAAATTTTTATGTCCTTAGGTGGTCGTCAGAGAGCTTTTTACCAGCATGCTTTGCAGCAAAACAGAACAGGTTCTTTGGAGCTGCCATCTTTAGCATTATTGTCTATTGTTGTCTTGCTTTGCATTGAATACCAAGAAGAAATTCAAGGAATAGCACTTCAGTTGCAAAGTGCCTAATATAACTATCGCTCATTTACAGTAGAAGATTATGGCAACTTTTGGATCTGTTTTGTCAAAAAGGTTTCACTTAACAAATAAAATCAATGAAGGATTTTTTGTGTGAAATCGGGTAAAAGAGAACTCTGTCTCAATGATTTTTGGATTTTTGTAAATCGTTATGTCTTGAGAATAACTGGAAGATAGGAAAAGATGCATGATAAAATCTTTAGAGCCTTTGACACAAATGAGTTAGTATATCGAGAGAAAGGCTGCTAATTACAAATCTTCCTCCAAAAATATAACTATTACAATAGCAATAGCCTAACATTTCTATAAATACTTTCATCTTATATTTTAACTATTTAAGGAATCTCTTTTGATAAATATTGATTAAATACTTTGCTGCTAGAATTTTCAAATGGGGGTCTTTTTATGAGCTGCATGGTAATGTATTTGATAACAAGAAAATGCTTACCAATGCAAGGAAGGCACACACTTCCATGGCATGATCAGTAGCAGCTGCCTGCACGACCGTTTGATCAAAATACATTTTCCTTCCAGTTAGCATGGCAGACATGCAAGCAAAACACCAAACATCCTCCATGAAATGTAAAAATATTGCTGCAACTTGCTGCAGGACAGGACAAAATGTGATGTCAGGATGCAAGTATGACAACACATATAACACCTTCCTGAGGTTCATGACACCATCTGGTGTAAGATAGTATGACATGAAGCCATTGTCATTTGCAAGTGTGCATGAAGCGATACTGTCAGGTATTTTGTCATCTGTAAAAAAATTCATATTCATAAATAACCATTACATGTAAACAATTGTTCACATCTTTGAAAACATAAGATCCTTTTGGATGATTACAAAGTCCGTCCGTCCTAAGCTATGATTGTGCTATCGGGATTTTACGTTCTCCGCCCATTTGCCTGCCAAGGTCCCTTGCGAAACAAGCAAGCAAGCAAGTATATTAATCTCTGATTAAAGACATGAAATATGTTAATATTATCGAAGCCTGCATGCCACAAATGATCCTTGATGATGTCGTTTTGTTGATACTGTCCAAATCTGGCTACAATAATATTTGCCATCAGTCAATTAATCAGTGCCCAGATGAAAGAGATTAAGAGACTGCACTGGATCATTTGTATTAATGACCAAAATGGAAAGTAAATGCNCATAAGATCCTTTTGGATGATTACAAAGTCCGTCCGTCCTAAGCTATGATTGTGCTATCGGGATTTTACGTTCTCCGCCCATTTGCCTGCCAAGGTCCCTTGCGAAACAAGCAAGCAAGCAAGTATATTAATCTCTGATTAAAGACATGAAATATGTTAATATTATCGAAGCCTGCATGCCACAAATGATCCTTGATGATGTCGTTTTGTTGATACTGTCCAAATCTGGCTACAATAATATTTGCCATCAGTCAATTAATCAGTGCCCAGATGAAAGAGATTAAGAGACTGAAATGGATCATTTGTATTAATGACCAAAATGGAAAGTAAATGCCAGCCAAATGCACAGATATATTGTGAGCATTTTCAAATTGCCTTTGGCACGATTCGCGCAAGTTGTGTTCCATGTCTGAATAACTCGAGAACTTTCGAGAACACTCAGTTTTAAGATGAGGGAAAGGGTGTTGCATGCTCCTCAGTTATGAGTCTGCAAAACATACGGGTCGATTGAAGAGTTTCTGCTGCCTCAATGCCGGTCGACTTCTAACTTAGAGCCTGTTGTGTGAAATGAAACAAACTGTTAACTAAAATTTGCCTAAATTCCGATTTGCAATTTTATTGCATGTTAGCTTTTCCTTCAGGTACTGTGTTTCAGCCCCGCCCCACCCATTTCATCGGACACCGATATGGACGCAGAGGATCTAATCTGAAGCATCCCCCTTGTTTCATATAATTCCAGCATGAAACAATCAAAATAACAAAATTTCTGGCACATATACAAATTGCTCAATATCTGCGGGACATTAATACAAATTTGGTTTGAATGACCATTAATGATCCTGTTTTTCGACTGCTCGCCATAAAGCATGAAAAAGGCCGATGTCAAGTTTTCCTTGGTTTTTTATGTGCAGGGGGGATAATCATTGGTTAATTGCGTGCCAAACGCACTTTTTCTTGTCTTTGTGCTAATTATCTGCGATAACATGCTGATCAATCACACTAATGAGCGTTTCTGACTGACGGACTGACTGACTTCGAAGTCGCTTCTTAGATTACAAAGTACTTTGTAATCAAAAATGAAAAGTTGAAGTCCCAAAGTTGATTTTCAAGGCAGCAAGTACTGTAATACAGGACAGTATGGTACAGTAGCTGCTACTAAGCAAACTACAAATTTTCTTGGGACAACATGTGCTTTTGATGAAAAGCAATTTTAACAGTGGTTTTTGCGACCAGTCTTTCTGAAAATCTCTTTTCTCTGTACTACAATTGAAAATTTACTGACAGTTACACAATGGCGTCAAAGGGTGTCCTTTTTATCATACTTGATGATTTTACCAAAATCTGGCCTTCAGAAGATTTTCAAAAAGTTTTTCAAACTTGTGGGCTACATTTGTTGGCCCATCATGTATAAGAATTGTTTAGAAAATGGAGCAAGGAAAATATATTCAAATAAATGTGCAGCGTGAGCGAAGTATGAATAGCAACAACAATTGATAAATTCTATCTGTAAATACTTAAAACGCCATAGAAAATATGCACTAAACATATCGGGCTGTGCCTTTCGTCAGTAGTTAATAATAAGGAAAATACATACCTGTACCAAACAACTTTTGACATGTATCATGGTACAAATTTGGTACTTTTGACATGAAACTGCTACCACCTGACACTTCTTGCCACAGTCTTGCTCTCACAGAAGGTGGGACACGACGTCGTACAATGGACTTAAGTTTTGTGGAAGTGAGTGAGGTTTTGTTATGCTTTAACCATGAGTTTAGCTCATCTTCTTCTTGCCATTGTTCTGGGCTTACTTTGTTCTTACTTGGGTGGAAGACATCCAGTGAAAGAAAGGTTCCTACAATAAAACAATGCAAACAAACTTAAATATAGATATAAATAAACATGGACTGCAAAAAAAATTATTTCTGACTGATGTTTTCAGACAAAAAAATTTTCGGATGTTTTTCCCCAGATTTTCGGATGTTAGAAGACAATGAAAAATAATCTATTCATAGTTTCTTTAATTGCTTTATAATAAAAAACATAATACAAATACAATGACATTCTGCATTTAAACAGTAAAAATGTTTCCTGTGATTTTTCTATGCTGCAAAAGATTTGGACAGCAAATATTTCAGACTACAAAGAAAGTTGGGGACGACTGCACTTTAGCAGACCATCTTTATGTCATCTCTAGGGAACGTATTTGATCAAATACCCTACTAACCCTAACTAAACCCTACCCCACCCTAACTAGCCTTAATTTACCCTAACTAACCCTAACTTACCCTAAAACCCTTTTCCAAAACCTAACCCTGACCTTAACCCTTACCCCATGACACATAACTTGACGACATTGAAAGCTGGTCCTCTAAAGTGCAGACTAGCCGAAAGTTGGACTTTAAAATTTTCAGATGTTTGAATTGTCAAAAATATTTAAGACATTTCAACTGCTATAAGTTTGAATTTCACCATGAAAAATATACCAAGTTAGGTCACCCAAACTTGTGCGCGCAAAAGCAAACTTTCCAGTTTGGCATTCCATGTAGGTTCCATTGCAGATCTGTGGCAGGAAAATAGTCATAAAGAATAGAAAACCAGACAGCATCTCTTGCTGTGTCCAGGGAAGATCTTTGTGGGTGTATGTTTTATTAATGTTCTCACCTGCGCACTTTCCCACACACAAAACAGTGAGTGCAATTTGGTAGAACAAATCTATAAAGCAATATAATCTTTTGTCCTCTTTTGGGAAGAAAGCCAGACGGGAAAGTTTATATTCTGCGCGTGCAAGTTGAGATGGCTTAAGCACGATTTGCGCGGAAATTCGTAGTTTCCGCGGTCGAAAACAATACGTTAAAACAATAATAGATATTTTGTTTATCGTCGACTTCACAGCTCAGATCGAAAACTGAGTAAGTTCCCGCGCGCACAAGATGTTGCGCGCGCTCTACAAACTTTCCAGTCTGGGAAGATAGTCAGAAAAACTAATGAAATGCACGCAGGATTGCAATCTACTCATTTGCTAGCTTGTTCCATTATTGACTGTATTTAGGCTTCTCTGAAGTGAAGATAAAAACTTGGTGACAAATGCTTTTTCAAGTTTTCATGATTTTATAAATTCATGTCATTGGCTCTGACTGACTGATTTTATAGTGAGCAAGACAAGCAAGAAGGGATAGACGTCATTGATTATTCTGGCCTTTCTTTCTCTCCATCCTGTTTTGATGTTTAATACCTTTGACTGCACCAAAAACGTATCTTGAAAATATCGCGTCTTCTTCTGACTCTGAAACTTTTCGGTAACTATCATCATGTTCATCATCACCACCAACAGTCCATGATTTTGGGCCTAAATTCGCCATTTTGACTCCGACAGTTTCATCACCGAGACTTGTATCTGATTCTTCTCCACTGCCCAGCTCAGCAGCAAAAGCTTCTCCAAACATAGCTATGTTGTTTCGGACTAAGATCTGGGTCTGATTAGCCTTGAGGATGGTATCTTCGTGGTGCTGTTCTCTTCACAACTGTGAGCTGAGCACTGTTGTCCCCCAGCGCCATCAACTTTTTTTTGGAACTTTGGAGGTTGAGTTTGTCCTTTCCTTTTTTCTCATATCCCTGTGGACAACGCTCTCGCTTCTCTATTTTAGACTCATTACACTAAGGGAGTCTTTCGTAAAAATGTGGACAAGGATACCACTAGAATACAGTTCTTACAACAACAACAACAGCGAATGAAAGTCGGCGACTTATGTAATAAGTTTATCTATTTTCAGCAACTACAACAACACTTTTCTTGCATAACATAGTTGGAAGAGAGAGCGCGACAACCAAAACGAAGAAGGCAGGCGACACAGTTTGCGGAAAAATGGCATTTTGTGGGTCGATTTTAAGGGCAAAGGTATATTACATACAGGTTATATTCCATTAGAACTGCTAAATCCTAGATCATGAGTTTTCGTTGACTTGATACACGTGTATCACCCAGAAGTTGACAAAAAGTAGGCCCATGTTGTATATCACTGCATCACTGTGCATTCAGTCATGATAGTCTGGCATATTTTTACCCTGTTCAAGCTTGTGTTAAAATGTTTGATCCTTTTTCGTAGATCCCTCTTCTTCGTCAACCAACATCATTTATACTAGCAAGACAAAATATATCTTTTCATGCCAAAGCGTCAAGATTTACAAAATGGTCAAATGGGTTATTTGTAAGTGATCATTCAATCTTCTGATGATGTCTCTACATCAAGTCTTATTGTTAAGATTTTTAATTTGCATTTGACATTATTGCTTTGATTCATTCCCCTGTTAACTTCCAGTAGCATCCAGTATTATCCCATCTATTCTAAAACAAGATTCCAAATGATGACAACATGACCTCCTGGAAGAACAGCATCTTAGGCTAGCTAATAATTGGTTTGATTTTTGCTTTATATCTGCTCTATGTATTTATTATATCTGATATTGTAGCTGAAGTGTAGTTTTGTGTACAAAGAATTATTTCATATCATATCATATACTTTTCCTGACTTATGCATAAATTAAGACCACAAATTCTCTTTGAAGCAGAAAAGATGTCAGTAGATTGTGTCCCCCCTCCCCCCCATTTTTTCAAACTGGAACCTTCTATTCTTATATCTTGAAACACCAAAGACAAATGTTTTTTTCATTATTGGTGGTCATTTTTTCATTCTCTTGTTTCATTGCACTGTTTGCTCATCTTCTGAACTCATTTCAAACCCATGCAGAAAAATGTGAGGCTTGGAAAACCAAGGATGGCAACTGTAGCTTTAAATGCAGAAAAAGCAGCAGAACAAGTAATTCCAGAAAGAGCACAGAAATATATTGGTGAGTGAAAAAAGCAGTGCTGAATTTGTTGAAATACAAAGAAAATATTGCCACCAATACCTAAAAATAACAACTAACACTCTGAAGTAGACAAATATGAGTGATATCTTCAGAAGGCTTACAGTAGATGACCCATATATTCCATGAATTTCTTTTCTGCAGTATTTTGCAACAAAAACCTGCAAGCAAGCCAAAGCCAAAGCAAGCACAACCGGACACCTCCCCACACTTCAACAATAGGCTCATCCTTAATTCCTTTCAGAAAGAATTTTTTGTCCAAGATTTGTTTTGCCTTTTGCTAAACATGAAACTTCTCCTGCTATGCTCGTCTTTTTCAAGGAAGAATCATGTTGCAATACACTTGCTGCAAAAGGCCCCACCCTCCCCTGTTAGAAGCCAAAAATGTTTCCTCTGTGAACTTAGTGAGTACCTTTAGGCCTCGATATTTGCACAATTAAAAAGAGAATTTGAATTGCTAGCAAGCTAATGATGTCCTGCTTACAGCCAATGCTCAAGAAAGGCAAGTGCCATCACCAAAGGCAAGAAATGAGCTTAAAAAATCACAGAAAACATTTGGCAAAGTTGATCTAATGATTAAGATAATGAACTGAAGAGATCTACAGTAAAAATGTTGGCTTTGTTCAGCCTCCCACCTTCAAGTTGAAATTTTTCTCCCATAATCTTATGAAATAAGTTAACTTATGACCTTTGCTGATGTAAAATCTTTTCTGAGATTTTCTAAGCTCTTATTAGCATTGTATCTACTGCATCATGTTTTAGGATATTGGCTTCTGGGTTGTTGTGGAATGGTAGTTGGAGCAGTTTCACTAGGGGGCGTCACAAGACTTACAGAATCAGGTTTATCCATGACAACATGGAATCTTTTAAGAGGGATGAAACCACCAAGATCAGAACAAGAATGGCTTCAGGAATTTGAGAAATACAAGAATTTTCCAGAATATAAATAGTAAGTTGTAAGAGGTCATTGGGTGAATTATTTCCTTATTGAGGAATTGTTTGGAGAAATATTTCACTGTTTCATTGCTAAATGATATCTCGTTCAATTCCTACCCTGGCCATCCCCTCAGGCAGCCTGGGGTGTCCCGGGGGCAGACCTCATTAATATGTGCGACCGCACGAGTGTCGCTCACAGGCACAAAATATCATTTCACATTTGTTGCTGGCATCTTTACTGTAGCAAGCTTTCTCTAAAAATATTTTGTAAGCAATTCCATAGTTATCAAGTATTCTGAAAGTAAACCCGGTGAGCCAAAGTAAAACTTCTTAAAAATCAAGGAAAAAATGATCATACTACCGATGTTGAAAATTTCATTGTGCATATTTGTGTCAAGAACCAGACATTAATTTGCAAGGTGTTGCACAGTCTTTGAGATGGCTTTGAATATGTGGGAAGGGACAATACATTTATCGCGTCCGAGCAGCCGATACAGTAAAAAACACGAAGGGGAAGGGGGTCTGAAAATCGGCAATTATTGCAGATGTCATCAATGTATGGCCCTGAATATGATAAAATGATATGTTCTGTAAATACTGTATTGATCAAAGTACGGTTTTGCAAGCCATAAAGTCATCGTCTTATTCTTGCATGAATAAAATTACAATAATTCGTTGGCGCAAAGAAAGTTTCAAGATCGGTAACATAATCAAATTTTGATGATTTTTTCCCAAAGTTTCACTTGAGGTCTCTGAGTAGAACGCTAGTCATCTTTTTACTATATCCGCTTATCTTTACATGTCTGTCTATCTTCTTAGGTATTTTCTTGTTATTCAGTTCCAGGTTAGGAATGTCCATTGAAGAGTTCAAGTTTATATTCTACATGGAATATGCTCATCGAATGTGGGGGCGAACCATTGGACTGGCATTCTTTTTACCTGCAATTTATTTCTGGAGAAAGGGTTGGGTATCAAAGGCATTGAAACCACGACTATTCATATATGGGGCACTTCTTGGTGGGCAGGTAAGAATCAATGATTTAAGAAGCAAGAGGCTGTGATTTAACTGACCATGCGTTCTAATGAGCAACCACTCAAACAATCAACCAATCACTCAAACAATCTTTCACTAAGCATTTGAGAGAAAAATCCCAAGTGATCGTTAAAATTATCAGAGATTCTTGAAAATCAAAATTCTCAAAGAATCTGTAAAGATCAAAGGAACACACGAAAAAGGTTTACTGGTCGCAAGAAACGCCCTCAAAATTGCTGAATATGGAATATGCACCCAAGATTTCTAGAGTGGTACACGTTTTTTTTAGAATCATCTTGGATCAGGCCATAGTACTAAAAGTTTCTTAATTGAACATGAAAAGTTCGGCATTTTAGTACTAAAAGTTTCTTAATTTCATGCAGTTTCCAACACTGCTGCAGATATGTTTCTTGACATATGAAACATCAGGTGGGAAGAAAAAGTGTTAAATTACGTTCAAAACATGAAAGAGTTAGTTAATATAATTACTTAAGAATAAGGGTTCAACGACATATTTATCATACTATCTTTGAATTTTGCTTTTGAAAGTTTTTTAGCTCTTTCCGAACTTAGTACTAGAGTTTTTTTAATTTTCGGCCATCCTAGTTCCAGTTTCTTACAAACCAGTTTCTTTTAAAAACCTAGAAACTGCGTCGAGTGACATGCCAATTTGCCGAACATTTTTGTCTAAGAGTAATCATATTAAATCTTAGACTAATTCAGGATACCAATGAGCTTTCTAAATCCTTGTTTGAATCAATGTTGTTAGTTCACAATAATCTTCAAATTCTCTTCAATTTCAAGGGTCTACTTGGTTGGTATATGGTAAAAAGTGGCCTAAAAGAGGAGACGATGAGCATGTCAACACAAGCACAACCACATGTTAGCCAGTATCGACTTGCTGCTCATCTTGGGATGGCATTCACATTGTATTCATTGATGTTTTGGCAGGGGTTATCACATGTACTTAAACCAGAAAATGTAAGTTTTTAATTCAGTTCGTACGTACTGTTGCAAGATTTCTTCCCGATTTCTTTTCCTGTTTGTCTTTTCATCCTTTCGCTTCAAGCTTTTTTGACTCATGGAGTACGAATTACGAAAGTGAAGTCTGTGGGATAGTAGGCAGATTTCCGTCATGGAGTCGATATTGAGCCTTGCAACAATGGGAGGTAATAGCGATGTCATACATTAGAGAGTTTCTTGTCTAGCATGGCATTTAGTCATATTTGACATGGCTCAGGCGTTGTACAGGGGAGTAATGGTGGCGTGTAGACTGATTACCTGAGTCCCTTGTTTCCCTGTGCTCTTTGACTTGACGATGTCACTTCGGTCAACAGAGACTCATAATGGGCTCATAATATTACTCTTTAAAACCTGACCCTATATAGGCCCTCCAACATGAGATACCGTGTTGAAAAACTAGTGCAAGATGTGGTAAAAAACAATGGTTTTCGAAGTTTCGATTCGATTGACGCTCGAATGAACGATGATCGATTCGAATTCATTAGATTGGACGAGATTCGAGGCCGTGATTCGATCATGATACTATTCGATTAACGATTTAGTTCAAATCCAGAAAGAATTTTTGCGAAAGTGATTCGACAAATAGCTGAATTACGACGTCATAGCACTGATGACTTCATCAAATTTTCGTAAAGTTAGTCAAAACACAAAAACCTTTATATCATTCGAAAGCTCTAATCGAGTAATGTTCAACTACCCTATTTCCAGGTTATTTAGACAAACCCTAGCAAAGATATCACCATTTTAGTTCTCGAAATGTTGCAAAATGACGTCATCAAAATCCAACTTCCAATCAAAATTCATTATGTGCCCAAGCAAATTCTGAATCTCCATAGTCAATTTTGTAGATCCAGGGTTTAAAAATAACGGTTACCCAGATTGCTCGATTGTTAGAGAAAATTCCCTGTCTAATAAATCCTCTTTCAGATCTTCAAAAAAAATTCAAATAGAATACTAAAACCCTTTCTTGAAATATTTACTTGATTTTGACATTGTTGGAGAACAAATGAACTGCTGTTTTTGTAGCAACTACTTATTTTGACCAGCATTTTATCAGCAACCATTTATCAGACTGACTCAAACAGGGTCTCAAATTTTAAGTTGAAGCCTATTCTGTGCAACTGTATAAAACAGGGCAATTTAAGTTAAAGCTCCTCCACAGCAGCCGCACCAATGGGGCACAAGTTGTTTGGAACACCCTTTTGTTGAAAGTGTATTTTGTTCATCATCATATCAAGTTTTTACTAAGATTAATCATCTTTATACTCTACTCGTTACATGACATGAAAAGTAATATCTTATAGCCTAAAATAGTGTAACTAAATTAAGTAAATTTATTAAAGGCATCGTCATCATCATAATTTAAAAACTCACTTTTACAGGAGTATAAATTAACCAATTAACAAACAGATATAACAAATATATAGAAAATCAGCGAACCAAATTTAACTAAAGCTTAGGTTGGTTTCCATGCATGGGTATTTTTGGCTTGGAGGGAGTTGGTCTAAGAATGGAGAATAAAAGGATCGATTGTCAAAACAGTCGATTCTTTTGAGTGAATGGTGTATGAACAAGAATAGAAGCCAATCCGATTCCATGCTAGAGTATGAGCGAGTAGGGTGGGTGGGTGGTAGCGATTACTAGGACTCAACGTAGTTAAGTCTAATTCCATGCATGGAAATCAACCCACTGAAACTAAACTAAAGGCAATAGGCACTGGTAAATACATCCGTCTATAAATAGAACAAAGGAATACAAAAGCACACTTTGTTTCCGTAACTCGTGCACGTGCCAATTTCAACAATTTCAATACACTCTCAAAATAGAATGGACGTATGACCAATTTACCTGTGTTGATTTCCTTTGAAATAAAGGTTAATTGAACTAAAGTCAGATAGACAAATCATTGCCAGTTCTCTTTGCCATTATAAAACTTAAATCCTGGTTATCCCACAAGGATCTGTCATTGGTCTACTTTTTATTATCATTTTCGTACTCGTTTTGCTTGCAATCATCCATAGTGGCAGCTTAAATATCCGTTGAATTAAAAGTACAGTAGTTGGCGAAAGGGTTATAGCCAGCATAAAGAGAGTTAATATAGCCATATGTTGAATAAATAGACGTATGTAAATAAAACAGGGAACAGGGGCTCTTGCAAATCGCAGAGCCAGGAGAACGACGAAAAACTATCATTAAAATATTGACTCTTGCTAAGTTTGAACTTTCGCCTGGTTTTATCACTAGTTTATAGTTTACATTCACAGAAATAGCCTGCTCCAACTTCTGGGTTCGAGGAAGGGAAAGTTTTGAATTTGGAAGAGGAGAGTTGTCGTTGTTGTTTTTGTTTTTTAGTTGAAGTTATGCTTCTCCTCAAAGTTGTAGTTTTTCTTCCTCGCTATTGCTCTGAACATGGGCGAGGATGCGCCTATGTTTTGGGAAGGGGATACAAGAATAACAGAATTTCTTACCCATTAGTTGTCCGGTTCTCTTATCTTCATCTCTCTTGATCAATTTTTGAGCGGAAAAGATCAGCAAACTCTGCTTACAACGTTGTTTTCTTGCGTCATTTCTCTCTGGGTTCTGCTGCTCAGGCAGCCATATTGTAACTGCGTGAATTTTCAAACTTACAAAGTAGCGATACGAAGGAGAAAGTTTGAAAGCAGAACCCACAGAGAAACGACAAAAGAAAATGGTGTATGCAGAGTTTGCTGACCCTTCTCACTCAAATTGATAAACAGAAATGCAGATAAGACAACTGGGTAGCTAGTGGGTAAGAAATTATGTAATTCTTATCTTCCCTTCCCAACACATCGGTGTATCATCGCCTATGGTCTGAAGCTCTCTTCATGCCGACACTTTGCTTGTTGCAGTCTGGTTTTGAATGACAATCGCAGTACTGCACGGACCAATTCTCAGCTCAATGTTCTCACTACGCTTAACACATCTTTGTCCGTTGTTCCCGGCATTGTTTCTTGCATTCTGTGGCATCGGAACTACCTGATTTCTCCTTGCGAAACACAAACAGCAGTTAGCAAGTTTCATCTTGAAGCGACCAAACGTGAAGTAAATAACAGGATCAACGAGTACGTTCAGATACAACAGCCATTCTGCGACATTACGAAACACTTTGCTTATAGCAAAGCCGTTTAGGACATCGACAGCAAAGGGAAGATTGCAGATCACAAAAGCCACTGTGATGCAGAATGAGTGGAGAATCACAGAACGATTTTGCTGCGCAGTAATTCTCGTGATTGAGAAATCAACCCTTTGGTTGACACGCTTGCAGATAAGTGAATAGGCCAAGATGAGGATAACACCACAGATGATCACTACATATGACAAGACTTCATAAACACGGTAATATTTCAACACCATTAATACAATGTACGACCCTGATACAAGCCAAATTAGGCCGAGAACACATAGGGAGTAATTTCGAGTGAAATACCGATTGAATTGAAAGGGAAACAACACAGCAATGAGACGCTGAAGTGCAATAAAACAAACATGAAGTAGAGATGATGTGATAGACAAGTGAAATGTAATGCCATTGAGATAGATGAATTCTGGAATGAAGCGCCCATCGATGACTTGGTTGATGAACAGCAGAAATTTCACATAGTATATCGTTGTTATTAAAGATACCGTTATATCGGCAACCGATAATGATAAGAGAGTGACTTCAAATGCCGATTTGATCTTCTTTTTCCGGATGATCGACGCTGATTGTATGACATTCAGAATGAAGCCTGCTATACCAATCGTTGTTCGTATTGCATAGTTTGTGTTTTTAATCTCCAAGGACCATGCCATTGTGCTGGATGTATTATTTAGTTGGTTCAAGATTGATTCTTGGTGCATAAAATTATCAGCATTCGTACCACCAATTTAGTTACTGTACCAAATTTATTCGCTGATATTGACTCTTTTAGACGAATCTGTCACAACTTGCTCCAGTTACCCAGCTTCAATCCGCTGCAGTTCCTCACGACCAGTGCGATTAACTTTGTTTACTTAGAACCGAATCTACATTTGTTCACTGTTCATTCAGGCAACTTTCTTCCATAGCTCTCCTGCGCGAACAAAACAATTTTACCTAGCACTTTTTAGCAAATATTTTCAACGTCTTGTGTCTTTACGTAAGCCCCTTATCTAAACTTTCTCTGTCACATGAATATTTCAGGGAGAACCAATAAACTGCTGATAAACAGAGTTTTATCACATGAAGTTTTTCTAGCAAACTTTCAGTGCAAAACTACAACCTCAAGGTCATTCAAGGTCAAGGTCATTCAAGGTCAAGGTCATTCCACTCCTTGATCAAATTTGCAACTCTTCTCGCGATATTCTCCGACCGCCATACGCAATCTTTTCCAAGTTTTGGTCTCTCTTTCTTGCAAAGTTTCATCGTCTATTATAAGCTTTTACAAAGTAGAACACTCAGAGCAGACCTACAAATGTTATTTCCTTCCAGCTGTTATCAAAATTTGAAACTCTTGTGATTTTCTCTGTTCCCCATGGACAAGTCTGTTCCCCCTTTTTGTTTCTACTCGTTGCAAAGCTTCGCCTTTAAATAGATTTCTTAAAAGTAAAACATGCAGAACAGAGGTACACACGTTATTTCCCTCCAGCTGTTATCAAAATTTGAAACTCTTGTGATTTTCTCTGTTCACCATGGACGATTCTGTTCCCCTTCTTTGTTTCTACTCGTTGCAAAGCTTCGCCTTTAAATAGATTTCTTCAAAGTAAAACACGAGGTACAAACGTTATCTCCTTTCAGCTGTTATCAAGATTTGAAACTCTTCTGGCGATTTTCTCTGTTCACCACAGGCAATCTTTTCGCACTTCTGGCCTCTCTTCTTAGCAAAGTTTCAGCAAAACTCTCAGAGCAAATCAACAAATTTTTGCATTCTGTCTCATATAAGACTTTTCTCTTGCTTATAAAATTTCAAAATCGAGTAAGTTCCTTCTCAGCGAAGAATGCTTTACAAAGCTAGAAACTCTACGTCGTTCTAGCTCTTATAAAGTGTTTCTCTTCCTTGTGAATTTCAAAATCAAATAGGTTTTTTCCAAGCCAAGCATGCAGTACAAACTCAATGTCATTCCAGATTTTAGGAAACCTTGCTGCTTTTCTCGCAACGTTTTTCATCCACCATGGACAAATCTTTTCGCAGTTCTGGTCTCGCTGCCTATTCACTCACATTTATACCATTTATGGTTATCAAAATACAATCGTTGTTAGATTTTATGGGCATTTCCTATAACACTGAAACAATAGCTTAAAATTACATTTACTTTTGCATAATTTCTTTCTAATTCCGATTGCAAAATTTGCGGAAGTGTGCCAATCAGATCAACCGATCCTAAACGAAAGTAAACTTAGAAACTTTTTCTCGCATTTTTTATTAGTTGCTAATGCTTATTTTACAGAAAGTTAAATAGATGTTAATTTCACCTTTTAAATCTATTTATATAATCATAAATAAAAAAGAGCATCTTCTTTGATTTGAAATCCCCGATGACATTTCTAAACGAAGTGTTTTGCAAAACTGATAAAAAAATCAAAAAGATCTTGCAATTGTAAATAGTATTGATTTGGAAAGCATGTTATTTAATACCCATGGTAAATGAAAAAAGCTGACTTTAACTAGACAGGATATCTCGTTTGAATTGATCATAGATACCGCCTGCAAAAAATTGCTTTGTTTTTCTTAGACCTGGTTCACACTGGGTCGTTGAAGTCGCTGGAGTCGTTGAGGTTGCTGGAACAATCGTCCCAAAAGACCCAAAACACTGAGTGTGAACGGCGAAAATAAACTCCCAGTCTTTTGGGTCTTTGATTCGTTCATCCCAACGACCACATCGACTCCAGCGACTGCAACGACCTAATGTGAACCAGGCTTTAGCAAAGCGGATATGCTATTAAACCCTTTGCTAGCGCTACTAGTCAACTCAGAAAAAAGTTTGGAAGTTTTATACTATGTGTAGCTTTGTTGTAGCTAACCCTAACCCTAACCNTTATTAGACCTGGTTCACACTGGGTCGTTGAAGTCGCTGGAGTCGTTGAGGTTGCTGGAACAATCGTCCCAAAAGACCCAAAACACTGAGTGTGAACGGCGAAAATAAACTCCCAGTCTTTTGGGTCTTTGATTCGTTCATCCCAACGACCACATCGACTCCAGCGACTGCAACGACCTAATGTGAACCAGGCTTTAGCAAAGCGGATATGCTATTAAACCCTTTGCTAGCGCTACTAGTCAACTCAGAAAAAAGTTTGGAAGTTTTATACTATGTGTAGCTTTGTTGTAGCTAACCCTAACCC
Organism: Aurelia aurita; assembly: GCA_004194415.1. Taxonomy (NCBI): domain Eukaryota; kingdom Metazoa; phylum Cnidaria; class Scyphozoa; order Semaeostomeae; family Ulmaridae; genus Aurelia; species Aurelia aurita. The sequence goes on from REGM01000094.1 coordinate 415,549, forward strand.
TAACCCTAGCTTTGTAACAAGTGTTTCCATTTCTTCTAACTTATATTCGTTTTGTACCTAATAGACAACCTTAGTTCCGAAAATTTAATTGGTCAACGTTGGTCTTTCCGTTTCCGGTAGACTGTATGGCCTACGAGCGATTTGTGAAATGTTGCGTCTAACTTACTGTATATAATTTTATGTAACTATTGCAATGAAGATTCAAAATTTTTACTTTATAGATGGCTGGAGTATCTGCAAAGCTGTTAAAATTTAGGAAATATACTCATGGAACAGTATCCCTGGCTTTCTTCACTGCTATATCAGGTAAAAAAGTTGTAAATAAAGACAGTCTACCGGGTGAATAAAAGAAAATAATCCCCGTTTGCAAGGCTACTGCTCCCCTGGATATCAAGACAGTAATACTGGCAAATATATCATTTAATGGTGGATATGTTGAAATCAATTTTAAAATTTACATGACTGAAATCAGCCACTCCGTTGTGAAATTATTAGGGAATTTCTCGAGAAAGCACCTTCAGGAAACGATCAAAACAAGCCTAAAATCACGACTAAATTTTCCTGATATTTCTGCCTTACAGCAATGACTTCAACACGTTTTAACACGTGTTATCCTCTTGGGAGGATGAAATCATCCGGAATAATGTTGTTATGCTCCCAGGATGACACTTTCGTGCAGCCCTCTTCTCAGTTATGACTTCATTGCAGTGACAAAATATTTATTCTAAGAAATCATTTGTTCGATCTTAGGTGCTTTCGTCGCCGGTTTGGACGCTGGTCTTACATACAACTCATTTCCAAAGTTTGCGGACAGATGGATCCCAACTGATCTTTGGTCATTGACACCATGGTATAAAAATATCTTCGAAAACCCAACAACAACTCAATTCAACCATAGGATATTAGTAAGTTAGCTATTATTGCTCGAAAACTTTCTGAACTAAATCCGTCATATCTCTGGTGTTTTCGGTCTTGAATAAAAAAACATGGTTCTCAGATCTACGTTGATCTTTCATTGTTGCATAGCAATTGAAATTTTGAAAAGGATCGCGTCGTCGTTGTTCTCCACTCACACAAAAATAGTTACTTTTTCTGATCCACCCGGTATATTATGTCAACTTTGTCCACAAACTTGACTAAAAATTCATAAAATCAGTCTTCTGCGTCTACTAACTGCAATGCTTTCTCGCCTGCTAGATCTTATATTTGAAATGCAAGTATACGCTTTCAAATTTTCAAATTTAATTCTGAATATTGATGTTTTGAATTGTAAGTGCCTTTCATGGTGGGAACTCCGATGACCTAGTGTCTATTCCCGCCATGATAGGCACATTAGATATACTTTTTGAGTTTGTTTATTTCAGCCGATTATATATAAAAAAGATACTTTTCAGGGAACAACGACATTAGCAGCTGTTATTGCGGTATGGTGCTTAGCTAGGCCATTGACGATGCCATATCGTGCAAGGCTTGCAGCTAACTGCTTACTGGGAATGTCTTTTGTTCAGGTAAATACCCCTTTCGTGTTAAAGGGGCTTTTGCAACCGGCATGCTTTGTGAATACATCCTTTTGTAGTTTCTTTGTTGTCGCCATTGTAATGTTCCACTAAAATGGCCGACAACAAAGAGATGACACATGGAAGGCATGCCTGTTGCAACGGCCGCTTTAAATTGTCACTTGATCTCTGATAGATTTATATGTTTAGCTTACAGTGAATAGGATTTACAGTTGAATCTCGCTGTCTGGAAGTCTGAAGAGGAAATTAAAATTGTTCGAGGTAGCGAGGTTTCGAGATAATCGAACTTGTGTCATTTTGGCCAAAGATTGTCATTATAAGTCTAGGACTACAAAATGTACCAAGGAAAAGAGAGTAATAGCTTGCACTAGCATCTAAGGAATAGCCCTTGTTAGAAAGCATGTGCAAGTCATTGCTGTAGGGCAGAAATATTTTGACAATTTGGTAGTGATTTTTATGCAGTTGTTGAAGGTTTCTTGAAGGGACTTTCTCGACAAAATCTCCCACTATTTCTGAACGGAGAAGCCGATTTCAGTCAGGTAACGTTTTAAATTTATGTGAATATGTTCACTATTAGATAATTCATTTGGCAATATTATTGCTTGATATCCAGGGAGCAGTGGCATTTCAAATGGGGATTGTTTGTTTTTTACTCACCAGGTAGAACGGTATGATAACCGATTTTGGTGAAATAAATTTTAATTTGTTTTATTTAATAAATTCTAAATGGACCTTTTTGCTATACCGGGTGAGTAAATGAAACAACCCCCTTTTGAAGGGCCACTGCTCCCTGGATATCAAGTCGATTGTATTAGCAAATATATTACTTAAAGGTGGACATGTTCAAATCGATTTTAAAATCTACCGGACTGAAATCGGCCACCCCGTTCTGAAATTATGAGGAATTTTCTCAAGAAAGCCCCTTTAATAACCATAAAAACAGGCCTAAAATCATGACCAAATTTATCTCATATTTCTGCCTTGCAGCAATGACTTTTACATACTATAGCACGTGTTATCCCTTTCGGAGGATGAAAGTGTCATCCCTTCTTTGAAGGTTTCTTGAAGGGACTTTCTGGAGAAAATCTATCATAATTTCAGAGCAGAGTGGCCGATTTCAGTCAGGTAGATTTTAAATTCGATTTGAACATGTCCACCATTATATAATGTATTTGCTGATATTATCATCTTAATATCCAGGGATCAGTGGCCTTTCATCAAACGGGGATTGTTTTTTTTTTACTCACCNACAGGCCTAAAATCATGACCAAATTTATCTCATATTTCTGCCTTGCAGCAATGACTTTTACATACTATAGCACGTGTTATCCCTTTCGGAGGATGAAAGTGTCATCCCTTCTTTGAAGGTTTCTTGAAGGGACTTTCTGGAGAAAATCTATCATAATTTCAGAGCAGAGTGGCCGATTTCAGTCAGGTAGATTTTAAATTCGATTTGAACATGTCCACCATTATATAATGTATTTGCTGATATTATCATCTTAATATCCAGGGAGCAGTGGCCTTTCATCAAACGGGGATTGTTTTTTTTTTACTCACCCGGTAGAATGATCAATAGTACTTTGAAACTGATCTAAAACTCTTGATCAAAAAAGTTTAACAAACGCCGATATTTTTAATTGACTCACTCGGTAGTTTATTTCTCAATTTTTTTCACCAGGTTAGTCTTGGAGTTGCAACATTATTAACATATGTACCAACGCCACTGGCTGCGTCCCATCAACTTGGTTCCTTGTCGCTGCTTTCCATGGCAATATGGCTGGAATATGAGATGAAACTTGCAACAAGGTTATTGCCAAAGTAATTTATTGATTATTGTTGTGAGTAGCTTAGTTGAATATTGCGTGATGATGGTGTATGTACATAGGAGGGTAAAACTCTACTGCTGAATCCGGTTGAATCCTAACACAGCTACGTCGTTTGAGACAGTTTTGCTAAGAAACGATTACAAATCAAGAACAAAGTATTTGCCCTTTTCACGCTAGAAGAAGAACAAATCACCTGGACGGACAAGTCGTCTGGCAGTTGTTCATCTGGTGGGAATTTAAAGGGGCCTTTGCAACCAGCATACATTGCACGTGCTATTTCTTTGTTGGCGGCCATTTTCGTGGACCATGAGAATGGCGACAACAAAGAGACCACAAAAGGATGTATTCACAAAGCATGCCGGTTGCAAAGGCCCCTTTAAGTCTGACTTTTGACGAATCAACGACAAACATTCATAAAAATGTGGGCATATTTTGTAACAAGGCGTCCGTTGTTTCCATTGACACGCTAATAAAGACCGATTGGCAGTAGTAAACAAAGGGATTTCTACGGCCCATTAGTTAAACCGCAAATGTTGATGAGGCAAACTGCAAAAGATGCCGTGAAAGCTGGATGGCAAACGTACTCGTTGTGCATGCGAAAAGAAGTTGTTGAAAGAAGACATGAGAATATAAGCAAGAGGGAGGAATGTTTTTTATGCGCGCGCATGTTGTTGGAGCCAAGATGAGGGCATTCTGTTGGAGTGCAGACGCAAAGTGGCATATGGTCAGCAGTCATATTCATTCCTGCCTCTTGCTGAGAATATATCGAAAGTAGAATGATAGTTCTAAGCATCTGCCTCAGGCGCTTTATGTATTTAATTCAGAAGTTGAAGCGTTTCAATCATTTTATGATTTGTGTGTAATTCACACACTCACTGCTCAGCTTTTGCAATTGATACGTAAAATGCCCTAGGCTGATTCCTTGATCGACCCCTTCTTCTTTCGATATATGCTCATGTCTTCTCTAAACAACCCCTGTTCGCATACACAATGAGTGAATTAGCCATCCAGTTTTCAGGACATCTTTTGCAGCTCACTCTATAAACTTTTGCGACTTGAAATACTTGAAACACACGTAGAATCACTGATCGCTTTGAATTGGCGTGTCAATATAAAGCAACCAATGCTTGCTATAAAACCTGTCCTTCGTTTTCAATATAGTTTCTTATGGACAGAAATTTTTGGTAGAAAATATTTAGCGGATCAACTTAAAGGCTTGTTCATATAGAGGCTAGCAAGCCCACTTACCGCTGGAGCCCTTTGCCAAGATCTCACCTCATTCGTAATTCTGATAGAAAGTTTGTCTGTTCATATGAGCAGAAGGGCTGGCCCGCCCCCATTAGCAAGAAAAATTCGGAGACATTCCCCCATAAAAACAGGCCGTTAGCAACAGGCCTGTTAACAGTCCTTCTTAAATTAAATGAAAAAAAATGAGGCTAGTCAAGTTTAATCAAAAATTTCGCAACTATTATGATGATGCAAAATTCTTTACTGGTGTCAACTTTCGAGTTGCCTTTGATTGACAAACAAGAACAAAACGATAAGCGTTTGCAAACAAAAGAATTTCTATGGCCGATTTGTCAACGAGAAAAAGTAAAAACAGCAAACACATGAATAGCACTGAAACTTAGGTACTAATTCACTCATTGTGCATGAGAAAACGGGTTGTTAAGAGAAGAAATGAGAATATATCGAAAGAAGAATTATAAATCTAAGCATCTGCGTCCTAACTTTTATCCATCCTATTCAGCAGTTGAGGACGAAGTGTTTGAAATACACCCAACAATATATGAGAGTTGCTTTGCCTTCTGTTCAAATTCTGAATTAGATAATCAAATTTAGGAGGCAGATTTTCCCAGATTTCCCAAAACATTCATTGCAAGGAAATTCTACTTCTCTATCTCCTTTCCCCAAATCCGTGGTATTTATTGCTACAATTTTTCATGGTAGTACCTTATATGAAAATGCGTTAACTTTAGCCAAAATCATTTACCAATGATGCAAATTTATTTGAGTTAGGCCTACTCAATTAGTTTTTATAACAATGCCAAAATTTAAGCAAAATGTAACAACTTGTATTGCTGAAATTGACTTTTTGGTTTGCTGTTTTTTGGCCAGTAGCAAGCCAGTTTAGCAAACATGTTAGCCACAGCTTCTTTTTCAAAATCCATTACAACAAAAATTCGAGCCTGTCACAGAGACTCTTATGATCCGTACCCTAAGGGGTTCTTGGTAAACTCTTGGACAGGGATGCTCATATGAGCTAATCTTACTTATACCCAAAAAGTAATTATGAAGATTCACAGCTAAAAGAAGCAAGTCAGTTTTCTCGACCCCAAAAAGGTATCAGCAATTTCTCAAAACCCCCCAAAAATAGCAGCAAATTTCTCTCAGCCTAAAATCAAGCCAAATTTCAAGAGCCAAAAAAGACAAAAAAAGCCAATTTCAAGCCAAAAGAAATAACACGAGCATCGCATCCCTGTCTAAATTTTTACGAGTCTCCCCCCCCCCTCCCTGGGGTCCATGCTCTCTAAGGGCAAATCTTACGATTACAGGACTGTTAGTTAAAACGCATGTTTATGATGTCATCTCACATCTCAGTCGTAAAAATCT
>REGM01000094.1:431242-451014 GCA_004194415.1 Aurelia aurita
ACAATAATACGATTTTACGCTTGTTATTCCAAATCTAGCTTGTTAATCTTAATGTTGGTATCAATTTGTTATAAAGTTCATAGAATCGTAATTCGATCTAAACTCCACAAGTCAATCAAACTGATAGAGGATTAGACATCTACTTTGCAACATAAGAATTAAATAAAACTACATGTGTGAGTAACAAAGTGATTTCTTCAAGCGGGAACTATCTGTGAAGTTGGTAGGGGTTAGGGGACATGAATGAATGCGTTACATGTTTGCAGCAGCGCGTCACTATTTTTTTTTACAAGAAACCGCTTATAATAATAACGTGACAAATTGTAGTAGCTGCCTCTAGAAAATTAAGAAACTCTACAAGCAAAGAGTAAAAAAAAACCGAAGGTGCATCACTAACCCAAGTAATAGAATACTAAAAAGTATAATTTTTGTTTATGATGTGGTTCTTTCTTGTAAACCTTGTTTCAAAAGTGGGTCCTCAATGAATTTTGACATAAATATGACCACAGGTGGCGGGAAAAATGAATATTATTGCATGATAAAATGTACCTTTAGTGCTTCATTTTTCTTGTTGTTTCTCTTCCAGTCCATCTGTTGTCCGTTCGCTAAATGAAGCACAAAAGGTACATTTTATCATGCAATAATACTCATTTTTCCTCGCCACCTGTGATATGACATTAAGTTTTATCAAAAATAAGAGATTCTTCAAGAAACTTTTTTCATAAGAATTGGGCCCTGTATTGAGAAACCCCATTACAAAAATTAGAGCCAAGTTTGTTATAAAGAAAATGAGTGCATGCCCGATATGACGGTGAGGTACCGTACAAGGGTGAATCACAATGTTTTTCTGTGCCAAACATCTGCTGAGTAGAATAAGTTTGTAAAACCGCAATGAGTAATGGAACTATTTGTTAGATATTTTCGTCGAACACTGGTCACAGAAAATAGTCAGATAAGAGAAGAAACAATGTAACGATTTCTTCTCCAAGGATCTCATCAGAAGCTCTGCTGTGACCAGTGTAAGACGAAAATTTCAGGATGTGGCTCCTTCGGTTTTGTTATTCGAGTTATAAGACTTTGTGGATAAATTTTTGTTTCCAGTGCGCCGTGGACAAATTAATATCTGGTGAATCTGAGAGCCAACTACTCATCTGGATTTTGGCACATAAATTTGGTGCAGAAAGGTCCAACTCCTCCAAGGCAACTATATATCAGCAGAAAAATGTTTTAACCATACTGACAGAAGCGCAGCAAGGTATCCAAACCGGGGAACTGAGTGATGAATTTGTCACGATGTTGTCACGTTATCAACAAATGGCGAACCGCTCGAGAAAGCAATGTACTAAAAAGAGGCATTGAGCACAGGGTGTCAGGATTTACCAGAAAAAGAGACGTTACTACTAGCGAAGAGTATAGCAAAGTTAATGCAAAACATTCGAAAAAAGTTAATGCAAAAACATGAATACGATCAATAAACACTGTAGTTAGACTATTTCAAGGTAGTTTCTTACTCGCAGATAACATTGCCTGACATCAGATGTGAGACAGACATTAACGTTTTTCTTGGTAGTTGTTTCTTTTTGTTTTCTCTAGTATATTTTAATATTTGAATTGTAAGTGCCTTTCATGGTGGGAACTCCGATGACCTAGTGTCTATTCCCGCCATGATAGGCACAGTAGTTGTATTTTTGCGTTCTTCTTTTAATTGATTATATAAAAAATAAAAAAAAAATAAAAAAGAAAGTAGGGGAATAGGCCCCACTGAACTGAAGTGGAATAGGCCCCGCCGAGAGACGTTGTGGGGCCTGGGGCACAAAGCCAAACTGTGTGCCCCTGCAAAAACAGAGATGAATCTAAAAATGCCATACTCTTTTTCCACGATTATTGGACAACNTTGTAAGTGCCTTTCATGGTGGGAACTCCGATGACCTAGTGTCTATTCCCGCCATGATAGGCACAGTAGTTGTATTTTTGCGTTCTTCTTTTAATTGATTATATAAAAAATAAAAAAAAAATAAAAAAGAAAGTAGGGGAATAGGCCCCACTGAACTGAAGTGGAATAGGCCCCGCCGAGAGACGTTGTGGGGCCTGGGGCACAAAGCCAAACTGTGTGCCCCTGCAAAAACAGAGATGAATCTAAAAATGCCATACTCTTTTTCCACGATTATTGGACAACTTTAGGCCATCTCACCCACTTAAACTCTCGCAAGACAAGGTAGACGCCCTTTTTGGCCTTCTGTCTCTCCTGCTTTAAATTTTTGCGGGCTTCTTTGAGGTGGCCTAGGCCAATTTGCCCACTTGCTCTCTCTTGGTGGGCCTGTCTTTGGTTACGGTTGTATTGGTTTATGATTACCCGTTGCTGGAGGGGAACCGAGGTACCTGGTCGTTATGGTACGAATAGAGCACAAATTGTGCTCTGCTCCTACGTACTAGGTACCTAGTTCCCGCTTGCACGATATATCGAGGATGCAGATCTTAGAGCTTTGGTAAGCATACATGTATTAAATCTAAAGTACCGCATTCTTCTTGTTGTAGGATCACTCAACGTACATATTCGGGGTGCGATATCCCAACAGGGTTTTTGTTGGAGGACTGCCAAGAGAGGTAATAGCTTTTTCATTTCTGATTTCTTGCCAACATCTGAATATGATCATCTGTGATTTTCAACCAATAAATCAAAGCAACCGCCTGGGCAATGTGTTTCGTCACTCTAGGTTGTCAGTGCGTTTATTTGTGCAGACTTTTCCAAACGGGAGCGGAATTTTGTAAGGCCAATATTGTTTCCAATGAACCGAGTTGTTTTGAATTTCTGCTATTATTGTTGCTATTGTGTAATCCATGGTAATTAGGCCTATATACATCTTACCACTACCATGTCATTTCATTCAAAGAATTTATTTCATTCAGGAATTTCACATTGATGAGTTTATTCAGCTTTTTCATTCATGCACTCCTTCCTTCCTTGCTTGATTGGCTCTTAATGATGTGACAGAAAAGGGAAACAATAGTCTTTAGCATGATATCATATTAAGTCGGACACGCGAATTTTGCGTCGCATAAATTGATTTACGTCTCACTGATGACAAGGACCCCCCCCCTCCTTTCTTTCACTTACGAAACAATAAGCCCATAAGTTTATCTCATGTGAGCATTTGCTTTTTGAATTAAGGCCACAGTTTTACGACTCGATTTTCATCCAAAACCACCACAATCCTGGACAAAATGCACAAGACAGATCTCAAAATTACACTAACCCCGCCCCCTAAAGTATATGAATTGGGGGTTAAGGAGATCCTGAACGTATGTTTTAAGATTCCCCTCAGAACTCGGTGGGTGTGTATGGGATGTAAAATGTCTACCCTTCTTGGGACCTCGCATTTTAAAGAAATCCTGCTCGATACATCGCGTTTTTAGATGTTTCTCCTCGCAAGGAAGTTGTGAGTCTCCATTTCCTCAGAGTGTGGAAATAACACATCCTCCTCGTTCTTTTCATATACACCCACAACTCGGTTGCCACACAAATCTCTTCAAGCTAAACGAAATTTGTCCGAAGTCGTGTAAACAATTTTGTCCAATTTCAACTTCAATATCAGGCGTCTTTTTAGATAGCCGTTTAGGTAATGTTGTTTATGCGATGGCATGATATTCCTCTTCTACCTTGTTTCTAAAGACNAAAGAAATCCTCCTCGATACATCGCGTTTTTAGATGTTTCTCCTCGCAAGGAAGTTGGGAGTCTCCATTTCCTCAGAGTGTGGAAATAACACAGCCTCCTCGTTCTTTTCGTATACACCCACAACTCGGTTGCCACACAAATCTCTTCAAGCTAAACGAAATTTGTCCGAAGTCGTGTAAACAATTTTGTCCAATTTCAACTTCAATATCAGGCGTCTTTTTAGAAGCAAATTGGTTTTGCTGTTTAGGTAATGTTGTTTATGCGATGGTTGGCATGATTTTCCTCTTCTACCTTGTTTCTAAAGACCTTATCAATTTATCAAATTGGGAATTTCTTATTGTTTTGAAAAAGGCAAATTCAATTTGATTAGGCAATCTGACTCGAGATCATGTTCACTGCATTGAAAAGAATTAAGCAGATTAATTACGGATTATAAAAGATAAGTAGTCGCTAATAACCTCCATTCATTTCATTCATAAATAACGGTGGTGAATGAAATATATTTAGCTTTGAAAAAATACAAAAGTAGTTTCTAAACTATTTGAAATTTGTGTGACCTTTTAATCCTGAAGTGCTGTGCAGTGGTAACTTGTAGCCCAGCAGCGAAATGTTGAAGCACGCCCCCAAATCAACCCAAATCTACCCGAATCTAAGGCCCCGTTCACACGAGAACGGAACCGAACGGACCGGAGCGGAACATTTTAAGGGGTGTTCACGCGGCAATGGATCGATAAGTGTTAACACATTCCTCCCTAGAGATCAAAATTTTCTGAGCTCGTCATTACGTTTTCTCACCTTTAAGCGTAAACAACAGTATTGTTTAGAGTTTTAGCATTATTAACTCATGTACAAATTGCACGGAAAAAGTCCGCAAAATGGAACGGAACGCTTCAAAAAAGTGTTTCCACTTTTTTTTATCAGTTCCATATCGTTCCGTTCTGGTCCTTCCCGTTCTCGTATGAACGGGGCCTAAGGTTTTTTCTGCAGGGATGTACGTTGGAGGAAAGCAACGGGGATGCTTGAATAGGTTATAGGAAAATTTCTAGTGTTGTTGCTCTTTTAATTTTCTCATATCATTTTAGACCTGTCCCCGGCCTGTCTCGGAAAAAAATTTGTTTTATTGGCGAACCAAAATACGCAAGGAAAAATCCTGTCGCAGATTTTTTATTGAAATTAGGACCCTATTGGCAGGCACACCGCTGGTAGCCTGCGCGCAGACCCAATATATTGCGTCTGCACGAAGGCTACACCTCTGGGTGCTCAACCCAGTAGAACCCCTGGGTTACTTTTGGTGGTGGTACTTTCCCAGATCACAGCCCAGGCATTTTGAACCTAGCCTTCTTCTCCACGGAAGGCAAGATAACTAGCGGTGGTGTTTATCAATCCCTAAAAAGTGTAGCGTACGAGATTTCTTGGAGAGAATGATTTCTATAGGATTTCAGTAATTTCTTGGGAAAACGCAAGTATATCTGTAAGAAGTGTCTGAGATTTCTAGGGAGTGATATTCCCCTTGGTTTTTAGGCCATCTACCACTTATTTGGTAACATTAGGATGGTCTTGTCCAGGTCACATTTAACAGTAAGGTAACAGTAAGTGCAGAGGAATCATCTTCTACCAAAAGCGGTAGCAATTCCTCCTTTTATAAAGAACTTGCACAATCAAGTGAAAAGCAGGTTTTGTCAGTAGCTTTTAGTGCCCTGGAGAGAGGGTGGCTCCAGGCCAAGAGTGGCATTTGCTTGTTTCAGGTAAGGGTAAAAGTTGTTTTTGGCCAAACCTGGCCGAGGAGCATAGTACTCCCAAAAAACACCCTAATCTTTTCGTGTAAATCCTAAGCAATCCTGTAAAATTTCTTTTTACACGTTTTCAGGGAAAGTCGTATCCTTTGAAATTTGAATCAAACCACAGTTCTAGAGTCCCTTGCTAGTGCACTCGTTTTTTTTATAAGAAACTTGGCTCTGAACTTTGTAGTAGGAGTTTAAGATGGAACCCTATACAACCAGTCAAATGCCTTTCAGCCTAAACAAAAGGTGTTATCGAAATTCCGATGCAGCGACCACGACTTACATATTGAGAAGGGGAGACACAAAGGTCTGCCAGTCGAAGAAAGACTGTGTACCATGTGCCTAGACAATTTCATAGAGGATGATACCCATTTTCTCACAGAGTGCCCAGCATATGAGGAACTTAGAATGCCCCTCCTAAGATTGCCCAACGTAGAATCACTCCCTCTTAATCTGCAATGCGTTCAACTTATGAGGAGTAAGAGTGAGCCAGTGATATATGCCTTATTCAAATTTCTAAAAGAAGCATTAAAATTACGAGATGAAAACGGTTCCTAAAGGCCTTGCTGCCCCCTAGCATTACTGTTACTGTTTGTTTTCTTTGATTCTTGTAATTTAGTTACTGTTAGTTTTGGTAATAATTATTGTGCGTGTTGCGTTATTTTGTATTGCTGCCATACCTCATATGGAGGTAGTGCATTTGCATTTTAATAAATAATAAATAAATAAGTAGGGTTTCTCGCGTTTGGACCCAATTCTTGGAGTTTCTTGTAGAGTTTCTTAATTTCTCATGACATTGATTTTCACTATTTATCAAAATTAACCAAGGACCACTTTTTGAACCAAGATTTGGAAGAATGTGTGGAATGATACTGGGTGCGCCAAAAAAAACTATCCACGTTTGGAAAATCGTAGTACCTAGAGTACTGGATGGATTTGAATGAATCAAAGTTTGGTTGATAGCAGAAAGACTGAAGTATTTTTGTGATTTTTCTCGTATTTTGATGAGTATAGATAATACAGCTAAATTCGAATTTAAGAAAATTCTGTGTTTGCAAAATGCCTGAAAAAGGGCCTAAAACACTTGATCAAATCTTACAGAAATTTCTCACACCGAACAATGTAAAATTACAGTTTTTCACGGGTATCGGATGTCGTCTGCACTTGTATTGCCATGGGATTGAAAATCTTTAGTATTTCTTTAAGAATTCATTTCCTATAACGCGGGAGAGAGATTAAATGCTCTTGCATCTTGTTCTATGCGGGAGATTTCGTACGATTTGATCGAGTGTTTTAGGCCTGTTTTCAGCCATTTCGCAACAAACGAATTTTCGTAAAGTTGAATTTATCTATGTTTTCTCTGCTGATAAAAACACGAGAAAAATCACAAAAATACTTCAGTCTTTCAGCTATCAGCCAAAATTCAATTCATTCAAATCCATCTAGTACTCTAGGTACTACGATTTTTCAAACGTGGATAGTTTTTTTNAAACGAATTTTCGTAAAGTTGAATTTATCTATGTTTTCTCTGCTGATAAAAACACGAGAAAAATCACAAAAATACTTCAGTATTTCAGCTATCAGCCAAAATTCATTTTCATTCAAATCCATCTAGTACTCTAGGTACTACGATTTTTCAAACGTGGATGGTTTTTTTGGCGCACCCGGTGGTAGATAAAATGTATACTTTTTTTAGTCTTATTTGGGTTGGTAATAAACTTTCTGTGTAAAAGTACTTTGCATGTCATAACTGAAATTGAAAAAGTTTCTTAACTTCAAATTGACCTTTGATTGCTTCTAGTCGAATTTCCTAGCCTGTTAACATACCACGCTAAGAATTTCCTAAGTTTTTGGAAGATGCCACTAGAGTTTCTTATCAGCGGTTTCTTAAAAAAATGAGTGCATGTGTCAGAACCTTTGTTTGAACCTAGTTTGAACCATTATCTCCTCCGCAACTGAAAAATTGTTTGCGAAATTTCACTCAACTGCACCAACTGCAACAAACAGGCCTTGTGGAGGCTAGACCAACTGCAATGTAGGAGAGTTTACCCCCGTCCCTCTTAGTCTGTGTATATTAGCATAGGTTTTACGTTTAGGCCTCATTCTGTGGCAGTACTCGTATTGATCGAAACCTAAACTCCAACTCGGATAAAGTATCTCTATTACAGCAACAAACAGGCCTTGTGGAGGCTCACTACAGGATACACCTACCTGTCTGCCTCATGCCGTTACAACAAAAGCGCGGGAAATTGCACGTGCGCTCGATTCTATTTATGTAACAATTGTGAATGGTGCCACACACGGGGCCTAAATCCTTGCTGTCATGCATCTCATTGAGTAGCTGATTATAGACTGTTTAGTTGATGGCCGTCAATGAACAAGTTTGTTTGCATAACAGCTTTTGAGGACACTCCTTTTTTTATTCTTTATTCTCGACCTCATTGACCGCAAATCGCAAGCTTGGGAAGTAGGACACTATTGTTTACTCATCATCATCATAATCATCATAAATGCAAAAGGCTCTACCTATTTACAAGGCATTACAATACGTACACATACAGCATTCGAGATCTGATTGGTCTTTCCAGCAAACAATCAGCAAATCTGCTAGACTGCGCGCAGACCCAATATTCCTTTCTTCTTCGGACTTCGGAATATTGGGTCTGCGCGCAGGCTACACATTTTCCAGTTGGAGATGCGTTTCAATTGCAATCATTTTTTTTATAAGAAACCGCTTACAAGACACTGTAGTGACCTCTTCCAGAAGATTAAGAAACTCTACTAGAAGCGATCAGAGTTGAATTTTTAGTTATTTTGGTTACGAATTGCAAAGCGTTTTAACAAAAAGTGCATTACTAACCCAACTAATTCTTAACAGTATAATTTCTGTTTATGATTCGCTTCTTTCTTGCAATCATCTAGGCTTAAAATTTTTTTGTGGTCGTCGGTGAATTATTATAAATTGTGAAATTCAATTTCATGAAAATCAGTGTATAGTCTGTTTCAAATTGGATCTCACGTGACAATGCCTGCGCATTTGCTGTGACCAGTGTCCAACGAAAACTTTTGGCAAAAGGTTTCGTTACTCGATGCTATTTTGAAGGAAACCAACCAGAGGGTCAAGGAACATCGACTTGCAGGCAATGTCACTGAACAAATGTGGTGGCATCCTAAGCTCGACATAGTTTTGTGATAAGATACTTTACGGCGGGGGATATCTTGTGTCTCCCTGACTGAACATTTCACAGTGAATTCAATGACACCATTTTTTACAAGAAACCTCTTACAAGAAACTGCTGTAGCCTTTTCCAGAAAATTAAGAAACCCTACTAGAAACGATCAGAGGTCAATTGGTTGTCGAGACACTTTTCAATTCTTGGTTTGCAAAATGTTTTCAAACAGAAAATGTATACCAACCCAAATAATGCTAAAAAGTATCATATAATGCTAAAAGGAACTACATAGTTCATTTCTTTCCCCTCCTCTCCAGTGACCAACAAAGTCTGCACGCAGGCTAATGATTTGGTTCTTTCTTGTAATCCTTGTTTCACAAACCAGTCCACAGTGGTTTATTTATACACATTATATAAGCTTATAAACAATGAGTGTACTGTATGCTCTAGCAAGAATTTTACCTTGTTAGTATTTATGCCTTGTATTTATGCCTTGGTTCTCAACTTTTCTTTCGCACCTATCCTAGACCACAGCAACCGACTTGGCTGGATTCTTTGCCAAGTTTGGTCAGGTGACCGAAAGCAAAGTTATCCTAAATGAGGATGGAACCTCTAAGGGGTTAGTATCCTCGTTTTTTAGTTTTTAATTTAAAGCCCGAAATTGAGTGCTAAAAAGGTCGTTTCCTATGTTTTACGAGAGTCTGGAGAGCGTCATTGAACATGATTTTCAGCAATGAACATCGACCAAAAATTAGATGCCGTCATTGTCCATCTCTATTTTTCCGGGTCTTTGGCTCTGTTTTTTGCTCCAGGCCCCACAAAATCGCTCAGCCGGCCTTTTTAGTGCAATGATTTTACGAGACGACTAAAAGGGCTATTGCCAATAGTGGAATGAATGGAAATTGATTGCAAAAGGATTGCCCAACTGGTTTATGAGAAAAATGAGATTGAAACTTTCACCCCAGTCCACCACACCTGGTAGCAGTGGTGGTGCCAAGGGAGGGCTAGGGGGCTACAGCCCCTCCGTCGGAAGCATCTAGCCCCCCCATTTTTGGTTATTTTTGGAGGGAATTTGGCAATATGACGTATAAAAACTGCATTTTTAATCATTTTAGCGCCGAATAAGTATATTNCCAAAAATTAGTTTCCGTCATTGTCCATCTCTATTTTTCCGGGTCTTTGGCTCTGTTTTTTGCTCCAGGCCCCACAAAATCGCTCAGCCGGCCTTTTTAGTGCAATGATTTTACGAGACGACTAAAAGGGCTATTGCCAATAGTGGAATGAATGGAAATTGATTGCAAAAGGATTGCCCAACTGGTTTATGAGAAAAATGAGATTGAAACTTTCACCCCAGTCCACCACACCTGGTAGCAGTGGTGGTGCCAAGGGAGGGCTAGGGGGCTACAGCCCCTCCGTCGGAAGCATCTAGCCCCCCCATTTTTGGTTATTTTTGGAGGGAATTTGGCAATATGACGTATAAAAACTGCATTTTTAATCATTTTAGCGCCGAATAAGTATATTCTTGCAGTACTTGTCCAATAAAAAAGAATTCAAACGTTGGTGACTGTTTTTAATAGATTTGCTGTGGCTAGTGTCGAACGAAAATATTTTGCAAATGGTTGTTGCCTATGTTATTTTTAAGCGTTGGAGAAGAGCCACATTTTTGCTCACTTCAGATCATCTATGGATTTTAAATCTTTTCAAGCAATTTCGGAATTATGGATTGGCAGAAGTATGGATCTTATTTCTCACCTCCACGAAATTGTGACGTTTTCCGGATAGCTTGATAATTTCATGAACACTCCGAGAACGTTCTGAAGATCAAGAAAGCTTTATGAAATTACCTATAATATTTACTTCAGGGCATACATATTTTGGAATTGCATACCTAAGATATATTGGAAGGACCCAGCCTAAAATAAGATAAAATAACTCCTACCCCCATTACTGTTGTTCCCTTGTTGTTTTTTATTGGACCCTGTCTGGAACATCCCTTTCTTGTAAATTTATGGGAATTTTCTTGGAGGCAAAATATTTGTTTTCAATTAAAAACTGTTATGCATCAGCAAATTGTTGCCAGTTGATCATGATGAATATTACCAGGAAAAAGCTTTATAAATCCTGAGCCCATAAAAACAGGAAGTCATTTACTCATAATACGTCTCCTTTTTTCATAGCTACGGATTTATTACCTTTGCTACAGAGGAAGATGTGGCAGGAGTCTTTGGACAAGTAAGTGTTTCTCTTTCCTGCTATTTTACTTAAAGAAGAAAGTCTCTAGTTTTTTGACAATGTTTCTTTTCCTTCTTTTGTTCTATTTTAAACCTAGATCGCTACATATCCATCAATTGTCTTTAATGCTGTTTGATCGATGAAACAACCATCATAGGAACAGGAGTCTGGACTGAGCAACATCCTGAACATGGAGGTTCTTGAATGAACCAAAGCTCTTTGCACAAGCCAAGGTGCCTAAGCACTGTTTTTTTTAGCTAAATTGTGTTTTTTGTGGCCTTTTCAGTAATTTACCATCCAATCATTCAATAGAACTAATTTAATTGATAATTTATCTTTCAATTTTAGGGTGTCATATTTTACCGAAATAAAAAACTAAATCTGGGACCAGCCATAAGGAAACAGGTAAATTTTCAACTCCATGTGATTATTCTTTCATACATGTTGGCTGTCAAGAGTAGCAGTGGCAGACACTCGGGGGGGGGGTGGTGTGGCCCCCCCAATGTTGGGAAGAACAATGCACTTTGTTTGAAAACAATAGAAATAAACAATGCTTTTAACTAAAACAATAGCTACGCCCCCCGATATTTGGCAAAGTGTCTGCCACTGAAGAGTAGTGTGCAAGAAGGCACCCACCCCCTCATTGCAACATAAATGTTTCAAACTGCCAGCTGCCAGTCACTATAGGGGATACACATGAAAAGGAGGTTTGGGGTGGAGCCCCCTGGGAAAATGTCCAGTATTACAAAAATTTTGCCTCGCAAAATACCCTTTTTGTCCTCAATACCTGACATCTACCAGACCCCACATCCCCTCACTTGACACTTTCTCAACTGATTTGGGTGAATCGGAGAAGTGACTTCCAAAGGAAGCAGTGCCTGGTAAGACTTGTTGTCCTAAGTCTATTTCATGAAGTCTGTCTGACCAATTTCTCTCCAATAATTTCTGGATATGTAGTTCCCCCATCCCACTCCCTTCGCTGCAACGCCACAGAATGGGAAGTACAGAACGGGATTGGTTGCACAGACTTAACCAGATAGACTAAACATGTCTACCGTCTCTGTAGCATCTTAAATGTTTCTATTTTGCTTTTCAGGCACCAGACACACCGGGGGAGCCAATAATAATGGTACCTCCTACACAACCCTTGCCTGCTTCACCACCCCCAACTACACACCTTCCCTCATCATTACCACAACACTGCTATCAGCCCATGGTAGGTACCCTTATCCTTATTTCAACTTTAGATGCACTTTAATTTGACGTTCAAAAATGTTTGTGGACATTTTCCAGAAGTTGTACATGTCCCTGTATCCCTGTGACTTGTAAACTGATGGGGACGTGTAATTTTGATTGAGAAAATGGTGTGCAAAAATATGCAAACTTTCAAACAATCTGCAGTCTTGATTCTGCAATGTTGGAAAACATTCTCATAATTATTGTAATTTTGCAAACATTTCTCTTGAACAGCACCTCAACAGCACCCTATAATTCCGTAAATTATCTGAAAACGACGCCAAGATTTGCGCAACTTTTTGCAAAAAATTACCCGCAAAAAATNATAGCTACGCCCCCGATATTTGGCAAAGTGTCCGACACTGAAGAGTAGTGTGCAAGAAGGCACCCACCCCCTCATTGCAACATAAATGTTTCAAACTGCCAGCTGCCAGTCACTATAGGGGATACACATGAAAAGGAGGTTTGGGGTGGAGCCCCCTGGGAAAATGTCCAGTATTACAAAAATTTTGCCTCGCAAAATACCCTTTTTGTCCTCAATACCTGACATCTACCAGACCCCACATCCCCTCACTTGACACTTTCTCAACTGATTTGGGTGAATCGGAGAAGTGACTTCCAAAGGAAGCAGAGCCTGGTAAGCAGCCCATTATTCTAAATGGGCTGGTGGTTACGAGGCTAGGGAGGGAAGAAGGGGCTCATACCCAAAACACCTTTGGTATCAGCACTGACCGTAGTGACAAATATTGAATTTTTGTTCTAAAACAAGGTGATATGCATTTCTCTCTGTAGACTTGTTGTCCAAAGTCTATTTCATGAAGTCTGTCTGACCAATTTCTCTCCAATAATTTCTGGATATGTAGTTCCCCATCCCACTCCCTTCGCTGCAACGCCACAGAATGGGAAGTACGGAACAGGATTGGTTGCACAGACTTAACCAGATAGACTAAACATGTCTACCGTCTCTGTAGCATCTTAAATGTTTCTATTTTGCTTTTCAGGCACCAGACACACCGGGGGAGCCAATAATAATGGTACCCCCTACACAACCCTTGCCTCCTTCACCACCCCCAACTACACACCTTCCCTCATCATTACCACAACACTGCTATCAGCCCATGGTAGGTACCCTTATCCTTATTTCAACTTTAGATGCACTTTCATTTGACGTTCAAAAATGTTTGTGGACATTTTCCAGAAGTTGTACATGTCCCTGTCAGGCCCGTCGGAAGCGGGGGGGGCTTCAGCCCCCCCAATGATTTGCTAAAATTGGTTCCTTTTTAGTGAAAAAGGCTGTTGAAAAGTCAAGCTTATGGAAATGAAGGTTTAAGCGTATTTATACTAGAGGAAGTTATCAGATTATCAAGCTATCACGCTTCTATTTCATAAAATTAAAAAATCTTTTATTTCTAAGTGATTTTGAGGTCCTATTTTCAAAATTTCCCGGGAAAGCCTTCCGTTAGTCGCGATCCTTTGCTCCTTTAGATGGCAAATTCTTCATAACAGAGGCGTTTTCCAACGATCTAAAGGGCGTGGTCACAAAAAAATTTCCCGGGGGCAAGCCCCCGGGCCCCCAATTTTGCTCGCGCCGCTCGCATCTCGTTTCAGCCCCCCAATATGAATTTCGTTCCGACGGGCCTGCCTGTATCCCTGTGACTTGTAAACTGATGGGGACGTGTAATTCGTGTAATTTTGATTGAGAAAATGGTGTGCATAATTATGCAAACTTTCAAACAATCTGCAGTCTTGATTCTGCAATGTTGGAAAACATTCTCATAATTATTGTAATTTTGCAAACATTTCTCTTGAACAGCACCTCAACAGCACCCATAATTCCGTAAAATATCTGAAAACGATGCCAAAAGTTGCGCAACTTTTTGCAAAAAATTACCCGCAAAAAATGGCCTATTTCTGTTTTTAAAGTACGCCCGCCACTAAATCCTTGTAACTATTCTTGGTGCCCTTGGAATCGAGTAAAAATGCGTTGGAAATGCGACCGAAAAAGTGTCTGAATCATTTTTGCCCTAAGTTAAGATCTTTCGGCGCCTGTGAAGATGTCCAAACAGGGCCTAACGCCTTTGTATGGGGTCAGAAAGTTTTGATTTCGTTGGAAGGACACAACTCACTAAAAATGCGTTCAAAAGGAATTTAGAAAATGAGTTACAAGTATTGACCATGATCCTTTGTGTGTCATACTGTGACATTGCCTCATATAATGAATTGATCAATCAAATCAATTAAAATTCTTTGAGACACGAAACAAATTGCTGAGGAACATCCAGAGTGAGGATTTAGAAATTGCCTCGAAAGTTGATTCATAAAATGATCGGGATTTTTGAAAGCGCCCCAAAGCTTTCTTGTCTTGGTTTGAATCGTGTCGGACATTTGTTGCTCAGCTCTCAGATTTCTCCCAAAATTTATGCTTTGCCATGTGCTTGTACTGTTCTTATGAACTTGTCTTGCTCCAAGAAGATTACGAAGAAAGGAAACGCATGGAGGGTCTGCGTCTGTGCAGTCTTGGAAAAACAAATCTTGTTTATCTTGCTAGAAGTATTTTGAGCGACAAGAGTTGCCTGATAGTGTGCGTTTCTCAATGGCAGGCACAAAGCCATGACAGATTTGGTCGTTCGATAGGACAAACCTCGAAATTTTCCCACAGTCCATTTCCTTGACATTTATTAGTAGCTAATGGCACTGATTAGAGAACATTATGGTGCAGGAAAGCAAATATCCGAGATTTATTTAGACCGTTGTCCCTTGTGATGATGCAATTCTTCTTGCATTTGAATGGAAGGCAATGTTTTCCGTTTTAATTGTGCTCATTGAAATTGATGGTATGACGTGGTTAAATTTAAACTTCATTGATTTGGGAAATTATGCAAGGTGGAAGATATCATCACATAATATACTTATATTGTGATTATTTTATTTCGTGGAATTTCTATTGATTTGGTGTCAGTGTCTGTTGCAGAGTGCAAAGGATTTCGGTGTTTTTGCCACTTTTGTAAACTGGCCGTGAAAAGAATGTCTACACGTAGTTTTTATGAGAAACTCAACTCTCAGATCGCTAAAAACTTTAGAAACTCCAGTTTAGTCAAGGAAATCCTTAGCGTATTTTTACTTTTGTCAGTTGTTTCCTGTATCAAATAACCCGAAAGGTACCTTAGTAAAGTCGCTTGAGTACTCGCAATCTGATAATTTTAAGAAACTTTCGGTACTGGCTCAAATTCTTAGGGACTGATTATATGAGAGTTTTCAGCCCGTTTGCAACTTTAGCCGGGCTGAAAAGTCAGCCTGGTGTTGCGGTCAAAGTGTTGCAGAAACAAAGTTGCGATTACATGATAAAAGTTTCAGCCCGCTTTTAACAAACGGGCTAGGATCTTTAGATCGACCAAACAGGCTGAAAAATTCCATATAATCGCAAATCATAATTTTTAACCGGGCTGAAATTACTGGAGCATGCGCATTTAATTTTGAAATGATTTCCGATGCAAAATATGGACTTTAGAACCATCATATAATCGATTCAAATTTCAGCCCGGTTAAAGTTATAAACGGGCTGAAAACTCTCATATAATCAGCCCCTTAGTTTCAAATAAAAAATAGGTGTAGGCCAAGCGAGTATTGTTCACTGTTTGGCGTTGTGTCAAAAGGACCAAAAAGTAGAATTTCGAATTTTAGAGTTGAGATTAGGATATAAATGACCCCCAATTAAAGTACGACACTCTAACCCCAAAAATATTCATGATGGTCTTGTTCTCAAATTTTGGTTCATTCTCTTTTAGATGACAGCATACCCTCCTACGATGCCTCTTTTTTCTAACATTCAGTGGGTAAGTTCTTTGAATTACTTCTGTGATTGTGAAAGCTTGGTAGACTTATTACAATGAGTCTCGGTTATCACTCATCAAAACAAGATGGCTACCTACAGGTTTGTGCGTTGACCATTCAAACCAATCGTAGCTTGGTACACACAAGTAATGGTCATCTGCAGCGTTCTTACTTTAATTAATTTTATACAGAAATTGAGCACATATTACCCTAGAAAGTGACTTATATCTCCGGGGTCACAACTATTCACCAACAGGTATGTACCCCTCATATAAGAGTGGGTTTTGCAAAATATATTCTCTAAAAAAGGGTTTTGTTAAGAAAAGCTCCATATATGTGGGTCTGAATCCACCTGTTCAGGGCTCCCCACAACGTACCACGTGCCGTGTGAATCAAGGAATTTGATTGGTCAATAAATGTCTAAAGTTTGTCCAAACTTTTGTATTGAACCAATCAGACTTGTGGATTACGTGGGCATGTGATTCCTTTGCGGGGAGCCCTGAGAAGGTAGCCTGCGTGCAGACTCTACTGATTTTTTTTCATCCTCCGCAGTTACAGTAGAGGCTGCACGCAGGCTACGAGAAGGTGGATTGTGAATTACCTTTAAATTCTTTTGTTTCAAAGACAAAGGATGGACATGTAGCAATCTAGTCTGAAAATAAAACAAAAGAAGGCCACACACCACTTATTGTCCTATTGTTTGATCATCTATTGAGAATATGAAATACACTAAACTCGCCAAGCTTTGATGGATTGCAAGATACGCCTACTTTTTATAAGAAACGCCTACTTTTTATAAGAAACTTAGGTCCAGAGCTGGTAGCAACTTTTTTAAATTGTAGGCCATTTTGCTGCCAAAAGTTTCTTACGAGGTAGAATATTTTTTATGAAAGTGTTTCATCTCAGAATCGTTCAAAATAGGCGTAAACATCTGGATCAGATTTTCCGACATTTGAGCTCTTTTGTATTTTACATACCAAACTTTGATACATTATGCTAAAACAACTGAAGATATAAACAACCAGTCTTCGTGACTTTTAATCAAATTTATTAGGCAATTAAATTTTTGACATATTTCATTGTTTTGACTTTCATCATGTGACCACAGCAAGACCATATTTGGGGAGTGGTCAACAATAGAAAGCCTAAAACTTCCATAGTTTTTGTCTTGTTTGTCTGAATGATCTCAAACATGCACCATTCGATTGATTTTGATTAAATACTTTCATTTGATATATAATTTGTTAATATTTGCTGACATCGGCAAAAATTAATATATATATATGACGTCATTTAAAGTGTACCGTTGAAGAGGGCCTAAACTACTCGAAGAAAACAGGCATCAGTTTGGTCTTTTGCGCTTTTATTTTCTTTCAGTGCTGACTAGTTTCACCCACTAGGGCATCTTCAGAGCAACTGATTTATTCAAAGTATCAACTTCTATTTATAGTAAATTGTATGTCTATATAAGGTTAATTGATTTAATAGTATCATTTTGTCCTTATAAGGTAAAAATGTTCTTGTCATTTGCTCTGAAGATGCCCTAGTGGGCGAAACTAGTCAGCACTGAAAGAAAATAAAAGCGCAAAAGACCAAACTGATGCCTGTTTTCTTCGAGTAGTTAGGCCCTCTTCAACGGTACACTTTATATGACGTCATTTATATTTATGACGTCATTGTTCTAATAAGGAAGTGTTAAATATGAAAAAATTGCGTAAAATTTGCTGTATCTTGTTTATTTGATTCATTTTGAGTCGAATCTACTAGAAGAAGGGAAAATACTGCAAAAACTGCGAGGAAGATCAATGCATAAAACAAAAGGAAATCTAAAGCTAATTGTTCTAAAAATAGAAGCTGAAAACTGCTGCAAAGTATTTATTTTGCATCTACGATATGTTTCCTACTATTTGCAATAATTCTGGAGAAAATCAATTAAGTAATTGATGAAATGGAAGTATATGTGTTGAGGAACAATGCATTTCTCGAATTTCTTCTGTTTTAGTTGCCTAGCAACGAATCACGTGACTAATTACTTTCTATTGTTAATTTTGAAAAGCCAACTGTCCAAAGAACAATTGGGGTAACTCTCATTGTTATATCTTGAATATTTTCGGAGAAAAAGAGGGGACCCTCTTCCCAAATATATCAATTTTTAGACTGTACTGAAGAGGGTTAATAGGTAGCAAGGCTTTGGAACGTTTTAACTTTTTTTTACTCAACCGGTAGTTTGCTCGCCTTTATACATGATTTTGTAACTTTCTGAATTCAAGGGATGTATCAATTTCTTATTATGTAATTAGTTTATTATAATAAATAATAGCAAATTTAACTAAAGGGGCTGGAAGGCCAAGGCCTATAAAAACCCCGAAATTAAGACCTATCATTTTGTTTATTTATTTATTTTGCTTCGTTACAGTAAAAGTCTGATCACAATTTTTACATCTAATTTACTAAAAACACAACAGCTCCGCCAATGAAAGACAACATAATTTCGGTAACCAATGGCCAATCATAGCTAATGATAGTGCTACAAAGAGTCTTGTTTCTTGGAAGGAGGAAATTGCCTGTTTCCAATATGCGTTAGAAGTAGCCGCAGTTTGCCCTACTTTAAAAAATTATTGCATCGAAAGCTTTGACTAAATACCCTTTTCGTTTCTCACAATAACACGAATACTTTCGTATGTTGAATCTTTTTATCACGCAGCACGTCCTTGCCATATTCAGATTAGGGTTTCGATCTAAGGGAGAGGTTGCAAAGGGAGTTTCATACGTATGCAAAACAAGCTCTATACAGTGGCTTGGTCATATACAGTGTCCAGGCCTTGATTAGATGAATTGGCTTTATCGAAGGATTTGTTTAGATGATTTATAGGAGAGAGGTTGTTGCAATTTTTCTTCTTGTACGCAAATAGGGGGTATTCCAATTCCGTACAAGCGTAAAAAGGGGAGGGAGGGGTTAAAAATTCGGGAATTTTGCGTATGTACTAAGTGGTTTGCTGCTAGTACCTGTTTGATAAATAGAACAAATACTTGTGTTGCAATAGTGTTTCGGGGGGGGGGGACTTTATTTATAAGTCGCCCTGTATGAAATGTTAGCCAAAAGTTTCATTAATTCTAAGATCACATCCATCTTTAATCAGTTGAATTGCTATTCTTGCAATATTCCGTGTATCGTCAATACCACTATGTGGCCTACCTAAAAATTCCATACCCATTAACTGTAGCATTCCTTCCAAGTTCGCCCGGTGTACTTTGTAGTAGTTTCCAAAGTGTTTTCGAATGTTCACCCATGTGTTGAAGTAATGTGGCATCTCTACCCTACTTTGCTTGCACTGGTCGATCAAGAATCTTGCGATGTCATATGGCCTGGAAAAGGAAAGAGAATGCTCAGGGCAAGGAACAGTCTCACTATAAAGCTAAGGGTGCGTTCTTTTGGACACAGCTTTTCTGTGTTGCAACTCTGCTTCGCTTTGTTAAAGACCCATTGCTAACCATGATCCCTTGTGCGCCGAATGAAAAGCAAGACAAAGAGAATCTAGGCCAAAAACGACTTTCAGATAATACGAAAGTGGGCTTTGGCGCCACAAAGGATCATGGTTAGCAATGGGTCTTTAAATCGACACAGCTTGAAAAGAACGATTTTTTCGCAAAACAAGATAATGGAATCGGTAGTGTTGTCGATTCGCTTGCTTCGTTAATCAAATGCGAACGAAATTGCTACGCATCCAAAAACATTGCACCCAAAATAGCAGCATGTTGCTGTGTTGGTCCAAAAGAACGCACCCAAATGATTCTACAATTTTCTGGCAGATTGAAGGGTCTTCAAAGCACGGGGGGGGGGGGTT
>REGM01000094.1:451347-524562 GCA_004194415.1 Aurelia aurita
CTATACCCTTCCCTAGACTGGCCTAGACTAAAATTGCCAAAAAGCATACTCTTGGCTAGACTAGAAGTCCGAAAAAGTATACCCTTGAGGGCGGCACATCCCCAGGTACCTTTACTATGGAAGAACCCCCCCGTGCTTCAAAGGGTTCTTCTTAATTCATGTCGGTAGCTGTATTGCCTGCCAAAAGTCTTAAAACACTTTCGCTAATTTTGCCTTGTTTTGCGATTTTCCCCATCTCCCCCTTAGAACAATATTTTGCTGCGACGATAAAATGAGAGTGACAGGACAATTCGAGACTCTGATTCGAGTACCCCATACAAGAAAGGGTTAATGTGACAATATATATACAGTGCGGCAAAATAGAGACCAACATAAAAGATCTTGAATTTTCTTAGATTCAATTTCTTTGAATATACAGTCTTTACGAAAAAAGCGACTTGCTCCGTAATCGTTTCGCCATGAGATTCTAGCACCAATCTTCCTCGGCCCAGACTCGTGGCTTGGCTTAATGAGTTGAAAGGGAAGGCTGCAGAGGCATCATTGCATACAGAATTCATTGACAGGCAGAGCTCACAAAAAAGCGTCGCGAGGAAGCCTTCTAAAATGCATCTTTATTTTATTTCAGTTTCCTCAAACCATGGCCTAAGAGACCAGACAGGTAGAGTAATTAGCTGATTCTAAATAAAGTATGAAGTACGTTAATTAAAGTTAGTTGACGGAGCTAAAGCCAACGTCGTTCCAAAAATAGTTTCAACTCAATTGAAATTTAGTACACAATTGAATTGACCAATCAGCGCTTGCCTTTCCACGCGTGACTGAAGTGATCACTTGAAATTGGAACCACAGAAACAAACTGATCACGTGAAATTGTTGATCACACAAAGTTGGTCAATTTTCATTGGCTAAGATACCCGATCTATTTTTATCTTACCCAGTCCCCTGCATATGCAGCTCTGAGTTAGCTATTTATCTCCCTCAACTAACTTTAAATAAAGTATGAAAAAAAAAGAAGTAAAGACTTCTTTGTGACGGCCAACGTGAGTTGTTGTTCGGTCCGTTGGAAGGAAAGTTTGTCGTATTTTATTTATATTTCTGGAACCTCGAGTCTTTAGGGTTGCTTTCGTGGATAATCGAACCCTTTAGGCCCTCTTGTTGAATTTATCAGGGGGCAGTAAGAAGAGGAAAGTTAAGTCAGAACCCCAAAGTGTTGTAAATATTCTTTATACTCCGAGATGTCCACGTTTACTTGTCAAGTATTTCTTTGCACTAATTTTCTTTATTTTTAGCCCTAAATCTGCAAAAGCCAATGGTGATGGTTAATCTTTAGTCAAAAAGCCTACCCATAAATCCGGGAATGTCTGAAAAAGCATACCCATTAATCCGTACATGCTTCGAAAAAGGCACCCTAAAAACAGCCCAACCCCGTAACCTATACTTGAGGAATCCCCTGAGTTTCTATAATAAACACTTCTGAGTTCCTGCAATCTTCGGTCGGCTGGACCTAAACTTGCTCCACAGCTTTGTAAAGGACGTCAATCTGAACGAGATCTGCTGTTTGCATGTTAAAGTTTTCATATGCAACATAATGCACTGTAGCTACCAACCTCGTCCCCATGGCCCAAAAGGAGGCTGTTGACATCCAGCATAAGAAACTGGCCCTCGGAACCAGGTTGTGTAGCTACAATTTAAAAGAATCAAAATTGGAAAACCCACTTTTTAAAGTTTTTTGTGCCTCTGGTTAGGCCTTTTTGAAATGTTAGGCCTTTTTGAAATGCTAGCATCCCGAGTTAATTATCTGCAAGCTATACACTCATCATAAAAAGACAAGGTTCACAATCTGATGGGAGTGTAAATCTTCTCTTTCCACAAAATATGACCAAACACTGGGAAAATGCGGTTTTTTCGGACTCACTGTAGAGTATCAAGTATATGGCTTATAGAGTATGTGTAGTGTAGATGCTTTAGATGAAGATAATTTCGAAACTTTTTTGCACATATAAGTTATCATATGTTTTAGAGGTAAGCATGCAAATTTAGAAAGAATCGGCCTAAAATTTGACACACCAAAAAGGTACAGCATATTTAGGACTTGGGTTATCAGACAAATCTTCAATTTCAAACTTTAAAAATTCCTTGTAGCTGAAGTTTGTTAAAAGATACAAAATTTTGCTGCATATTTATAAAGCCCCGGTAAATCTTGTTTCCCAAAGACATTAGCCTCCTCGTTGGCACTCCTTCGCAGTGGAAAAGTATAGTCTGCACGCAGGCTACAAAGAGATGAGCTCATAGGTTCGTATATCACTAGGGTCTACAGGGGTAAAATGTTTAGGCTGGGGGGGGGGTAAAATGGGGGAGGGTGTTGATTGCTGAAAAGCCATTATCATGAAATGATAAACCAACGTTGATAACATCAAGGAGGGAGTTCCAACAGTTGCAGCTCAAGAAATTTGGGGACGCAAGATTTTTACGACAAATGTTCACATTTTTGGCCTTAACCACTTTACCCCCAAGCTAACACATTTTACCCCCTGTAGACCCTACAGTTTTTGCATCTTGATTAATCGCGATTTTAGGGTTTAAAGAACGTTGGCCTTCTTGTTCTTTACTCTTAAAACAAGTACACTCGCGGGTTCAGTAAATTTTGATGCAGTTTAACGTGAAAAACAGGACGCGAAAATACTGCATCATCAAGAGAAACAAGTTGCTTGAAATCTTCATCTGACACTGGTCACAACAAATCTTCAGATAAGACGTCACAGAAACGAACCATCGTAGGACCAAACGAATAACCATCAGATTTTTTCTGAAGATTTGCTAACTATTTGTGACCAATGTCAGACGAAAAAATCTGGTAAAATTTAAGAAAAAACTTAGCATTGGTGTTCAAACTAGGAGGATTTTTTCTAAATTCCATGCACATAGTATTTACAGTTCTCGACAAAATTAATTGGCACAAATGATCAAGTTTTGGAAAAAAACTCATTTAAAGCCTTCTGCCTCCCCCCCCCCCGTTAAGGGTTGTTTGTACATGATACGCAGACGTTCTGCAACTATGATGGTGATCAACATTGAATGACGAAAAATCACGGGCGTAAAGTGGGCCTCATTGAATCAGACGGTGAAGGGGGCAGAAATCCAGGTGTTCGTGTCGATAATTTTGTTCAGGACTGTAATTTAGTGAATTATATCTACTCGTAACTTAGCATCTTGTTTTTAATAGACTCTTAGTTGACTTTATGTTTTTCAGTGTAACACTTTGTCGCTTTGTCGAAATTCATTTTCTTATTATCAAAGAAGGTGGTCATGCGTTTTCAAACCTGAAGGCACAGATTTCAACATATTAAGAATTTGTAAGGCCCCCAGTTTGCCCCCAGCATCAACTCCTAGTTTGCAGACATTTGACACGTCTACATTTGTTTAAAAAAATTTATCAAGTTGAGCAGTGGAAATTTTGCGTAATTTCTCATCTGACACTGATCACAGATATGAGAACAAGTTGAAAATCCCTAAACTTTAGTGGAGGTTTTCTTAAAGGGGCCTTTGCAACCAGCATACTTTGCACGTGCAATCTCTTTGTTGTCAGCCATTTTAGCGGACCATTAACATGGGGACAACAAAGAGACCACAAAGGGATGTGTTCACAAAGCATGCCGGTTGCAAAGAACCCTTTAGTGTGTGAAGACCAATGAGTTCGGTTGGACAAATATTTATTCGCCTACCCGGACGATTTTTCGAAGATGATTTGTTTTGTGCACGGGCAATGAGTCAAAAACCCGTCAAAAGTCTGACTTAAAGAACGCAAATCAACCAGCATCCTTTGCGCGCTTCGCTTGTTGCCTTTCGACTGCGGTGGCCATTTTCATATAACAACATTCTCTGCAAAGCGCGACCGCAAAGGATGCTGGTTGACCGGCGTTCTTTAAGTTCGAATCAAACGACCAACAGTCGGACAACGTGTGCGTCCAGACGATTTGTGTGACTTGTATTGTGAAAAGGGCAATTCCAAAATCAGCGTTTAGCCTATGCTTAGGCCACCTTCTTTTCCGTTGCTTTTGAGATGTATTTTAGATGTATTTTATCATAATTCTTTCTTATAAAAACTTATCTTGTAAATAAAGATTGACTGAAAAGCATTGTAGCAACTAGCCATGACACTGTGTTCTTCTCTTATGTAGTTCTAATGCCAAGATTTTGAAATCCCTGTTTATGCGAAGTTTTTATCCGTAATAAATGATGAGGAACTACAGACTACGTTGACACGATAACCGGCACAGCTCGAAAACGACAGAAGATTTGAAGCTACCAATCTCTTAGCAAATTTCGCGACAAAGAGGCTTGATTTTGACAAAAAAGCAATTTATCTAGGTCATCTAGGCCTAAAGCTGAATGCACACTGCAAGCGTCGTTCTTGACGGATTCCAGAAAATCGAACGCAGCAATGCAACAAACGTCGGATAGCACAAAGAAAGTCGCAACAAGTGCGAATCAATCGTCCTCGTTTCCAAAGCATCGAAAAGTTAATTTTCAAGATCTGCCGTTTTCAAATCTTACCGCCACAACTTGGTCCATTTTCGTGTGAAAGAGAACCATGGCCATTTTGTGCCGTTTTCAAATTGTACCGGCATCATGTGAACGTAGTTTAAAAGTCTGTCTCGCTTCATTGGTCTCGCATGAGAAGTCAGGTAGCCACGCCATGCCAAACTCGTGTGGAAAATGCCAAACTTCAACGAATATGGCACTAATGGATAGCAGAGAAAATGAGCTATTCCGAAACTGTTACGAACGTTAAAAATTGAATTTTCCAACGATTTTTGGAATTTCGACAACATTTTCGATATTCAAGCTAAAAAATTAAATTTTGGCCCATAGAAATACCAACCGTTGATTGTATAACTCGCAGCGTATAACTCCCCTCACTTCTCAAGTGCTGCGTACGCCCCTGAACTCGCTGTTGTATTTCCAACAAATAGATTACAAAAATCGAACAATTTGCCCTACCTGGTCGCCTCCAAAAATAGCTCGGGGATGAAACGCCACCTAACATCTGATGTGAGACAATCTTCAAGTATCCTTTTTTCTCGGAGCTTCGTTCAACTTTGCAGCTACTGTAGTTTATTGTCTGCTCCTTGAGGAAGCATTGCAAGCAACAAAGCTCGTTGAGCGAAAATAACTTCTTCCTGCCATACAAGCTGTTCAATAGGCCTAAGCATCTTTTGAAGTGCGTTGTTGGGGCCGTTTTCGCAAGAAAATGAGTAGAACTCGAAATATGGATTATTCATTGTCCTTCACACATTTATCGTGCCAAAATAAATTGTTTAACAATAGGAAAAAGTTGGAATAAAACGTGAAATAGACCTTCAGTATTGTTTGAAGGGATACAGATCTTTCGTGCGAATACTATTTGCAGGAAAACTTGAAGGGGACATGGATCCCAATGGACCACTCAAAAGTCTTGGAAAGTTTCCTTTTGCATCATAACCCACCGTTAGGATTTGAAAACATAACTTTTGGTGGTGATCAGCTAGACTTAATTCATGAATCATAGCCTCCTGTACTGGCATGATAGGCCAAATCTCGACTGGGTGATAAACTACACTCGTCTCCAGCATAAGCACCGAATCTTTTGCTCATTCCCGAGGTATATGCCCCCCGTCCAGCCTCATCTTGACGGACCAATCGGATTGCGTAAATTTCGATTGGAAGCCCAAAAGACAATGGCGAATTGGCGATTTTGTTCAGTCAGAGCTTCGTTCAACTTCTTACAAAGGAAGGAAAAGGTAGATATTGTTTCTGTTCTGTTTTTTGGCCCTCTCCTTGCTGGGCGGATTTGTTATTTATTGCCCGTTGCTTTCGAAACTTCAAAGTCGAGGGAAGAGTGGGGTAGGGACAGCGGACTGAGAGATGTCTGGTAGCCACAATGTGAACGGGGTAAAAGATGCTGAGCAGCAGGAAATGCAGTCTGTTTCTTAGACTTGCTAACTCCGATTCTTGAATAAGTAAAGAGATGACAGAAAATCCAAAAAATCAGACATCAGGAAGTCGTGATTTCCCCCCCAGGAGCAAATCGCATGTCGGTGCAAGGACCCCAGCAAGTAGATGTTAAAATGAGTAATATCTTGTTAAAGACCAGAAAATTAGATCAAACTCTTATCTTGTCGCGTCCCATTGTTGCTATTTTTAACTGGGAATTTGTATCAGGTAGCAGCATTAGGTGTGAAATAGTCTGCAACTCGATTTCCTGCATTTAGTACTTCCATTTGAAGATTTTGTTCTCGTGTCGGCACTCATCCTAGCTAGCGTTCTTTCGGTGTACCTGGCGTGTACACCAAATTTTTTATTGGCTTGTCTATTGATGCTATTTTTAAACAGAAAATTTGTGACAAGTAGTCAAGTAGGAGCATTATGTATGAAATAGTCTGTAATCGATTTCTTGGATTTCGTGCTTCCATTAGAAGATAGAGTATATGCCATCGTATAATGTCGGCAGACTCCTAGCGTTCTTTCGGAGTAGATGTCCATAATGGCCCATAACTTTCACCTTTGACTGTGAAGCATAATCAAGATAGTTGCATGCTACGTCACCCACGTGGGTAGAGTTACGAAGATCACATAAAGACCTTGAAGCCTGAAGGGGCCGGTTTCAACCATGGTTTCAACTCAAGTGAATTCACGAAATAAAGCAACTCAGTTAGCCAATTTTTCAAAGAAAAAGATCACTGAAGTCTTACTGTGAAATTCATCAAATTGGCTGAACTTTAGACACACTTTTACCATGAATTGGACCAATAATATTTCCCTAATATTTAGATTATCAAAATATTTGTGCAGCAAACTTGTTCCACTTACTCTAGTGCACAATTGGGCAATCGTTCTTAATCGTAAATTGTGAGCGCAAAATCTCGAAAAACTACAAACTGGTAGCTATTGTGAAGATATTTACTTTCGAAAACAGTTGTTTTTGTGATCAATTTGGGTAATGCACTAACGAAATTCTCCGCTAACAGAGATAAACGATTGCCATTTCAAATCTGTACTCCGAGTTTACTTTGAAAACTGTAATAATCAATAAATAATAATAACAGTAATGCTAACATTAAATTGTAATAATTAAAGGCCTAAATTAGCTGTAATTCAGCTACCTTTGTTTATTACTGCCTACTGTAAATAAATTGATGATGATGATGATGATGATCATGATGATGAGGATGATGATGAGGATGATGATGATCGGAATTTACCCTCCAGGTCTTATAATAGACAGACAGTCTTATAGTTTTAGGGAACTGAGTGTGAAAATTTAAGTTTGGTGACGAAAACATTCGCTAGATATTTTGTCAAAAAATATAATGAAAAGAAGAATAGAGTGCATAAACACGTCCTTCATTTGAATCAACACCAAGCTCAGCTGAGATGTGGCATGCCGACCGCAGTTAAACGACACAGTAGACAGGGATTTGGATTTTGATCACCAACTGTATATCTAATCTACAATCCTTCACAAAAATTGTGAGACTGCATCCCCTTCCCCTTCAGTCAATGTTATTTGTTTATTTGGTGTGATTATGGTGTGACTGGATGTAAATTTGTGTTGGAAACATTGCTTAAAATCACAACATTGACTGAGGGGGGAGGGGATGGTACAGGGGCAAGAAAAAATGATTTTTCTGCAGTAGAGACACTGGGAGTACTGAAATGTTGGGATTTTATTTGTTGGCCTCAATATATTTTGTGAAGGATTGTCTTAAGAAATGTTAGACTTCGAAAAGTTTCTGAAATTTTTCGTTTTCTACCAAATTCAGTTTTTATGTCATTTTATATGAAGAAATTAACTCTTATGTGAAACATATTATTTAAGTCATGAAAATAGTGTATGGGAGGGGCAAAGAAAAGCCAAGGATTTAAGGGGTGGGGTTCCTTATGAATATATGAAAACTTGAAGCTGAATTCACACTTGAGGTGATTTTGTAGTGCAATACGGTGCGTGCGGCAAAGTTGAATTGATCAACATCTGTCGCATTTCCGCACTTCATTTTTTCTCTCAAATGTGCCAAGAATGACGCGCCAAGTGTTAATTGCGCTTCACAGTTTTGCTAGTTAGGCTGCTTTTTGTTTTATCCTTCCAGATATTTCAAAGTTAAACATTAAGTTAATATTAATGAGAAATTTTCAACGAGTACCAACGAGTTACCAACGAGTTTCTATAAAATGTATAGTGATTATAGTAGATTTTAACCTGTTACCACGTGCTACCATCACAAATAAAGAAAATATAGATCTATATATTACATTGTTACATTATAATAACATACACGTTGAAGTCTACTGTAATCACTATACATTTTATGGAAACCGGTTGGTAACTCGTTGGTAACTCGTGGTAACTCGTTGGCATCACGTGGCCTCAGCACATTTTCTGAGGTCTCCAAAACGAAACTGTTTAATGATGGCTGCACACTTCATCACATTACTCCACAATGACCATTCTTATTTGTAAGTCACTTTTTAAGCTTATTTGCAAGAAACTTTTGCTAGTTTACCTTACATAAAGCATTTTAAATAGGATAAATATCATATTTTTATATGCTGGACGATAGTAATGTCTTACTTTATACTGCAGCGCACTTAATATAGGCCTACGACTGCAAATTGTGCTTAGGCCCATCTATGTTAGGCCTAAATAGAGAAAAAGATTCTCAGATTCTTACATACAGTTTCTTAGTCATATTTTAAGTTCTGTCCTAAAAATTCTACGTAGGCTTTTAGGAGTGTTAAGCTTGTACCTTCCACTTGCAATGTAATGCATATGGTGTATCCGCCATGGATAGAATCAAATGAAACTCTGTTGGCCAGGCCCCCCAAAATTAGGCAGTTGAAATTTATTTCCAGCTTGGACTGTTATTGGAAGTTGGTAGACTCTAGAGTTTCAATAAAATCTATTTTTTGTCAAGCTCAAGTCAAAAACCCTTCACAATTTTTGTTAAATTTCAGACAATCCTTCACAAAAATTGTGAGACTGCATCCTCTTCCCCCTCAGTCAATGTTATTTGGTGTGGTTATGGTGTGACTGGATGTAAATTTGTGTTGGAAACATTGCTTAAAATCACAACATTGACTGAGGGGGGAGGGGATGGTACAGGGGCAAGAAAAAACGACTTTTCTGCAATTGGGAGTACTGAAATGTTAGGATTTTATTTGTTGGTCTCAATATATTTTGTGAAGGATTGTAGGTACAAGAGAGGACTGGGGTTTAAGCAATATGTCACTGGTAAAATGGAATTAAGGCCCCCCTTCAGGACCCTCAGGTAACAGCTTTGTAGCGCGAGGACTGATTTTCACGTGCAGACCTTGCAAATCTTGGAACTGCATCTCCCCATTTCTGTCGGTTATGTTTACGCATCTTGTGCGATGATTTGCTGGAACAAGTGGAAAATAAAAATATTCGGCAACGTTATTACTTATCATTTTCGAGGTAGTTGAGTAAAAAAAGTATCGGTGTTTGACAAACTTTATAATTGCGAATAATCTATTATACTATATGCCATTTTATAGCGAAAAAGCAAACTTAGATGTTAAAATTTATGTCACTAAAATAGTTCATTTCGTTCTAGAGTTATCAGCAATTTTGTTAAGGAACTGTTTTGAACATGCTGGTTTGTAATGTTTATAAAATCATCTCTAGTTTTTCAGCTTATGCACAGTGACGTTACCACGAGCATAAACAGCCTCTAGGGTGCGAAACAAGTGATACAAATGTGTTCCTTCCCTCGCATTTGCATGGCTTATCTTAACTTCTCAAAAGATTTTGATGCAATTTGCATTATTTTAAAAATAAAAACTGGCAAACTTTGGTTGTAACTTCTAGTCCTTTTTCAAACTCTTCCAAAAACAGCTTCCAAGTGAAATCGCCAATAACTCCAGAACCATACGGCCCATTTTAATAAAATAAATTTCCAAAGCTAAATTAGTCTTTCTACAATAAAATGATCCATAATATGTCGATTTGAGAGGGTTTATCTTGGCAGTTTGACAGTATATTCTGGCAAACGCCCCCCCAACTTTCGCTTGTTGTTGTTGTGCGACAAATCAGCTCGGGGAGAGAAATAAGGGACTTTTGGAATAAGTCTAGCAAACGCCTTTACTTTTTTACTCATCCGGTAGTAGAGGAATTAACGAAAGTTATACGAAGTCTTACCCGTCTGTCAGAACTGCAAAAGTTTCCGTTGGTGCAATTGTGCTTTTTACCCAATCATCAAATCTTCGTAATACCGTTGTGAAGCCAGGAGAGCTATCAACTATCGTCTGGAAATATTAACAGAAAGTGCTCTTCACTTTTTATGGTCACATACTGGATGACCTAAAGTGTCTAGATATAGCAGATTTTTGTCTCGAGATACCGGGTGTCCCAAAAAAAAGTACTCCTGTTTGAAAAATCACCAACATTTGATTACATGGCCGATCTTTAAATTTCTTTCTTTGACAAGTAGATCAAAGACCAAATTATTTTCCCAGGTATAGCTGATCTTGTGATTGGTTTTAAAATTAGCAACATTAGCTCTCTTTAGGGCTGCCTGGCTTTGAAGCATACTGCAAAAGCACTGATGATTACCGGAATAATTTCTTCTTGTACATTAAGCTTCTAGTTTGGTCATAAATGTCAGAGAGAAACGCAAACTATCATTATAGACTAGAAGGACAATAAAAAATCTCAAAATAATGGCTCATAAGCAAGATCTACGATCAGCAAACATTTTATTATCTTTAAATATATTTGGATCATTATCAGAAGAGATCAAAAAGAAACTTTTGATTGATTTGATAATCGAGTTTTGGTGATTTTTTAAATGGGAGTACTTTTTTAGGGACACACGGTAGAAATGTTTGAATTTCTCTAAAGAAAGAAATTATCTCTATATTTTCCCTATCCCTAAACTTTAAGACAGCTTCGACAAACTATAAAGTTCATTAGCCAATTCGATGTTTGAATATCGAAAGCCATAGAGTCCGTTCTCAGTAAAGACATCTTGGGTTTTTATCATTTAAGCAAGCAGGAGGGTTCGTTCTGTGCGGTTGTGAATA
This sequence comes from Aurelia aurita, assembly GCA_004194415.1. Taxonomy (NCBI): domain Eukaryota; kingdom Metazoa; phylum Cnidaria; class Scyphozoa; order Semaeostomeae; family Ulmaridae; genus Aurelia; species Aurelia aurita. Next base: position 462,424 of record REGM01000094.1, read on the forward strand.
TTTCCAACAGTAATGTTTTCATCTTAACAATTATATGGACATTTTTTGTTAGAAGTACTTGTTTGTCCTATGAATGTATACACTAAAGCAGGGGCGGACTGGGGTGGACATGTTCATTCTACTTTTCTCGGGTCTATAAACTGCTTCGTAAAGAAGTACTTAGAAAGAACACGCATGCTTAGGCCATGTGCCTCTGGAACCAAACATAAACAAGAATGAATCATCATACATGCAACGATAATAGAATATATCAAGTAAAGAGTCTAGGCCCTAGTCTCGGTAACGAGTCACTTTATTACAGGGTCGGTATTGATTCTTTAACCATAAACGATGTAAAAAGAAGTTAGGTATACTGTGTGGCAACTCATTCTATCCTTTATCCGCCCAACTTTTCCGAAGCTGGTGCCACCCCCGCAGGAGAGTTTACAAACGAAGAACTTTAAACAAAATTTTTCAAAGGTAAATCATACTTTACGTTTGAGGACGCAAACATGAAAAAAAATTCAGAACGCTTTCTGGTGAAACTCCTCCACATACAGTAAATCCCCGCATATAAGAACCTACGAAAATAAGAACCTTCAGGCTGTTTTTCCTAAATTATGCACCTCCTAATTAAGAACCTGTTTCAGCTTGATGGGAGAAATATGTTCTTATTTCAAGGTATAAAGTGGATTTTTTGATTGTCCTTATTATGTTCATTTTTGCCCCAGTTGGCTGTTAAAATCTGAACCCCCCCTGCTATTTGTAAGCTTAGAATCAGTTATTAGGTCCTTAGTAATATTGCCAACAAATGAAAAGGTTGAAAATCTCTTGGTGATGACTCCTAAAAAGGTTTACATAACGGACCCTTCGAATAAGAACCTTTATACGCTGAAATCAATCCAAGTATCTTTGAAATAAGAACCTAATTCAGCCCGGCTCTCAAAAGAGTAGGTTCTTATATGCGGGGATTTACTGTAGTTACCAGTATTTTGAACGGTGATTGTCCTACCTGTTTAATCCCAGTCAGCTTCATGCAGAAATTAGTGAGTTGTTGGTTGATTACTGGTCGGCAATATGAATGGAATTCGGCAACCTTGAGGCAGAGAAAAGATCTTATCATATTTTTGCAATTTAAAGAAGGACACAAGGGCCTATGGCAAAGCTCTATAGATAGTTTTCTCAGAACTGCTTTTTCTGGAAGAAACTCGAAGCAACCAAGAACCTGATTCATCTTAGAAAACCCACTTTACATGGGATAAATCCAAGTTAATTTGCTGATACAAAAAACTTGNATACTGTGTTCGAACTCTCCAAAACCTGCTGTTTTAAAAATTTTTGCGTTTGATTTGGAAATATATTTCTGTCTCTGCAAAGTCTACTGTTTTCAGAATCTGGTAGGTTTGGGATTACCAATCAAACACGCCCTAAAGAATTGATATCATTGTGAAAAAGGTCTATCCATGGATCTTCACATCCCAACAATGCTTGCAACTAATCTACTGCCGCACTCTGCACAATAGAATATTTAGATAAATCTGAGGTCTGTTAGATCTCGGGTCTGTCACCACAAACATACATTCTCAAAGGAAGGGATGAAGCTTACCAATTCTCTTTTTGCAACATCTATTACAACAGCAGGGAATTCAATTATTTCATGGATAAATCCAGGTGGGTTGTCCTTCTCGCAAGTTGCTTCAAAATCGATAACAATAATAAAATCAACTTTGTATTCATCAAGTTCAACCTCTGTTTCTTCAAGCTTTTTGGCCCTGATCCAGTTTTTCAGTCTCCTTGAAATGACTTCTTGAGATCCCCTACAAACAATCAGATCTTTTAAGTTTAGATAGCCACGGCTAGGAAATTTAAAACAATGATTAAAGGCACATGCCACTCTATCAATGGTGTCTGTTGGATCCAAAATGCTTGCAGTAAAGTGTGTTAAAACTATTTGAAAAGTAGGGACAACACAAAATAATCAAGCAACAGTGAATATGGTAGAATAAATAAATCTAAATTGCTAATATTTTATCCAGCCATTATTTCTAAATTCTCATTCTCTAAATTTTTGACCTTTAGCTTTGGAAACTCAAAAAAGGAATCACAATCAAGATTGACATTTTGTCACCAATGGCAATGTACAGGTCCACATCTGCACTTAGTGTGCCCTTTAGATGACCTGCATAATCAAATAAAAAAATTATATATGCCTGTTTGTATGTATGTATACCAAAAACTAAGTTTATCGTTCCAAGGTCTTCCTGTCATTAGCTAAAATTTGATTCATCTATTATTTCATCTATTCAATGTTCAGATACTCATTGTTAAATTGGATTCAACATGCTTTTATTTATTTATTTTGTTTCATTAGTTCTGTATATTCGATTTTGATTAGTTAACTTGTATATATTTAAATAATGTATATATTGTTAGCTATTTTGTAAACAATCGAATTAAAATAAAATTACACACACACACTCTAGCGTGATGTATTTTGCTCATTATTGTAGCTTTGTTTTGTTTTTGCTGTCTTGCCCTAACACATCAAGTTCCTTGTTCTTCAGATATTGAACTACAGAAGAAGATTGTTCTTTAGACGAAACATATCTTAAAGGGAATAACCTGAGTTAAAAGATGGGATCCATAGGTTTAAAAATAGCCTATTGTATTTGATAATCCAGCAAGTGGGCAAAGAAAGCAAAGCCAAAGAAAACAATGGCGTGTTTTGGTTTGTCTTTATCCTATAGACGGGCGCCTTATAGCTCAGGTTATTCACTTTAAATGTTTAGACGAAACATATCTTAAATGTTTAGACGAAACATATCTACTAATATTGCAAAATCAAAGAAGTCCTCCATTTCTGTAACTTTTTGCATCAAATCAAAGTTATATTTTATACCTGCTTTCTATTCCACACGCAGCTAGCTGTCTTGTGATATCTTTCACACTCATATCATTCACAGCTTTATTCGCTCTGGAGATTTCTTTGAAAATTGGATGATCGTACTTCCCATGGCCTGCTTGAACTTTTGGCTGTGCGACTGGCCTAAATACAGTTTTCTTTCCATCCTTCTTCCTTGAAACAACTTTGAAGTTGCCATCAGCATCAGTATTGTCTTCTTCTTCTGATTCACTTGATTCAGCTTTCTTTCCCCCTCTCCATGCGTCTTTTTTGGATGCCATTCTTAGACGCTTGCATCTCGCTTCGGCGTCGCTGCTTTACTTTTTTCGTGTCGAAACTTGTTAGGCCTGCTTTGCCCACAATGCAATGTTACTCGGAAATGCAAAACATAGGGATCCCAGAGGGTAAATAGAATCACACCAGAATCACACAGGTTGCGTTTCGGTTCGGTAATGTTGCTTTTCTCGTATTGAAATTTTTTACTTTCTTTCTCGTAGAGAAGAGGCCAGAAGAAAGAATTCTTAAACCTTCACATACCTGTAGATATCTTTGACAGCTCTATATTGCTAGTTTAATTTATTCAAAGATCTCTTTTCTCTGCTGTATTTATGATCATCCAAAACGCCAAAACTGGCAAAACTGTAAGGACGTACATAAATGTTTATACCCGAGGGGCAAATCACTTCTCAAAATAGTGTACGTGATTTTTGTGATTTTAAAATCACGTGATGATTTTGATTTTTTGTGTGATTTTTTGTGATTTTTTGTGATTCTGTGATATTTTTGTGATTTTGTGATTTTTTTGTGAGTTTTGCGTGATTTGTGTGTGATTTTTTTGTGATTTCAACGAAAGTGTACGAAAAAAAATCAGTGATTTGCCCCTCGCTTACAACGTAGAAACGGCGGTAAAATTCGTTGGACTTTAGCGTAAGCTCTCAAGCCCAGAGCCCAGACCACAAATAATTTCCAAATGTTTTGCCTCGTTTCAAATATTTCTAAGATTCTGTCCTTTCCAAAATGGCTGCCGAAAATGTGGCTGCAGAAAGCAAATCAACGGCGGTAAAAGAAGGGAAAGCAGTCGTCCTCTTCCCAGATTCTGAATCTGTCTTCTATAATCCAGTTCAAGAGTTTAACAGAGACTTGAGTGTGCTTGTGATCAAAGAATTTATTGATCTATACGATGCTGATAGCAGATCTAAGCCAGCTTCAAAGAAAGGGCCTAAACAATCCAAACAAAAATATTCTCCCGGTGAAGAACGTATTGAAGAGGAAATTAAAGATTCTAAACCTACAGATGCCCCTTGCGAAGAACTCCACTCGGATGATAAAGAATCTACTCCGAAAATAGACGGAGAACAGAATGTAGTGACAAAATCTGGTCCACTTTCAGTTTCAGACAAGAAGATTGCTAATATCAGCATACTGGAAGGACTTGCAGCTACTGGTCTAAGGTCTATTAGATATGCTTTAGAGATCGAAGGGGTTGCAAAGATTATTGCCAATGACCTTAGCAAAGCTGCAGTAGAAAATATAAAAAGAAATATTGCACACAATAAAGTTGAGGATATTGTGGAAGGAAGTTGGAGTGATGCAGGGTGAGTTGAAATGCCAGCAACAACTACCAATCTTCATATTAAATGATTGACATATAGCAATCTTGTTTAAAAATAGAGCAAAAGAAGGTTGCATGCCATTTATTGTCCTATTGTTTGATCATTTATGGAGAACGTCAGATGCAATATAGGCTATATTTAGATTGCCCAGACCTTTTACATAAACAATCTTATAACTCTGTCATTTGTCTTTAACACTACACATAAAAGACCCTTTGTTTTACATTTTTGCTTTGCATGCAAGGATCAAGTTTTTGGACTGCGATTTGGGGAAAAAGATTAGCATAAAACTTTAGGGAAATATACTAGCAATAACAATAGTCAGTGAGTGCTGCGCATTGGATGCACAAGTTTCATCCCCTGTTTCCACTGGTTACATTCACTGAATTGTAATGTGTGACAAATCAGTATATTGGCTTTTAAGCAATTAACACAGGAGAAAGGGATGTGATGCAATTGCGCTTTTATTGATAATATAAGGGAATTCCGACCACAGACATTATCCATAGCAACTACCTTGTCCCTGTCTCAAGCGTTTATTGCATTGAATTGCCACATCCATGAATGATTCATTCATCCAGTAATGAACATGGCAAGATTGTGCAAGATTGGTTAGGCTGCACTGCGTGCAGCAAAAATAGATTGCATGACTTCAGTAAACATTTATCAAAGTTTCTGGTCTGGACTCCACTTTCTTTGCAACATACAGTATGCCAAGAATGTCAAAATCCAATATTCAGAACACAATTAGAACAACGGTCAGAAAATTTATAGGGGAGATATTCTTGATAACCTTCCCTATTAGCATCAAAAATATCCAAAACATTTCACATAAAATAATACACATCATCTTTGTCTTCAATTTGTTATCACAAATTCATGGACGTATGAGCCTATGGCACAGGAGGTACCATGTCCCTACAAGTTTTTTGAAAATGCCTTATTTCAACCTATTTCCTCAACCATTTGTTAGTCTAAAAGTGTAAAAGTGTCCATCCAGATCTAAAAAGCGACCCTTCTGAATGCTATGCTCCTCCAAGTGAGAATTGGTTCCTATGCCCCTGCACAAACTAAAAGATTTTAAAAATACAAAAAGATATACCTACAGAATGTACAGTACAGCTTTATTTCTCTGTAATTTTATGTCAGCTGGATCCTTTTTCTTCCATTGCTGGTATGATTTTGTGCTTTCTGCTTTTTACAACACGCACATTTTTTTCTAGGCTTTTGATGTACCAAAACAAGTTCCCAACTTCAAAACGGTTTCAAATAATAGACATTGATCCATATGGTTCTCCTGCCATGTTTCTTGATAGTGCTGTTCAGGCCATTGATGATGGTGGACTTCTCTGCATTACTTGCACAGACATGGCTGGTCTTTGTGGTAACCATGGTGAAGCCTCGTTTGCAAAATATGGAGCAATGCCTCTCAGATCAAAATGCTGCCATGAAATGGTTTGTAGCAAATGTTTCATAAATTTATTGGCTTTTGTTTCCTCGTATTATTTATTTGAAGCTACTTGGTGCCCCAAAAAAATGCTCCACCCCTAATTAAAAAAACACCAAAACTTGATTATTAAGCCTATCATTGTATTTTTGATCTGTTTTGTCAATGATTCAATGATCTGTTTAAAGATGATAAAACGATTGTTCTCATTACTGAAAGGGTATAAAATGACAGATTTGAAAACCTTTTTTTGAGCTATTTGTACTCTTTAAGAAAATCTTGCCTAGGAGCCAAAATTTTGACATTTTTCCTTATCATTGAAGTCTCCAGCGGTGGTGTCCATTTCTTTTTGACACTTATGACTTTTGGTTAGAAGCTTGTTAATGTGATAATCATCTGTGCTTTTTTGTAGTATGCTTAAAAGCCAGGCAGCCCTAAAATGAGCCAAATTTGCTAGAAAGATACACGATTTCTGAGAAAATGACTTGGTCCTTGATCTACTTACCCAAAAAAATAGATTTGAACATTGACCATGTAATCAAATTTTAGTGTTTTTTTCAAATGTGGAACTTGTTTTGGGACCTCCAGTAGCTCATGATTTTTGTTCTTTGCAGGCTCTTAGACTGGTATTAGGATCCATTGATTCACATGCTGGAAGATACAAGAGACACATCACCCCTCTGCTTTCCATCAGTGCTGACTTCTACATCAGAGTATTCCTCAGGGTTCATACAAGTGCGAGTGAAGTGAAGAGGTCAGCTAGCAAGAAGTCATATGTTTTTCAATGTGTTGGCTGTGATAGTTTCCATCTGCAACCAGGTATGTGGATAATGTGTAAAGGTAATCTGGACTCCACACTCCAGGGGGTTACTGGGTCTGAATCTCATATTAAATCACTATTTGGGGTCTGTGAATAACAACATAAATATAATTCAATCGGTTAAATTATTAGAATGGTAAGCACTTGGCCATATTATTTAAAGTAGGCTTTGAGACGAGCTTGTCTCATTTTCAGCTAAATAAAAAATATACATGTGTGGGTTTTTATAGCAAAATTATTCAAACATTGTGCATAAATTAAGTTATCGATCTTACGGTTTGTTGAATAAGGAAAGACCATTGAAATAAATAAAATGAGAAAATCCATTGAGATTTTAAAAGATACAACGGTATAGAAGAGTTTTGTTGGTTGAGTGCAGGATGGTCCCTCAAGAGTAGTAAGCTTTCATGAATAAGCAAGTCAAAATTGTTGTTAGCTTTGTCTAAAATACAAAACTCATGCGGTATGACCAGTTTCATTTATGTGGTCCATAATGGATGAAAAACACCCTTAACACCCTCCCCCGCCCACACCCAAGCGCCCCCTACATCGAACAATGAAGTAACGTGATGTTTTGCCATAATAAGTAACCTGGCAGCTACAGCTACTGCAAGTAAACTTGTAAACAGCAGAAGAACAAATTGTAAAGGGATACGATCCTTGAAAGGGATTCTAGAATATATTCTCGCCTACCAAATACTACACTAAAACAAATTGATGTTGGGTTTTTATGAATGATAAAAATGAACAAAGTTTGTAGTGGACTCGGACTTTTGGACCCGACTGCATACGATAAAGCTCTTTAAATTCATCTTCCTAAATAACACATTCTTCCTATTCCCCCTAATTTAGTTGGCAAGAAAACCGAAGAAGGTAACAAGAGAAAATACAATGCAGCAACTGGTCCGATCGTTGGAGAAACATGCCAAGAATGTGGTTACAGATTCCAGATTGGAGGACCAATTTGGTCAGAACCAATGCATGATAAGACATTCGTTGAGAGTCTCTTGAAAAGGCTGAAAGAAGAATCTGAATCCTTTGGAACATCGCAAAGGCTAACAGGTAGGTGTGGGCAAATTCGAAAAAGTATAGATAGTGTACCGTTGAAGAGGGCCTAACTATTCGAAGAAAACAGGCATCAGTTTGGTCTTTTGCCCATTTTTTATTTTCTTTCAGTGCTGACTAGTTTCGACCACTAGGGCATCTTCAGAGCAACACAAAGTATAGATATATATAAAAGGTATAGATATATACAAAACGCAAGATTTAAAAAAGAGAGCTACGAAGCTTCTTCGAGCTTGCTGATGCAAATGCTTACAAATTACCAGAACCAAAATTCTACCACACTCAAGCGCTGTACTTGAGAAAAACTAGGACAAGTTTTCGGTTGAGCATGGATTGAACGCAAAGGTTATCAAGGCATTTTCGTATTTGCATTGTTTTTTATTCAACTTCACTGAAGAGGTATTTTTAGCTTCATTATGTATTTTTTAGCCAATGTTGTAATTTTATGTTCCACAGAACTCGAGAGACTGGCTAGTCTCAAACAGCGCACTATCGTCAATATTCCCGTTGCTCGACTTTTCAATTTATTTGTTCATTTACTGTTACCAATATCAGTTGAAAATATTAAGCAAATGGCACAATGGTATCTGCAAATTTTTTACACCTCGAAGACAACCCGAATATTTAATTTATATCAAGTACAATTATTTTGCGACAAGGTTGCGTTTGTCATTTTGCTATTCTTTAGTTAACGGTATCACTAGGTCCACTTCTGTTTGCTTTTTCTTAGAGCAATGCTGAAGTCTTTCTTCTGTTTTTGCAGGAACACTGACCGTCATTTCAGAAGAATTAGATGACTGTCCATTATATTACGTCATCGACAAACTGGCCAATGTCATCCACTGCAGCGTCCCAGCTATGTTACAATTCAGATCTGCAATAATCAGCCAGGGTTACAAAGTATCTTCTACTCATGCTAACAGCAATGGAGTCAAAACAAATGCCCCAAATTCTGGTAAGTTAACCAATATCGCAGAGTTCAGAAAAAGTCACGGGACTATTATGGAAATAAGGTCAGCTTGACCTTTTAATGCTATCCCTGCCACTGTAATTAGGGGTGTTTTTTACGTTTTTAACCTTATATATTGTATTGTATCTATTTTTATATTATAAACTTGTAAATATTTTTAATTTTAATTTTGTGGCAAATGATACATACATACATACGGCTCAACGGCTGTGAGCAGGTGGAAGGTTTTGCTTGTTAATGTCATATTTGAGGAAGGTTTAGTAATTTTTTATAAGAAACCTTGGAAAGTTTTGGGTTATTTTGGCAACAGCAACTGGTTTATAAATTCTAGGGTTATAAACTACGCGAGGAATTTGAAAAATCTGGTTATTTTGACTTCATAAAACGAGGAAAGTTTAACTAACGAAATTGGCATTCGGAGGAAGGTTTGAACTTTTTCTGGACTCTGCAATATCGTCTCTTAAGAATTGAGGACCTGTCCTGCAATCGCAAAGATGGCATAAATTTGTATTCGGTACATTTTTGATTAAGAAGTTGCTGGAATTCTCAAGAGAGTTAACCGATTCTTCTTGAACTTCCTATTTCCAAATTCACAAATCAAGTTCTGCTCTTAGAGAGCTTTCGATTGAACCCTGGCTGAAGATGATTGTACATTTGGTATTGATTTTAAAGAAAAATAATAAAAAAATCGTTATAAGGCTTTTGAGACAGACCTATAGTGTCTGTTGTAGAGTTAGGCAAGGCAAGCGATGAAAATAATTTTATTTAATATAAAAGGAAAGTCCAGTTTCTACTGCTGATTTGATGTACTTTGATATTTAATATGAGTGCACAGTATACATTGCTTTAGTAATGTCCCATGACATTGTCTAGCTTTGGCTAATAATGCAACCAAGTTTAGCCGAAAAGAATTCTGTTATTTGGAGTGTTGGTAATGTTCAAGAAGAAAGGTATTGTATCATCTTAAAAATTATTAATTTGCTACAAAACTCTTTTGAGACTGTATGTATGCATTTATCTAGTTATTTGGGATATCTTGCGATGCTGGGAGAAGTTACACCCTGTGAAAGAACAAAAGAAGACTGGCCTGTCTCCGGCTGCTGCCATATTGTCAAAATCATCGAAAATCGATGCCTCTTTTGAGATTTTAGAAGAAGCTAATCCGAGGTCAAGGAAAATGAAGATTTCAAGATTTCCAGAGAATCCAGAACCAGATTGGGGACCAAAGGCTAGGTATGTTATTTGTAATTAAATTTGTAAAATTCTACTGTAAGGGGATATTTGTGAAATTTTGAACAACATTGCTCTTTTTCCTTTGTTGTTTGTTTGAAATTTGCCATATGTAATCTTTTGGGTGACGGTGGAAATTGGAGGTTTGTTTGTTTGTTTTTTGAAAAAAGCCGCTGTTATATTTTTGAATTTTGAGATCATTGCTTTTTTGTTGGGGTCAATTAAAAACTGTATTTTACTGTTTTTAGTCTGAAAAGTTGTTACTTTTTTGGGCTAGAAATTTATGGCAGATCATTTGTTTGGGTAGAAGTAAAGTCTGCTAAAATTAGCATCCTTGTCGAGCGTTATTGAGCACTCCCCCGCCCTCTGGGAATTCTACATCATTTGTCTGCATTATTTAACTTTTTACATCCTTTTCTAAATTTGAAATGCAATACCCGGTTTCCAAAATGATGTATTGGTGTTTGAAAAATCCGCAAAATTTGGTTTTGCTGCTTGTTATGAGCATAGGTTCCAAACCTTTTAAAAAGTCGGTGTAAAATTGTGTAACCTATTTCTTTCAATGGAATAGCTTGATAGAAACGTTAGCTACTATGCTATAACTCTACCATTGGATTTTTCAGAAATCATAAATATTTTCAGAATAAGAGTGTTTTTCTCCTTTTTTAAGAATTCCAGAAAAATTTTGGAAAAAACTTAAAATCATCGTAATTTCTAAAGTCTTCGAGGAAACATAGAATAATTTTCAAGAAAAACATAGTTTCTTTCAAGCCATTCAATTCATAGAAATAGGACACAGAATTTTACACCGACCTTTTTACGTCAATTTAAAGATTTGAAACCTATGTTCTTGTTATGTCGCTATGTTTCTCTTTCTATGCTATGTATGTATGTTTCTCTTTCTATGCTTCTCTATTTTAGTTGTATCAAAGGCCAAGTTATTTTTAGCGATAATAAAATTTCTGCAAAATTATGCTGAAGACTTTGAAATAACAGCTTGAAACCCCATATTTTGAGCCACAGGCTTGAGAAGACACTGTAAATCTTGGCCAGGATTTTACGATTTCACATGGACTTTCGATTCGTACATGGTCACGATTTGATTGATTTGATTTTATCTTTTTTACCCGTGGTAGCCTCTCAGTTAGAAAACTGATTTACAGGGGGCCATGCTAAAAACCTATACTAAGTTACAATAAATACAAGATATGCTATATATAACACGCACATTTTTTTCTAGTCTTTTGATGTACCAAAACAAGTTCCCAACTTCAAAACGGTTTCAAATAATAGACATTGATCCATATGGTTCTCCTGCCATGTTTCTTGATGGTGCTGTGCAGGCCATTGATGATGGTGGACTTCTCTGCATTACTTGCACAGACATGGCTGGTCTTTGTGGTAACCATGGTGAAGCCTCATTTGCAAAATATGGAGCAATGCCTCTCAGATCAAAATGCTGCCATGAAATGGTTTGTAGCAAATGTTTCATAAATTTATTGGCTTTATTTCCTCGTATTATTTATTTGAAGCTACTTGGTGCCCCAAAAAAATGCTCCACCCCTAATTAAAAAAACACCAAAACTTGATTATTAAGCCTATCATAGTATTTTTGATCTGTTTTGTCAATGATTCAATGATCTGTTTAAAGATGATAAAATGATTGTTCTCATTACTTAAAGGGTATAAAATGACAGATTTGAAAACCTTTTTTTGAGCTATTTGTACTCTTTAAGAAAATCTTGCCTAGGAGCCAACATTTTGACATTTTCCCTTATCATTGAAGTCTCCAGCAATGGTGTCCATTTCTTTTTGACACTTATGACTTTTGGTTAGAAGCTTGTTAATGTGATAATCATCTGTGCTTTTTTGTAGTATGCTTAAAAGCCAGGCAGCCCTAAAATGAGCCAAATTTGCTAGAAAGATACACGATTTCTGAGAAAATGACTTGGTCCTTGATCTACTTACCCAAAAAAATAGATTTGAACATCGACCATGTAATCAAATTTTAGTGTTTTTTTCAAATGTGGAACTTTTTTTGGGACCTCCAGTAGCTCATGATTTTTGTTATTTGCAGGCTCTTAGACTGGTATTAGGATCCATTGATTCACATGCTGGAAGATACAAGAGACACATCACCCCTCTGCTTTCCATCAGTGCTGACTTCTACATCAGAGTATTCCTCAGGGTTCATACAAGTGCGAGTGAAGTGAAGAGGTCAGCTAGCAAGAAGTCATATGTTTTTCAATGTGTTGGCTGTGATAGTTTCCATCTGCAACCAGGTATGTGGATAATGTGTAAAGATAATTGGGACTTCACACCCCAAGGGGTTACTGGGTCTGAATCTCATATTAAATCACTATTTTGGGTCTGAGAATAACAACATAAATATAATTCAATATTTGGGGCCCATGAATCTGAAAAAGGGAGAATCATGCAATTTGGTGTGATTCATTACAGCGACCCATTAAATTATTCGTTCGCCCGTCCTTTAGTGCAATAAATGACAATATTTGGGGTCTCCAGGACCCAGAACCAAAAAGAAATGACAAATATTTGGGGTCGCCAAAACATTAGGATTAATATTTAGGGGTCAGCAAAGAAATACTGGCATGGACAACGACAACAAAGAGTTTTGCATTTGATTGATCACAGGAAAAAATACAGGGAGTTGACAACAGGGTGCTAAACTATACATAACCGTTTCATTATGTGGCCTTATTACCCTCCCTCCCGAATAAGTAGCCTGGCTGCTACTACAAGTAAACTTGTAAACAACAGAAGAACAAATTTGTAAAAGGATACGATCCTTGAAAGGGATTCTAGAACATATTCTCGCCTACCAAATACCACACTAAAAAAAATTGATGTTGGGTTTTTATGAATGATAAAAATGAAAAAAGTTTGTAGTGGACTCGGACTTTGGACCCGACTGCATATGATAAAGCTGTTTAAATTCATCTTCCTAAATAACACATTCTTCCTATTCCCCCTAATTTAGTTGGCAAGAAAACTGAAGAAGGTAACAAGAGAAAATACAATGCAGCAACTGGTCCAATCGTTGGAGAAACATGCCAAGAATGTGGTTACAGATTCCAGATTGGAGGACCAATTTGGTCAGAACCAATGCATGATAAGACATTCGTTGAGAGTCTCTTGAAAAGGCTGAAAGAAGAATCTGAATCCTTTGGAACTTCACAAAGGCTAACAGGTAGGCGTGGAAAAATTCAAAAAAATATACCGGGTGTCGCAAAAAAGAATATACAGATTTGGTCGACCCTAGCGATGAGAATTTAGCGTGGATCAATCCGAAATCATTTTTAAAACATACCTCGATAGTCAACTTGAACATAGATACCTAGTTTGGTGATATTGATGCTTTGAGAGTTGAAATATTAATCTTCAAATGACAAATTTGCCTCCGCCTCCAAACCAGAGCTTTGGCGTTTTGGCCTAAGCAAATTCTTGAAGCACAGCGAATAAGTCAACAATAGCCTTAAAAACATTTAAAACAAGAGGAGAAAAATTAAAACTGGTTTGGAGTGGAGGTGGAGACAAATTTGTCATTTAAAGATTAATATTTCAACTCTCAAAGCATCAATATCAACAAATAAGGTATCAATGTTCAAGTTGACTATCGAGGTATGTTTTAAAAATGATTTCGGATTGATTCATGCTAAATTCTCATCGCTAGGGTCGACTAAATCTGTATATATTTTTTTGGGACACCGGGTAGAGATTTAAAATTGAGAGCTACGAAGCTTCTTCGAGCTTGCTGATGCAAATGCCTACAAATGTCCAGAACCAAAATTCTACGACACTCAAGCGCTGTAATTGAGAAAAACTAGGACTTTTTTCGGTTGAGCATGGATTGAACGCAAAGGTTATCAAGGCATTTTCGTATTTGCATTGTTTTTTATTCAACTTCACTGAAGAGGTATTTTTAGCTTCATTATGTATTTTTTAGCCAATGTTGTAATTTTATGTCCCACAGAACTCGAGAGACTGGCTAGTCTCAAACAGCGCACTATCGTCAATATTCCCGTTGCTCGACTTTCCAATTTATTTGTTCATTTACTGTTACCAATATCAGTTGAAAATATTAAGCAAATGGCACAATGGTATCTGCAAATTTTTTACACCTCGAAGACAACCCGAATATTTAATTTATATCAAGTACAATTATTCTGCGACAAGGTTGCGTTTGTCATTTTGCTATTCTTTAGTTAACGGTATCACTAGGTCCACTTCTGTTTGCTTTTTCTTAGAGAAATGCTGAAGTCTTTCTTCTGTTTTTGCAGGAACACTGACCGTCATTTCAGAAGAATTAGATGACTGTCCATTATATTACGTCATCGACAAACTGGCCAATGTCATCCACTGCAGCGTCCCAGCTATGTTACAATTCAGATCTGCAATAATCAGCCAGGGTTACAAAGTATCTTCTACTCATGCTAACAGCAATGGAGTCAAAACAAATGCCCCAAATTCTGGTAAGTTAACCAATATCGCAGAGTTTAGAAAAAGTCACGGGACTATTATGGAAATAAGGTCAGCTTCTGGAAAATTACGATAGGGACGGACTGTAATTAGGGTTGTTTTTTTACGTTTTTAACCTTATATATTGTATTGTATCTATTTTTATATTATAAACTTGTAAATATTTTTAATTTTAATTTTGTGGCAAATGATACATACATACATACGGCTCAACGGCTGTAAGCAGGTGGAAGGTTTTGCTTGTTAATGTCATATTTGAGGAAGGTTTAGTAATTTTTTATAAGAAACCTTGGAAAGTTTTGGGTTATTTTGGCAACAGCAACTGGTTTATAAATTCTAGAGTTATAAACTACGCGAGGAATTTGAAAAATCTGGTTATTTTGACTTCATAAGACGAGGAAGGTTTAACTTACGAAATTGACATTCGGAGGAAGGTTTGAACTTTTTGTGGACTCTGCAATATCGTCTCTTAAGAATTGAGGACCTGTCCTGCAATCGCAAAGATGGCATAAATTTGTATTCGGTACATTTTTGATTAAGTTAAGAAGTTGCTGGAATTCTCAGGAGAGTTAACCGATTATTCTCGAAGTTCCTATTTCCAAATGCACAAATCAAGTTCTGCTCTTTGAGAGCTTTCGATTGAACCCTGGCTGAAGATGATAGTTCATTTGGTATTGATTTTAAAGAAAAATAATAACAAAATAGTTATAAGTCTTTTGAGACGGACTGTTGTAGAGTTAGGCAAGCGATGAAAATCATTTTATTTAATATAAAAGGAAAGTCCAGTTTCTACTGCTGATTTGATGTACTTTGATATTTAATATGAGTGCACAGTATACATTGCTTTAGTAATTTCCCAGGAAATTCTATATCTTTGGCTACTTATGCAACCAAGTTTAGCCGAAAAAACTTCTGTTATTTGGAGTGTTGATAATGTTCAAAAAGGTATTATATCATCTTAAAAATTACTAATTTGCTACAAAACTCTTTTGAGACTGTATGTATGCATTTATCTAGTTATTTGGGATATCTTGCGATGCTGGGAGAAGTTACACCCTGTGAAAGAACAAAAGAAGACTGGCCTGTCTCCGGCTGCTGCCATATTGTCAAAATCATCGAAAATCGATGCCTCTTTTGAGATTTTAGAAGAAGCTAATCCGAGGTCGAGGAAAATGAAGATTTCAAGATTTCCAGAGAATCCAGAACCAGATTGGGGACCAAAGGCTAGGTATGTTATTTGTAATTAAATTTGTAAAATTCTACTGTAGGGGGATATTTGTGAAATTTTGATCAACACTGCTCTTTTTCCTTTGCTGTTTGTTTGAAATTTGCCATATGTAATCTTTTGGGTGATGGTGGAAATTGGAGGTTTGTTTGTTTTTTGAAAAAAACCGCTGTTATATTTTTGAATTTTGAGATCATTGCTTTTTTGATGGGGTCAATTAAAAACTGTATTTTACTGTTTTTATTCTGAAAAGTTGTTACTTTTTTGGGCTAGAAATTTATGGCAGATCATTTGTTTGGGTAGAAGTAAAGTCTGCTAAAATTAGCATCCTTGTCGAACGTTATTGAGCACTAGCTCTGTTATAGCTCCGTTATAGCTCCCCCGCCCTCTGGGAATTCTACATCATTTGTCTGCATTATTTAACTTTATACATCCTTTTCTAAATTTGAAATGCAATACCCGGTGTCCAAAATGATGTATCGGTGTTCGAATAATCCGCAAAATTTGGTTTTGCTGCTTGTTATGTAGCTATGTTTCTCTTTCTATGCTTCTCTATTTTAGTTGTATCAAAGGCCAAGTTATTTTTAGCGATAATAAAATCTATGGAAAATTATGCGGAAGACTTTGAAATAACAGCTTGAAAACCCATATTTTGAGCCATGGGCTTGAGAAGACACTGTAAATCTTAGCCAGGATTTTACGATTTCACATGGACTTTCGATTCGTACATGGTCACGAGATTAGTTGCTACTAGCACAATCAACCATGTTCATTCATTCAATCAGTCAGTCAGTCAGTCAATCAATAAATCAATCAATCATTGGAAGCGACAAAAAGATAGATTTACTTAAAATTCTGCGCAATTTCGTAGTACAGTATGCTGTAAAACCAGACAGCTAATGAAACGTCATAATTTGCTGATTGGAAGCCGTTGTTGATAGGATAAACTATATCCCTAAATTTAATTTCATATTTCTTGCAACATCTCAAAAAAGGAAAATTCAACATTAATTGAATCTCTGAGTTTTATTAATTTTGCATATGCCAATCTATCATTTTGAGACACCCGGTATTTGTTTCTGAACTGAATGTTTTGCCAAAAACCACGATCTTATACGAAAGGTCTAAACTCACAGCACTGTGTGATTATTAATTTGAAAGAGCTCTTGCTAGTACCTACCATTATTGCACGAGGATCAAAATCCTTTAAAACTGACAGAGAAATATTTGTTCAATTAAATTTCATTTCGAGGGCGCGCTATAAATTACAACCAAATGTACAGAAAATTATGACGTGCTTCTGTGCTTCGGTGTGTCAAGGGAGGCTGAAATTTTCAGAGTTTCAATGATTTCTCAAACTGTTGTTACTGCTTTGCCCCCCCCCCCCCTATTGGTACCAATTCTGAAAACGGTAGACTTGGTAGACTCGGAATTTGTGTTTGATTGACCCTGAAATTCTGAAAACGGTAGGTTTGGTAGGTTTGGAAGGCCTTCTGAACATTCTGCTCCAAAAGGCAGAAGGTTTGGCAGACTTTAGAAAGATTCTCGTTTTCAGTGGCAGACCCTGGTGATGAATCCGAAACCTACCGTTTCAAGACTTCTGTGTTTGATTGGGAAATATATTTCCGTCTCTGCGAAGTCTACTGTTTCCAGAATTTGGTAGGTTTGGAATTACCAATCAAACACACCCTAAATATGTTTATAATGCTTCTTTACTTGTCTGTTTTCAGAGCGAAGGGAGGAAACCAGTTCTCAACACTAGCAGAAAAACGAAAACATCTTCAAGGCAAGAAAACAAAAAGAAAAGAAGAGGAAACCACTGCTAAGGTGAAGCACTTTCCTTGTAAGAGATTCAAAAGGGGAACTTGTGAACTAAGCGCTGATGAATGTCGATATTCTCATAAGGATTCAGCAGCCAATAAGAACGGTGATACAGAGACAATTGTTGAAGCTGCTAGCGACAGAGAAACTGTAGTGGATAATGATGCACAGATGATGGATGTTAGTTAGTAGGTAAATAGTAGACTAATTACTTGAATCCCTTGTATCCCTGCAGTAAACCTTGCAATAAAATCTGTTGACTGAAGTGACATCATAAAACTAAATGATAATAATAATAATCAAAGAACGCAGGGAAGCAAGGGACTCCAGTAATAAGTCTACATAAATAGCTGTACATGGGGTGACTCTTAATCTCATCCTTCTTAAGTTTTTGTTTCTTCTGTATACAAACTAAAGCTAATGTCCCATCAGAACTGAGCGAGCCAAACCAGTTTAATAAGCAGTTAATCTGGTAATTTCCATGGTTAAACTAAGCCATTTTAGGTTAGAACCCGAAATAGACAAACAGTGCATTTTTCCTTGCTTAGACAACTTATCATTTATTTAAGCTTGCAAACTCACTGAGTTGATTCAAAGATTTAAAAAATCAGATAACTACTCAAGTTTTTAGTCTTCAAGGACAAATTTTGCAAGAAAAGGTACTGAGTTTTTTATCAAAAGACGCTCAAGAGATCTGAATGTATTGAGTTTATACTTGATTCCTGCGAATGATGTATCATTCAGGTTTCAGAAAAATGTGAAAGATTTGCAATCAGCATTTTCTTCTGCATTGTATCCTACCACCCCGATACCGTCAACCAATTTTTTTGTCTATTGGAGAACCCCAAGCAATGTCTTGTTTTTAAAAGGTCGTTTACCTATACAGTAAAACCCCGCGTAAAAGAACCTAGTGGATTAGGAACCTCTTGGAACCTGCAGGCTGAAATTGTCCAATTAGACTCCCATTTTATAAGAACCAATCCATTGTATTCATTGTTTAAGAACCCAGGCTGACTTGCAAAATTGTAGGTTCTTATACGCGGGTTTTTACTGTATTGTCAATCGACTGATACCTTTTTTAGTTCGTTGAATAGACAACCAGTGCTTTAAGCACGAACCTTGGCCAAAACGGTCGTAAAGGAAACAAAATTTGTGTACCCGAAGAGTACTTCCCAGTGGGCACGGTCTGGTTGATCCAGTTTATCTATGATTCAAGGTTGAATCTTGGTTGATATAAGGTCTCAACGTTGATCAACTAGATATCATCTTTCCAATTTATCTTTCCATTAACATAAAATTTCTCTGAGATAATTTCAGCGCTAGAATTATACAGTTGATATGAGGTTGAAAACGTTCATCTAACGTTTGCTTTTGAACGATGACAAAAACTTTCGTTTTCAACGTTTCATCAACGTTTTTTTATTTTTTATGAAAAACATTTAAACAAAAAGTATCTACGTTATTATGTGCCATCCGCAACGGGAAAGGACTCAGGGTCATCCTGCTCCCATTGCAACGTAGATGCAACGTTGACAGTCAACGTTTTTGTGCAGTTTTATCAATGTTGTTTGCCCACTGGGTTTTGTTAGCATCCGTTTCTCAAGGACTTTTTTTATTTGTGCCCTTGTTCTAATCGAAAAACACTGTCAAACACCTATTGTGGAAACGTCAATCCACCTGCTTCCAAAGACCACACCAGTGCAGGAGCGACGCAAATACTAGGCTTTCTTTGCTTAGAGGACTGCATCATTCTGACACTTCGACAAATCCAATCTCATGCAAAATATACGGCCGCTCACGGCCGAGCTAGCTGGAGAAGAGATCGGTCAGATGTGTCTTAGGGCCTGATTACATGAGCAGAGCTAACAGGGCTGCCTCTGTAAGCAGGGATAAAATGTTGCGTGCGATTACATGGAGTAATTCACCCTAGGGCTGCGAAGTAATTTCTAATAATAAATTGGTACAAACTTCAATGTTGATTGGTTCAGTTTAAGGGCCTGATTACATGAGCAGGACTGGCCCTGTTATCCGAGCCCTGGCAGCCGGGATTCTACTTTTGCATATCCCCACAAATTGACGCATATCCCCAGTAAATTTTTGAATCTACAACGCGCCTCCACACCAATACCATGAAATGAGAACGGTAGATGAACTGAAGGAACGAATCGAAGAGAAGAAAAAAAATTTGGGGTTTGAAGGGAAGGAACATAAAAGACAACAAGCATGAAGCAATATTTTCGTTATGAATTCTATTGCACACTTAAATTGCAGCTAAAACATTCCATAACACTGGAGCCACGTAAAAGCTCTATGCGTTAAAGCCAGTCGACAAGTGAGTGCATTTGCTAGGGTCGCAAACTATCTAGATCTCCAAAAAGCAAAATTATTGTACCAATTGTTCGTTGCATCAANAAATTTTATGGTGGCAAATCCAACAAAATTTCAGGTAATGTTTCTTGGTCTTAAAAAGCACCAAAATTTGGTTTTGGAAATTAATGGAAAAGCTATAGCCACCTCCAAAGAGGTGAAACTACTTGGTGTCACAATTGACTCAAAATTGAACTTCAAAAGCCACGTAAAAGCTCTATGCGTTAAAGCCAGTCGAAAAGTGAGTGCATTTGCTAGGGTCGCTAACTATCTAGATCTCCAAAAAGCAAAATTATTGTACCAATCTTTCGTTGCATCAACTTTCAAGTATTGCCCGTTAATTTGGCTTTTTTGCGGAAAAACATCAAATGACAACATAGATAGAGTACACAAAAGAGCTCTTAGGGTGCTACTTGACGATCATGAATCGACATTTGAAGTTTTACTGGCAAAGAACAATGAAGCAACTATTCACATCCAAAACCTTCGTGTGCTTATGATTGAGATATATAAAACACTTAACTGTACTAATCCGTCCTTCATGCAGGAGTGTTTTATCAGAAAGGAAACCAAATATGACCTAAGGACAAAAGATTTATTGCAAATTCCTGCAACAAAAAGTATCATGTTTGGCATTGATTCTATCAAGTTTCGAGGAAGCCTCTTATGGAACAGCATACCTGATTTAATAAAGAGTGCTTCATCAGCTGCTATATTTAAGACCAACATCAAAAATTGGAGTGGAGACAAATGCAATTGCAAGATTTGTAGATAATGATTATTAGCATTTTATATTATATTGTATCATAGGTTTCTTTTCTTGTAAAAATTGTAAATAGTTGGTGTAAATTAGTTCCCATTTGTTAATGTAGAACTAGAACTTAACCAACTTAAAATAAATTGATATTATTATTATTATTATTATTAGTATTTGATACCTAAAGAGTTGATACTTTAAAACTATTTAAACAACCAACAACGCCAAGTTCATAATCTGAGAACGTGAAAACAATCCTTGGAGGGCCATAAAGGGTATCGATAGTCGCTCCGTGGCGTTCAGTGGTGGCAAAATTGGAATAGCCCTTTTCACACAAGAAGACGGGCAAATCATCTGGACGGGCAAGGTGTCTTAAACAGTCATGTCGTCTGGTGTGAAAATGGGACGGACACAATTTTCGACGAACAAGTCGTCCAATTTTGTTCGTCTATTTGTTCGTCTATCCAGACGATATTTTAGAGATGATTTATCGGTCTGCACGGACAAGGTGTCAAACGTGCGACTTGAATTCACAGCAGACAAGCAAATGTCAAACTACTTTGTCCGTCCAGATGATTTTTCTGTCTTCTAATGTGAAAAGGGCTAATATTAGGGCGGAATGTGCGGCCTTTTTCTCCGGGTAGTGCTGCAAAGACTAGAGAAAAGGTTTCTTGAAGGATAGACTGTATCGTCTGGATTGCAGAATTGCTTTTAACTGTCGAACAAATATGCTTGAAGCAATTCACGGAAAATATTTACTGGTGGCCAAATCTGTAGAATTTTAGAAACTTTCTTCATCAAAAATAGAGTATTATTTAGCAAATACTTTTTTAAACAAAAAATTTTCTTGTTTTGCCTGTAAGTCGCAAAATGCTGCTGCAAGCGATGCAAAGAACACACAGTTTAATGGTCGAAATAGTAGTTTTTCACGGGCTTGGGAGTTTTCTCAACAATATATCGCAGAAAGGAACAAATGCGTGTGTTAAAGCAACGATTTGCTTGTCTGGGGGTGCAGAATCGTTCATAAAAGTTGCATAAAAATGCTTGGAATGGTTCTAGAAAAACTCATGATGATTGAAAAAGGTGAAGTTCATCCACGAGCTTAAGAGGGTTTTCTTCAAACTCTTTCGCTAAAACTTTGCAAATATGTTCCTTGACGCAATTCTTTGCTTTTGTGGTGTACAGAATTGTTCTTAAAAATCCCAAAATAGTTTGAACGATTCACGAAAAACATAGAATGATGGCAAAAATGCAATTTATTTATAGGCTTTAGAGAGTTTTCTCCAGAATCGATCAGAATTTTTCACAACGGGTCTGCAAAATTCGCTTGTAACGACGCCAAGGAAATAAATTGCAGATGTGCTTGCGTAATGGATTGTCGTTGCAATGCAGCATCTGCCCGTTGTGGTCACACTTATCATGAGGCAAATTAGCTAAAAACAGTATGTTTGTTGAGAAAACTTGAAGATCGTGGTAATTTGAAGAGAAGCGCACTCATTACTCAACCAAAAGCCAACTATGATCGACTGAGTTTGTCTGGGTCAGTGAAAACAAACAGACTGCTTTTGTTACAAGGTTGCAAGGAATGTTTCGGCAAATTGCGACTAACTCTAGGCGACCTCGATAGTGCATTGAGAAGATAGTGATTTTTGAAGGGTATTTGCGCTTTTTCAATCGATTTTGTGTCTCATATTTTAAGAAATAGTCCATGATTTACTCCTTTAGATCTAAATCTATAGATCTAAACATGAACCATAAGACACTGTATGAATTTATTGAATATACACTGTTTTGTTTCTCTCTGTATTATCATCATCTGCAAAAGTACTATCCTCATATAGGCATGTGACCGAAGCAATCATCAATCATGCCACTGTGACGAAAATTCCCGTTTTGANAGAGAGTTTTCTCCAGAATCGATCAGAATTTTTCACAACGGGTCTGCAAAATTCGCTTGTAACGACGCCAAGGAAATAAATTGCAGATGTGCTTGCGTAATGGATTGTCGTTGCAATGCAGCATCTGCCCGTTGTGGTCACACTTATCATGAGGCAAATTAGCTAAAAACAGTATGTTTGTTGAGAAAACTTGAAGATCGTGGTAATTTGAAGAGAAGCGCACTCATTACTCAACCAAAAGCCAACTATGATCGACTGAGTTTGTCTGGGTCAGTGAAAACAAACAGACTGCTTTTGTTGCAAGGTTGCAAGGAATGTTTCGGCAAATTGCGACTAACTCTAGGCAACCTCGATAGTGCATTGAGAAGATAGTGACTTTTGAAGAGTATTTGCGCTTTTTCAATTGATTTTGTGTCGCATATTTTAAGAAATAGTCCATGATTTACTCGTTTAGATCTAAATCTACAGATCTAAACATGAACCATAAGACACTGTATGAATTTGTTGAATATACACTGTTTTGTTTCTCTCTGTATTATCATCATCTGCAAAAGTACTATCCTCATATAGGCATGTGACCGAAGCAATCATCAATCATGCCACTGTGACGAAAATTCCCGTTTTGAAGAAACTTAAGAATAAAATATAGAAGATTTCAAGAGGGTGCTCCAAGTTTTTATCTGAGTGACATAATCGCTTGTATTCACATCAGTAGTACATGGCGATGATAAGGATGGCCCTTTACAGGAGAGAACGGTACAGAGCGAAAGAATGGTATCCGTTCAACTCATTCAAGGAGAAGGAGAAAATAGAGGAGGTGATAGCCTGAAGTTTGTCTCCAAATATATGTCAGGTAAAATCTTCGATAAAGCGAAATTACTGATGCAAAACTCGCTAACTGTTTCAATTCGCGGATATCCGCTTCTGACATCTATTTTGAGGTAGTTAAGGGTATCTAAAGGAGCCGAAGGTTATCGCCCGAAGTGTGAATACACCTCTTCGATGAACGGCCACCATTATGGAAATATTTCAAAATTTCATCAGACGAAATTCTCAACTCCAGATTCGGATTCAGAACTCAAACCAAAGTCTAGCTGTGACGTTTCATGTTCATAGTCCTTGTTATATCGATTTTTACGGTGATATAAAGCTCTTGATTGTAAAGGGATTTGACCACAAAAAATATTTGGGCGGTAAAAGTTTACCCCTGAACAATTTTTGCGGTCAAGGCCCTTATAAAGGTAAAAACTTTATATCACCGTAGAATCAATACAACAAGGAATAATGACATGAAACCTTGCAGTTAGCCTAAATTCTGAGTGCTGAATCCGAATCTGGAGTCAAAGAAATTTGAATTTATGATGACATTTGGTAATATTTCCATAATGGCGGCCGTTCATCGAAGTGGTGTATTCACACTTCAAGCGATAACCCTCGGCTCCTTTTGATACACATATCTTCCTCAAAATAGATATCAGAAGCGAAAGTCCGTGAATTGAAACAATTAGCGAGTTTTGCATGAGTAATTTCGCTTTATCGCAGATCTAACCTGACGACGTTTGTATTCTACTTCAAGTACGTTCTGCTGTCCTTAGATTATGAACTTAGCGTGTCGGATAGGCTCAATGCGGAACCGTAGTAGGAAATCCTCTGAAGCACAGTGATATCAATATATATATAGGATAATAATAACAATGCTTGAAAATCATGTCAACCAATCACGAACAGCATCGAAAAAATGACGCTGTCATTTCTGCTGAAAACTCACTGGCTCACTCGGTAATAAACAACAATAGTAAAAACAAGCCGAAAATAAGATTAATATTAAAGAGTCTTGTACCATATAGCAAAATAACATGTCAGTGAAGAAAAAAGCGAAAAATATAACCAAGAAAAGCTACCAAAACTAGGCATTTAGTTACAAAACATAGGCTCTTGAAAACCCTGGTCAAAATTCCCTTTACAAAGTTAAAATGTATACTAAAACAACGCACATTATCAACACATTAATTGACGCTATTAATTTCGAAACTGATCAACTCAAAATAAAGACGAGCAAAAAAATAAATCTTCCCACGGTTTGTGTCAAAATTGCGGAGACGCGGTGGCCAGGGAGGTGGCGAAAGTCTCAAATTCGACCACCGGTAGAAAATCCTAATAGGGTATATTTCACATGTTACTGTGGTTAAAAACCCATTGCTAACCATGATCCTTTGCAGGTCCAAAGGCAACTTTCATATGATACGAAAGTCGTTTCTGGTTTGAGCTCTGTTTGTTTTGCTTTTCATTCGGCGCGCAAGGGATCATGGTTAGCAATGGGTCTTTAAGTCACGCAAGCCTTATACGAACCCACCTATATATAATAAGGAGTGAGCGGTCTGTTAAGATTGTCCTAGTCGAATAGCGCTTTATCGGGGCTGGAAGGAGATTTCCCAAAAGCGTTACCTGTTCCTAGTATATTCTTAGGGAGCCCAATCGTGGGACTTCATTGAGAGCCCATCTATATATAATAAGGAGTGAGCGTCTGTTAAGATTGTTCTAGTCGAATCTTAGCGCTTTAACGGGGCTGGAAGTTGATTTTTCAAAAGCGTTATCTGTTCCTAGTATATTCTTAGGGAGCCCAATCGTGGGACTTCATTGAGAGAGTCAACGGTAGTAGGGAGGGTTAAGAGCACCAAGCACAGAGCAAGTATGCGGCTACCAGTCGAATGGTTTTGTATTAGCTTTGCCTGCTCACCTAGCCACCACATCTCCGTAAACTCATACTCTAAACATAGCTATAAAAACNGAATAGCGCTTTATCGGGGCTGGAAGGAGATTTCCCAAAAGCGTTACCTGTTCCTAGTATATTCTTAGGGAGCCCAATCGTGGGACTTCATTGAGAGCCCATCTATATATAATAAGGAGTGAGCGTCTGTTAAGATTGTTCTAGTCGAATCTTAGCGCTTTAACGGGGCTGGAAGTTGATTTTTCAAAAGCGTTATCTGTTCCTAGTATATTCTTAGGGAGCCCAATCGTGGGACTTCATTGAGAGAGTCAACGGTAGTAGGGAGGGTTAAGAGCACCAAGCACAGAGCAAGTATGCAGCTACCAGTCGAATGGTTTTGTATTAGCTTTGCCTGCTCACCTAGCCACCACATCTCCGTAAACTCATACTCTAAACATAGCTATAAAAACATCTTAAGCACGGATACGAATTAATCAAAATTTCAAACGGGTAGAAACAAAGAATATTATATCTAGAGAATTTGATCCGATTAAGTTCGACTAAAACGACACATGTTTTTGAGAGAATTGAGCAATATTTTTATCGCAATGTTTGCTTCCAGCAGATGTTATGTGTAGGAGTGATGTACTGCGGTCCATCAAAGCAGTAAATCAAGGCTGATTTCTTTATTGCATTTGCAGCTCTGACGATCCCACACAGATCTAATTGTTTGACCAGACATTTATGTTTCTGCTGTATCGATCAACCACCAACAAGGAAAGCAAACACAATGTAATCCACTTACAGGGTGCCCCATAAAACGTCGCCATGTTGGCTTGTGCAATGATGAAAACAAATAGAAAGGCGAATAGTTTTTAGATTTCAGTTCCTCAAAGTCTAGCTTAAAGAGCCATTGTCGCCCAGGGTCCTTTGCGGGCACGCTACAATTTCAGACTGTCTAAAAATCTAATTTGGCCTAAGCTGAAAATATGGATCCACACTGCAATAGTTGAATTGATAGAAAAGTCAACTAAAGTCAAACTTTTCTAGCAGTTCAACTACTGCAGTATGGATCCATATTTTTAGCTTAGGCCAAATTTGATTTTTAGACAGTCTGAACTTGCAGCGTGCCCGCAAAGGACCCTGGGCGACAACGGTTCTTTAAATATTGATACCTTGTTCTTAAAGTCAACTTAAAATCAAGATCAAGATGGAAATATGTATATATAAATCAATCTGTTGGAGGGGTGAAATTTAATATTTTTAACTTCGTTCACAATAAATTTTTTCCCTTGGGGAATGCAAACGTGAGGACATTTTTTGGGACACCTTGTATAAAAAAACATGAAGACATTTCTAGACGTATTGTGCAAGATCCCTTGTACACGTAACAAAGGGTGTTTACACTGGATCAAACTGCTTGCTGGAAAGCATCGTCAACAGGGTGGCCAAACGACGTAACTTCTCGCTCAACTTTAGCCTCGTTGAGCGAAACAAAGCTAAATGAGAGTGAGTCGTTTGGATAGGGGATAAGGGTTCGAAAACGTATAGCTAAATACTAAATACTTTAACACACTCAGTGGGACTTAAATGCAAAGTCGGGTATCAAGTTTAATAACGGCCATTTTTAACTACAAATTAGGCCGACTACATACTCACATTAAAACGTTTAAAGGTCAATTTCAGGCATGTATTGCACACTGATTCACAAGAAATCTGCCAGACGCTATTTACGAATTGCGTAGGGTGAGATTTGAATGTTACTTAGAAGATGGTATTTGAAATCGGTATTTTCACAGGGAAATAGATACAATGTGAATACTGTGTGCAAGATAGGTCTGAATAGACTGTATAAAAAGTAATGGATAAAACGGTCTACGTAAAAGGTAGAAAACTTTTCTTTGATCAAGGTGTAGCGTCAAGGAAAGGGCAGCTAGAAGATTGGACAACTCAACAGATATTGCTCCTCGAATAGCTTTCGCTTGGCTCAAAATGCTGAAGAGTGGCTCTTGCCTGTAGCTGGCGAAATATGTTGGCAAATAATGCTTTCTGGAGCTGGTGAATTTGTGGGGAATCTGGCTTCAAAAGAAAGTGTAACCGTTTGAGAAACATTGTTTGCTTTTTAGACCAGGTTTCAGACATGGTACCTTGGTGATACGAACGTTTGCAGAAATTTTTGAGGAGCCGTAATCACTCTTCTCCGCAGAGCTCTCCTCCTCCGCTCCTAAATAAGAGCCTCTGTGGAGGAAAGTGAGCCGTAATAGCAAAATTGACAGGGCAATGTTTCTACAGTTTTCCAGTTGAGTCCAATCTAGGTGCTTTCATAAGATACATCTGAGACAAAAAAGCAGCCCATTCCCTGACGTACAGCTTGGAAAAATCTCTCAACAACCAGCTCGCTCAATCGACAATCTCACAACATTTACCAACTAGCAAGTAGATGAATAAAAATCGTCCTCTAGTAAAACTGTACTTGCAAAACGTGAAATTCTAAGAATTTCAAAACGATCAAACTGCAAGCGATACTAATTAAGTGCAGTATATATAATATGCTTTTGAATATTAATCGAACTTATATATTAAACTCTGATGATGATAAAGCTTCTGAATTTAAATAAAAACTCTGAATTTATTAAGTTATATTTATAATTTTCATAAATACACGAACAGAGCTGAGAAAAAATCGATCTTAGCGAAAATCTCCTCGTGCGTGGGTCTTACGATTTTTCAGCAAATTGCGGTCTAAAATTAATCTGCAGTCGTAGACGCCAAGTCCTACAGCTGGCATCTGCAAGATTTTCTAAAATTAGGAATTTTACGAGATTTGGGAAATTTTCCTTCTCTTTTAAATTTATCTGTTTGAAAGTTCATGGCAGCTATAAAATAAAAAATATATACCAATTTAAAAAATTGCCTTGCAGTGCTTTTTACTGTAATTCTTTTACAGAAAATGAAGAACGATTTCGACAAAAATCTGCATGGAAATGTATTCATCGCTCAAAACAAGAGATTTTTGCTAAAATAGATATTTCTAGGCTCTGTTGAATACATGTGCCTCCGGACTTAATACCAGTGCAGTGCCTAAAAAGCATCATTTTATATAAGACGCTTTGGGAAAGAATGCAGCAAATATTACTGTGTAAACATGACTAAAACCTATCCCAAAACTCTGATGAAAATTTCTAATTCTAACAATCAGCGGTTAAACTATGAACGTTTACGAAAGTATCACAAACAAAATTATATACTTATAGTTAATTAGAGTTTAGGTAATTTGGAAAATATTTCGATAAGAATAAAATTGCAAGTAAAGTAAAGAAATGGGCTTTGCAGAGTAATCCCGCAACTGAGATTAAATTCAAAATATAATCTGTTATAAATCATCATTATTATTGACAAATAATCAAATGGAAATTGCATGTAGTCACAATTTGAAAATTTTCGTTTAAAAATTGCAAATTCAATTTTTTGCGAAATTTGAGATATTATAGTTATTTCTAACTTACAGAAATATTTGTTGCAAGTTCAGAACGAACAAACATAGTAAAAAGACAGTATTTTTGATTGTGGAATTAATAAAGCCTGTCTCAAAACTGATGTCCGGTGAAATTTGCGATAAAGTGAAAATTCTCATGCAAAATTTCAAAAATGTTGGATTCACGGATATTCGCACCCGACATCAGTTATGAGATGGCCTTTCGTCGCAACAAATGAGCGGGGTAATGGGGCACTATGATAAATACGATATTTGTAAATTTGATAAAAACTGATACGCATAATAATGGAAAACTGATAACAAAGATGAGCTAGAACTTATTTCAATACATCCTATGCGATAAATCAGCTCACAAAAAATCATTGCTAAAACGTATAAAGTATCATCATCGTAAATTGATTTAAGAATAGAATAGATAAAATACATCACAAAGTTGTTTATATAACCATGGCAATGGGGTATATTTAATCAAAACTGAGCGCGAAGAATGATAAGATACGGACGCAGCTAGACGTCGTATAATGGAGCCAACCGGGACGATGAGCCAATTCTATATTCTAAAAAATCGTGGAAACAATCAAATAAAACATCTTTGGGACATAGGCAGATCGAGGACCCTTAAGTTTTTCACTGAAGGTGACTTGCATAGGTTTCGCCACTGGCTTCCACAGAGCGATCGTTGGAAGCAGCGGCTCTTCCCCTTTTGAGCCGAAAAAGGTTTTTGTATCCATTGTACCAAATGATTAATGGAAAGGCTTACCAGTGTTTTAGCTGCAAAATTGCAGCTCTAGCTATGCCTTTTTGTATGCCATGGTTACTCTAAACAACTTTGGAATCAACTTGATGACGAAATTATTGCAAGAAATCATAAATTAGAGATCAATAGATTTGATCATCTTTTGTAGTAAAGATATTAAACATATAAGCACATAATTACCCTTCACCTCTCACCAACGGAAATTCATCGGGGACTGACGGGGCCTGTCGCCTCCTTCTTTCACCAGTGGCTTGTGGAACTCACGACCTGGACGTGAATGCACAATGGCCCAGCATTGCTCGCAGTAATATAACAAGCATGTTATATTGGAGCAAAAGAATGGCGCAAATTTGCCATTGCAACGAACACCGTGGCACTCATCGCACATCTGATCATCGAGAACGTAGGGCTTCACCTCAACCTGCAATAATAAGTTAGTTTGTGCATCAGTTCTAGAGGGAGACAAGTAGTATTAAGTAGTAGCAGTAGTAGTAGTTCTAGAGGGAGACAAGTAGTAGTAAATCATTGTATTAAGTATACCAATAATGCCCTATGTTTTATCATGTTTTGCGGACTAGTGAAGACAGATGGAACTAAAAAAGGTTTATATTCCCGTTGCTAATAGTGCAATTTAATTTTTGAGACATTTTTCTTGCCATACGTTAAGGAATCTCTGAGTTATGAACTTGAGATGATCAGATTTTAGAGAGGCCTAAACAATGACCCTAAAAATGACAATGAAAGAAGAGAGGGCTTTTCACATTTAGGTGTTCAAGATATGAACTATTAAATTGCCCTTTTATTCAGCTCACTGTAAACTTCTAACATCATATTGTCATATTCTCTGTTTACACAAAATATCTATGCAAACATCAGTCTTTGGGGGTAAATTTACTTGAGATTTTAATTAATAAGAATTCATATAAAACAAGCTGCATCATTCGTACTGGGAGCAGACAAGGGACAACTTGTTTACGAAAAGTTTTAATTTAATGTCTTACCCTCTTGTCAATGTCTCCATGTTGAAGCTGAATAAATCTTGCACTTATTGCTGCTATGTAGCTTTGTTGGTTTGAGAAGGCAACGCGACCAGCGCCTACAAACAACGGAGAAATATCAAGGTAAGCGCAGACTATAACGCTGTACTCACGCAGGGCGACGCAGGGCGTACGTACAAATAATTTTCCGACAGGGATGTCCCGTTTTTCAAGGTATCGTTTTTACCTGATTTTTTCTACCGCCGGATGTCGAAAGAACGCAATTTTTCTAGTGCCGGTTGTCAAAAGGGGGTATTTCGCTAGAGCGCGTTGTTGTGTTGCCCGGTACTATTTTTACCTTTTGCAGTATACTTTTCATCGATTTCTTCTAGAGTCGGCCGTCGTTTGGAGAGAACAATTCTTGAGCCGGTTAAAGAAAACATTTTTTTGGTGGGCACACCCTCGTACAAATCAAAGTCAAGAACCCCATCCAGGGGGTGTAACAAAGATCTACTTCATTTATGCAAAAAGGCATCTAGGTCAAAAAGGCCTCCAACCTAATTACGATTCAACTGTAAGATTAAATTAAATAACTCTAAATTAAGATTTATTACTCAATAGGAGCCTTAAAATTTTGAAGTGAATGGCTCGGAATGTTTTACTCATTTTTCGGGAAACAGGTTAATTACATACCTTTTGGATATTTGAGTTCAGGATCGACATCTATACCTGCGTAGCAAACTCCTCCATAGAGACGGTCCATGATCATTGCAAGCTCAACTGTCAAGAGAAAATCAGAAACCAATGAGAACAGAAGAATGCAGAAAGCTACTGAATCAAGTATTGATGCCTGTCTGTTAAAAATCAAATAATCTTGTGTCTTAGGACTCGACAGTGGTGTAGTCGATTAATCTGATTCATTACCTCAAAATCTAGATTTTCTAGTGAATTATTTCTGAGGTCACAAATTTAGCCCATAGAAGAGTTTGTTACGAATAAGAACGGCATATATGGTGCCAAAATGTACGCAATATCAGACCGCATGTAAAACAGAAAAATCCTTCGAACTAATGTATTTTATCCAACTTTAGTAAAAAATTAAACGAGGACTAGAAATTACTATAAATAATGATGATTTACCGGAATAGAATTGGAATGAATAAATCTTAAAACATAAAATTCCATTAATTAGTGAACAGTTCATGCAGACTTCTCCCTTTCCCGTCATGAATATTTTAGAAGCCAGAGAGATTTTTCCAGAAATTTTCATTTTTGTGGTTTTTGATTTATCTCAATTTATCCTTTCCAAGCTTTTGACAGATGTTCTAGAATAATTCTTTTTCAAAACGAGGAAAGATCAACAGCGGTGTGGGATTTAGCCCCATTTGTTTGCAAATAACATGGCTTCTTTCGCTATTTTAGTCAAAATAAGCAACCACCAAATTTATACGTAAAGAAACCAGAAGATAATTTAGATAGGACGAAAATAGATGAGATATTTCTCGGACGAGACAGCTTCCTTTGAGATGCGTGAAATTTTGACTGATTTGACGGGCGAATTTGAATCATGTCAAACATTTCTTACCCATCGAATCTCTTCTTAAATTGTATTGCCCATGTTAAGAGAAATCGTCTACTACCTGACACCAGAGACAATTAACGAGAACGATAGAGCCTAGCTTTATGAAGTCGAACACATGATTGATCACTTCAACGTTTGGTTGAAAGACTCATCTAAATTTTGAGGCATTATTTGATCTGTTTGAGCAATGCCTGCCCCCTGAAAAGAAGCTGAAGCCCCTAGGAGGGGCACTTCTTAGGTGTCAATATGGGAAGGTCCGTGTCAATATTAGGGGTCTGGGGATTTACATTAAATCAACATTTGGAGTCCGTTAATTAAAATAATAACAAGACCTCGATATTTGGGATCTATGAATCTGAAAAAAGGGAGAATCAACAACTCTTTATAAATGAAACTGGATCTTTCTTATATTGATATACACATATCTTCTAGCAAAAATGGATGATGCTAAGTCACTGAATGAGTTCATTTCGCAATAAATGCTTATAATGATGAACTAAAGTTACCTGCTCTGAGTGGTCTTGGTACACCTCCAACAAATATGGTCTTTCTTGGATCAAGTGGTTGTGAACTGTCCATCACAAAGTCAGCATCAGCAAGATTCCATGGACGAATTTGCACCTACGAATAAATAAACAATAATAAGGCCTGTTGTTAGACACTAACGGAAAGTGATACACAGGCTATGTAGTGACATGCCAATTTTAATTCTTAGAAATTCTGTGTTGATAAAGTTTCCTTTTGAAGATAAAAAAACTGGTGGAAGACATTCTGCTGCTTTATATGACCACCTCTTGAACGATTGCAAACACATGCGTACATCCAAATGACATCAAAAGTACATCCAAATGACGTCAAATGCTTCTTGAGTACAAACTCACTCATCCTCACATTTAAACCATATCAGTTCTAGAAGATTATTCTGCTGCCGTCAGCTGTTAACAATTTCACCAAAAAAGGGATAGTTTTGTTTTGCAACAATAGGATCTTTTGTTTTGGTTGACATACAAGTAAAAAGCGATTAGCGATCGCAAAGAAAAGGAATTCTTACGGCCGATTAGTCAAGCTGCACATGTAAACAAAGAAAGCTGCAAAAGTGTTCCAAAACATTTATGGCTAATTCACTCGTTGTGCATGCGAAAAGGGGTTGTTAAGAGAAGATATGTTCATATATCGAATGAAGAAGGATAAAACTAAACATCTGCCGCCTAATCGTTGTTTTTCTAGCGTTCTGAATTTTTCAATCATATCCTGTCACAGTTTGATGCAAGCCAATAGCTTTAACGTAATCCTACTTACTGGTTTATCCTTGATGGTTGGGCTTGAAACACAAAGATAGAATTTGCCATCTTGGACCATGCAAGCATCCATTAATCTTTGAACAGAAATCTCTTCCTTGTACAGCAAAAATGCGTAGCCTGCAATAGAATAAGAAAATAAAAGCAACTCAAATATGGCAAGAGCGTTCCACAAAAATAGACAGCATGATAATGGTAGTAGCCTGCACGCAGCCTCAACTCCCTGAGACTGCGCGCAGGCTATAATGGTAGCTGCACTTGTGAAAGATTCAAACATAAACAGAAACAGGTCGTAGCCTTCGATATCTAAAATTGTAAATGTACAAACTTGATTGAAAATTCTGATTGGTAAGCATCTACTCAAAGTAAATGCAGAATTAGAAATTGATCTGTTTGAATGATTAATCTGTATTCTTCGTTTCAATAATCTCGTATTCATGCTGAAAGCTTCTTTGGGAAGAAGGTAGATATTTGCTAGACTCATGATGTAAGTCCCTTCACTTTCGCTCATTGAATTGAATTGATGTTGTTGTTGCCGCTTCAGTGAGTTGTAACGACATACTGGACATATCAGTTCAGGGAGCGAAACTACACAAAAATAATAAGTCTAGGTATTTCTCTTCACATATCTCTTTACAGTATTTTAGCTGCGATTGAGGCTTAAGCAGGTAAGTCATATCATGATACATATAAAATACATACCTTTCGGTGGGAAATATGATTTGCTCTCAGCTTTATGTGGCCAATCGACTGTAAGGTGGCCAAAGCGGCAGAAACTTGCATGGATTTCATCTGCAAAAACAAAAACATTCTATATTGAATTGCTTATGATTCGTTTTATCTCAAGGCATATTGTTTTGGAAATCGTAGCGTTTAGTAAGAATTATCATTTGAAGCTGGTTGAAGCATAGACTGATTACATGTCGTAGTTTCGCTCCTCCCGGTTTGGCTGGCGGTAGTCTCGTTTTGGTGAGCGATAACTATGGGACTCGCTGTAATCAGTCTAGTTGAAGCAGTTCAACAGATGGTAAATAAATCAAACCTTTTATGTATCATTTTCGTATCTTTGAAGTTCAACAGAACGAAACTATTTTTAAGTGATGCAGGAACAGCAATCGGCTAGTTGAAAAGCAAGTGGGCAGATTTTCTGGCAAGTTTGTACCAGTTTCAAACGAACTACTGTATTTGTCTAATGTTCTCATTCTACAACAAGCCTAGGGAAATCAAGGAAAGAAAACAGAAAGACATACGCGAAAAAGGAAGAAAGAAAGGAAGAGAAACAGAAGATAAGAACATAAAGGTGTAGCAAAGAGAATAACATAGCTAGTCATATTTATTAGTGATAATAGAAAGTTTTTTTTTTCTGTAATGCTACCTAGCATCCGAAGGTAGTTTTAGGACACTGAGAAGCGAAGCTTATCGAAGCAGTGTCCTGGTCCTTCCTCTAGATGTGACCACACCTCGCGATTCCTTTAGCCTGGAATTGCAGAGAGTTGGCGACTCTCCTCACTCTACGTAGCAGGTTCGACAGGGCGGGGACTCGAACCACCAACCCTCAGGTTGGTAGTCAAGCGCGCTACTATTGAGCCATCCCCGCTTATAGAAGGTTTGTGAAAGAAAGAAAGATCCCGAAAGATACTAAATGAAGAACGTATAAAACAAGAACGAAATTATGCTGTAAATATATCGCCAGCGTTGGCAAAGTTATACCAGAAATGGATTCCTAAGTTCATGTGAGAAAGCGTTTCTGGGAGAAATTTCGAAGGAGATGAAAATTTCTTGGGCAATACATCTTTCTTTTGATAATTAACTTTCACAGTTAACACACCTTTCATTTGCCATCTGTCTTCCTATTATCATGAAACAGGATATTCCCAAGTTAAATCTGCTCTTTTTATCACTTCAGTATCGCCAGAAAACGGATGTTTTACTAAAATAGGTTATTATTGCATTTATTGCTGAGAATATTATACTTTTGCCACGATCCAATTTAGGCTTGATAGGAAGTGACTGCCAGATGTCGCACTTCAGGAGAATGAAGCAATCAGCTTTCACAACTTTGATTGAGATTTTTGATTGAGATTGGTGGGAAAAATCAAGCTCTTCCTGTTCAAGAAAGAACAGATTGCCCATGGCAAATGTGATTTTAA
This sequence comes from Aurelia aurita, assembly GCA_004194415.1. Taxonomy (NCBI): domain Eukaryota; kingdom Metazoa; phylum Cnidaria; class Scyphozoa; order Semaeostomeae; family Ulmaridae; genus Aurelia; species Aurelia aurita. Next base: position 497,985 of record REGM01000094.1, read on the forward strand.
CATTTTTTTACCATGTTTAATGTGCTGAGCAGAGCCATAGCAAGGAACAAAAGTGGGAAGGAATAAATGTAAGAACTTTAGCATGCTGAAGGGCCTAAAATATAGCCTGTTGTGGACAGGCCTAAAAAATCGTTTTGAAATTAAAATGAAATAAAAAATGGGAAGAGGGAAGGGGATGAAGAAGAAGGAAAAGAGGCATGTAGACATGATTTACAAAAACGTTTGCAGTGAGCCTGAGGACAAGCTGCACAAAAAAGTTTGCAGAAGAATACCTTCTAAGTCCACATTAACTATTTTTATATCCCCTTTGGTGATAAATGCAAGCCTTTTTTTGTAAATAAAACAAACAATAAAAATCGACTTAATAATCCCTAGCGGGGCAAAAATTTAAGTTTTAAGGATTAAAAATTATTTCTTTTGAACACATTAACGATGCAAATTAGCCAATCAAAGCGTTCTGCCTAAAATTAGGTATCCTTGCAAACGTTTTTGTATAGAGTGTCTTCAGGCTCACTCTTTCTTGTTATGGAAGAGAGCCTGGGTTCAAGCTAGCTCGCAGCGAAGGTGTTCGAAATCGTTAAAGGGAATGTGCAATCGTAAATAGGCTTGTCTATAAATAGAACAAAGAAAACACTCAGACACTGCATTGTTTCTTTGGCTATCCATTGTTCACGACGCGTGTGCACCTTCGATTTGAATGGGACATTTTTAGATTTTTGTGCTCTTTGCAAATGCAAGCTTTTAACCTTGCACAAACCCGTTAATGTTACTTATGCCTGGAAAATCATCATATTCTTGATTTCGTAACCTGTTCAGATGTATCTGCTAAGGAGCTTATTTCTATTTTTCATCATTTCGAAATTCAAACAGCAATAGACGATAACGCTAAAGATGGCGGCCGCGCAAAGCATGCCGGTAAAAAGCTCCCTGACGACCACCTAGCGACATAGAAATTTTGGTCTGCCGTTTCGACTAGCCAGCTGGAACAAGGAATCAATGTAAACAAATAGAAAAATTTTGTAATTCGAACGCCAATCTTTGATTGAAACTTCAATTCGAGTCAAAACTTTACTTTTTCTGCTTTGCAAAGGTTCCTTTCGAACCATGTTGCATTCGAATTCAAGGTCGATTCAAATTCAAGCTAGCTAGTCGAAACGGCAGACCGAAATGTTTACGTCATTAGGTGGTCGTCAGGGAGCTTTTTACCAGCATGCTTTACAGCAAAACACAACAGAGTCTTTGGAGCCGCAATCTTTAGCGTTATTGTCTATTACGTAAATCCTGTGGCGTAAGTTTTTGAAGAGGCTATGCTAGAAGAGTCATAATGCAGGTGTAATACTGCCCAAAAAAAGTTGTAATTTTCAAATTTAGTTGATGCAACCTATCTCTTGATTGACTGTCATGCATCTATGGATCTAAGGATAAAAAATTTGTCCAGCCAGAATATTCCCAGGCCTAGAAATTTGCCGGCAGTTTCCATCTTCACCGTAAGACGTTAGATACTTGAAGCCTTTGTCATTTAAGAATAGATCAAATGTAACCAAGCAATTGCGGCTGGAACACTTTGTTTGGAGGGTTTGCTTGATGACTTCTTGAGGGCTTCAGTCGGACCTCCAAAAGGCTTTCTCTATATTTGATTTAGGATATCAATCTTATCGGATCTCGTTTCACAAGTTGGCTGTAGCCAGTGTCGGACGAAACGCTTAAAGGCTCTTGTTCAATCAGCAACCTTTGCGGGTGGATTTCTATTGAGGCAGCCATTTTTGTAGACCACAAAAATGCAAGTTTTCATAAAACAGAGCACGCAAAGGACCATGGTTAGATAAGAGCCTTTAAAGAATGGTTCACAAGCCGAAGTAAGTAAACATTTTCACATGTTAGAAGGGCATTGTACATACCTTCATCGATGTCAGGAGGCAACCCACCAACGAAAACTTTCCTTGAAAATCTTTCCATGAGATCCATTTCTGATCTTGGAGATCCATTGAGAGAGGAATTGAGTGATGGCACAATTTGATCTGCTGAGAAAATGGCAGATGTAAGAAGTTTATTTATAGCATATAAACTGATTTAAATAGAGCTAAAATGTAGACTGATTACCTACGTCCCTTGTATCCCTGTGAGAAACCTAACAGGGACTCATAATGAAACAGTGAAAAGATGACCCTACTTAGGCCCATTCTCAGCTATCACCTTGCAGAGACGAAATGCAGCATAAATCCCATTTGGCGCACAGTTAATGACGAAAACTTAGCATAGGTAAGTGATGTAAAGTTCACACTGTTGATTGAAGCTTGAATCACATTGGATTTCGTGGAATCTTGTGAGCTGACTACCATAACAATTTCTTGTATGTGAGGGCCTAAATAGGGTCAAGTTTTCAGAGCAATATTATGAGTCTCTGTTGACCGAAGCGCCATCATCAAGTCAAAGAGCAAAGGGAAACACGGGACTCAGGTAATCAGTCTAGCTAGAATGTATTAGAGGCCCTTTGGAGGAATGGAAAGAACACATTCTTGCTTTGTTGGTTTTAAAAGAAAACTATAAAGATATATCGGGCGAGTAAAATAAGAAACCAATGCCTTTTTGAAAGGCCACTGCTGCCTGGATATCACAGCAATAATATTGAAAAATATAGCATTTAATAGTGGACATGTTCGAATAAATCTCAAAATTTACCCGACTGAAATCGGTCATGCGTTCTGAAGTTATGAGGGATTTTCTCGAGAAAGCACCCTCAAGAAACATTCAAAAACGGCATAAAATCACGATCAAAGTTCCCAAATATCTATGACTTTTACATGCTTTAGCACGTGGTATCCCTTTGGGAGGATCTAGAACATAGAAACTAGAATTTAGAATCAAGAACCTAAATTTAGCGCGAGTTAACGTCTTAGTGGGAACCAAACTCACAAGGCGCTAGTAACAATTGAAGAGAAGTGCCTTGTAGCTAAAAATAGAATAACATTTGACAAATTTCAAATAGAATTATAGATCTAGGACGAAGAAAAACAAAATACTGTTTTATCTAGAAAACTGTGATGCAATGTCGACAGGATGAGTTCTCATTTAGGCCATCAATTGGTTGAGCTTTGAAGGTTCCGACTTTAAAGTCCTTCGAGATATTTGCGACGTTACAAACACGAGCTGCGTGGGTAGAGACTAAGCAACACCTGTTCTTTCCCAAATCAAATTCAATATTAGTCTACCTACACGGCTACAGTCGGCCATCATTTGATGGTTTACACTGTTTGAAAGTAATAACGATAAATTATTTAGTATTCCAACCTCGTGTGAGCACACTATGGGAAATGCTTTTACAACGAGGAGAATATGAAACATCCGATAAAACAGGGCTTTGTGGCCATCAATCCTGCTTTCCAGTAGGCGGAAAATTCTGCGAGCGCGGTGCGACATTTTCTAGGCACCTGATTGGCTTGCGGAAAAGTAACGTCGCTCAAAAGTAGAAACCCATTCAACTTTCAAGCGGAGTTCCACTTGCGAACAATAAGAATTCTTTGCAAGAGGAATTTTCCGCCTAGTCATAAGCGTACGGGAAGGTAGAATCTGGGGGGCCGCCCGATAAAAAGTCAATTGTTTACCGAATTTTTTGCCCGACTTAGGGTAGATTTTTCCCCGAAAAAGGCTGATTTTGGTAAATTTTTCCAAAGTTGGGGGGGCTGCCGCCCTCCCAGCTCCCTGGCACCTATGCCTATGCGCCTAGTGGAAATTCGGCTTTAGGTTGAGCCCTGTTTTGCTATCTTCTAACCACGATCCTACCTTGGCGTACTTAGGCACATAAACGGGCTCTAGAGAGGGGGCATACAAATTGTAGACCATTTGCAACCTTTTGATACAAACTAATTTCTAGTTTAAGATAAGTATTGCGTAATCTAAATTTGACTTGACTACAGGAGCTATCTTAAAGTTTTAAAATGTCCTCCATCATGAAACACTATTTTCTTTTTTGATGAAAAGCGTGTTTAGAAGCACCCGTCGTCTGCTGTTCTAAAAAGTTTCCTTCTGAGTATGCCGTGTCTCCGTTCATGTATAGAATCACTTCTCACTTTGCCTGTAGTGTGGTCCTTAGGATGAAATTAAAGAAAATTCAGACAGCGAACTCAAAACATCCGTCCATATCTGTTATGGGAAAGCACATCTGTGTGTCTGAATATGACAATTAATAAAACATGTTATAGACACAACCTTGTGTGGCTAATAAACGAAACAAAATAATTCGGTTTGTCTTTCTCTTTCTACATGAGCTTTTAGCTCTTTGAGCGCAATTTAAATACTAGACTTAAGACCTGTTTTCGCTCCAAACTTTATTGAATTGAATTTTTATATGCGCTCAAACTACGACTCATAACCTTACTGTCCAAAAACCGGGACAAACGGCCCCAAGTTTTTGAGGAGGCGCTAATCTCAGGGACATGTTTGGAAGGAAGCTGTAAAGAAGCTCTCGATCGAGAGGTTATTCTCTAGCTTTTTGTGTAACAATCTCACAGCCCCGTGTTGAAGAAAAATAATGTGCATTCGCATGCATTTTCGCTTTGATGTTCAACAAAATCGAGAGGGGAGGTATCATCAATGCTATCAAGGGTAAATCCACTTTAAAGTTGGAAGATTTTCAGAGAGTTTTTTTATCTCAAGATCTAAGAAGTTATTGTTTGTAGCCCAATAGACAATAACGCTAAAGATGGCGGCTCCGAAGACTCTGTTGTGTTTTGCTGTAAAGTTTGCTAGTAAAAAGCTCCCTGACGACCCCCTAACGACGTAAAACTGTCGGTCTCCCGTTTCAACTAGCTAGCTTGAATTCGAATCGAGCTTGAATTCGAATGCAACATGGTTCGAAAGGAAACCTTTCCAAAGCAGAAAAAGTAAATTTTTGATTCGAATTGAAGTTTTAATTAAAGATTCGCGTTAATAATAATAATAATAATAATAATACGAATATTTATACAGGATAACCTATCAGCATAATGATAATACTGTTATCTTAAGGGTCCTGTCATAAAAGTAAAAGGACAAAATAAATACAAACTTATGCTACATTACGTTTTTGACTTTATAGAAGGAAAGATGTATATATACAGTTTTCTTTATGAAAAATGTTCGTTTAAAAACGAAGTAAATACAATCCTGGACTCGATCTTTCTTGCATCGAGTGGTAGATCATTAAAAATCTTCCCACCAGCAACAGCGACACACTTAAGTCCAGTNAGTTTTAATTAAAGATTCGCGTTAATAATAATAATAATAATAATAATACGAATATTTATACAGGATAACCTATCAGCATAATGATAATACTGTTATCTTAAGGGTCCTGTCATAAAAGTAAAAGGACAAAATAAATACAAACTTATGCTACATTACGTTTTTGACTTTATAGAAGGAAAGATGTATATATACAGTTTTCTTTATGAAAAATGTTCGTTTAAAAACGAAGTAAATACAATCCTGGACTCGATCTTTCTTGCATCGAGTGGTAGATCATTAAAAATCTTCCCACCAGCAACAGCGTTCGAATTACAAAATTTTACTATTTGTTTACATTTATTACTTGTTCCAAACTTTACCACAGCTAGCCAGTCGAAATTGCAGACCAACATTTTTATGTCGTTAGGTGGTCGTCAGGGAGCTTTTTACCAGCATGCTTTGCGCGGCCGCCATCTTTAGCGTTATTGTCTATTGGTGATTGGAAGATGTTTCGCTTCGCATTCTTAGCAAAGCTTTCCTGAAACACAAAATTGCTTGTCCTAGTGTTTGAACAGTTTGTGCATGAGTCCTTGTTGAGTGGTGGTGGGTGGTTGCTGTTGTTTTAGTTGTATAGCGAAGGAAAGGGCTCTTGTCGTTAAGTTTTAATCGAGAAACAGCTGCCGATGGAAATCTTTCTTATTATTGCCAAGGCTTGTTTCTAAGTCTAACAAGGAGATTTCCTCTCTTTGTCAATGGCTAGTGGCATAAATGAAACCCAAAGTGATTATGAAGAAAAGTTCTATTGCAAGTAGTGCAAACATTTTCAAAAGTCTGTCTACTTATAAATTTTTTACGACATCTTGCAATGAGAAAATGTTTTGAGGGATGTCGGCGAAAGCTGAATGCAAATAGCATATTTGCGAGCCGTTTTTCAATAGTCTTGTGGACTGGAACAATTTGCGTGAACAATAAAATTTGGTAAAAAGTATGTTATAAAGGCGATTGTTTACTAAATATCACTAAAATCAAAGGACGTCTGATTTCGATTTATGAATTAAAAGGGAATTTATAGATGAGCGTCCAGGTCAGACGCAAATGCGGAGAGATAAAAAACAAGTGGCTGAGAGCTGTAGGCGTTTCTAAGTCCCGCACGCATTTGTAGGCGTTTCTAGCTACTGGGCGTTTTCACATGGTTAGGCACACCCTTGGATCTATTTTCAATTTACGTGGACAATAGAATGATCCCAAAACGCACTTTTTTCCGGAAAAGCCGGAGTTAGCGCCAAATGTGTTTAGAAATACGTTACTGAACTGACGCCGACTCAATTCTATTCCTATCAGGCAACAGAAGTCTGGAAACGAGAGCTCCGTTTCTAGCCAAACCGCTTTTGCAAATGCATGTATGAAAACGAAAATAGTAATTGGAGTTGGCCTTTTAAAAACGAGTCATAAAAATAGCAATAGCTGTCCAAATATCGTAGGAAAAATTCTAATGAAAAGAAGTTGAAATAGCTCACCATCTCTTTGATGTGGGAATCCCTTCTTTTGCAGTTGATAGCGAAACGCTAGAAAAAAGTTGATAGGTTTAGAATCATGGTCTTGGATTTAAACAGAGCATACTAATTAGGAGAAAAAGAGCCTGTTAAATCAAGCGATTATTTCTAGCGATGTGCCGAAATATAGTCTCTAAGCAATTTACAGTCAACATTGCTTAGTTTTCTTCAAGGTTATTAATACTTCTTAGAACAACGTCGTAAACATTAAATCTTAGCAGAAAAGGGCAGACTTAGATTTAGAGATATATTCTCAATTGGATCTTGGTAGTTTAGAAACTATTAAAAGAGCTCCAGCGGAAAGGGATGAATGGGAAACTAGGAATTCTCCGTTTTTTAAAACTCTTTGAGAAATCTTAATTGAATAAAAAGAGAAGTCGAGAGAATAAGTTATTGATTTCCGTTACCCCAAAAATTCGACAGTTCAGCAAGTTCGTCGCCGAAAGTTGTCTTATCGTACGCTAAAAACCCGCATATAAGGACCACAACTTTTAAGAACATTTCAGGCTAAATTTTTGGAGGAAAATTTCAGAACTTAGTTAAAATTGTGTTGAAACTAGACAGAATGATGTTTCAAAGTGCTAGATGCACAAAGCATGTCTTTTACGGTTTTGGATTGTACACGCCCTCTTAATTGCACTATTCGTAAAAATTAAACCCCATAATTAAGAACCTTGGCTAGGCTATGCTCAACAAATGATAGTTTTATGTGAGTGTTTTTACTGTATAGCGTCTTGTTATCGCTGGTCGGAGGCAGTTAAATTCAACATCCAATGGTGCTAACGCAAGTCATCCAAGAATCTAGAGTTCCATAGACATATTATCTGGCAAAACTCGGATAATCAACAGAGATCTGACCAGGTAACATCCTTAACGTGTTGCTTAAGAAGCGTGGAAGAACTTAAAACTGGGCAAAAACTGAGTGAACAGCGAGATAAGCAATAAGAATATGGTTAAATCTAGCCCACGAGTCTGGAAGTGATTCTATGGTTTGGATAATCACACATGTCAATATAGGTCTTCCAATAAGATAAAAAACTACATTGTGTTTCCTAACGCGTTTCAAGCTAATGAAAAGAAGGGAACCTCTTACATGTGGTTTGCAATGCGCGGCAGATGGCATCAATAAATGATGAGAGCATTGTTCGAAAATGGCTTTCATATTTTCCTTCGTATGGGCCCATTCATTGATATGTTTCTGCAGAATCATTGTCAGATTGGGTTAAATTTACAAGAGAATGAAAACCTGTTGCATGCCAATTTGATTTGATTAATAAGAAAATTGCATAGAACAGGTTGCAGGAGAGACGCTTTGTGAGCTATCTGTTGGTTTTAGGAGATCCGAAATTTCTTAATGAATTTCGAGTACACACCGCCTTTAAAGTAGTAGATAAGCTGAGATTTGATGCTGCGAAATTTCAAATCGCTTAGACTTAGTGCGCCGAAAAATCTATCAAATTTACCAATTTTCAACTGCACGACGCGTCTTTATGCGTAACTACATCTATTCTTTTTTAGCTAATCTCTTGATTTAGGAGATACGAAATTACTTATGCGCTTTGATCAACGCAACCAGACTTATGCAACTTCATATTGCTCAGCGCACTATGTTGATCTTGACGATTATTGGAGATAAAAGCCGCTCTCGTGCGTCACTTATTTCGGCAATTGCATTCGTCAGATGATTGCATCCGAATTTGCCTACAAAATGGGCATTTCGTGGGACTGATTGTTGAAAATGCCGACAAATTGTTGAAATTGCCGGTGGATTTGCGGAAAAGCTACAAATTGGCCCGGTTGGGCTACGCTGCTGAGAAAGGGCCGCTTCTTTCCAAATGCGTATTTCGTTCGATCAGCGGAATTTTGCCTGATTGAATGAATAATGTATACGTATGGTCTCTTCTACAGGCCCGATCTAAGGAATTTCCTTGGTACAACGATTGGTACAGAACGCTGTATACTTTGAAAAAGACTGATTTCACCCTCAAACATACAATACTTGTTGGTATTAATTAGCTGATTCTTGCATTTATGTATTGTAATTAGCTATCTTACCTATTCACCAACGTTAAATAAAGTATGAAAAAAAAAATACTGTGGGAAACGAAATCATAAAATGTTTGAGATATGCAGCGGTGAAATTATGCGGAACAATGGTAACCCACCCTGAAATTCGATTCTGAGTTCATCGATGAAGTCCATTTTTTCCCGAATCCCTTTTTTCTCAATTCTATGTCGTCGACAGAACGAATTTTCGATGATTAAATGAAAAAGCAATAGACGATTACGGAAAAGATGGCGTCAGGGGGCATTTGACCAAGATGCATTGCGTTTGATGATCGAATTTCTATAGAACCACTGTTGATTCCAATATAGAACGCCATGCATCTTGGTCAAATGCCCCCCGACGCCATCTTTTCTGTAATCGTCTATTCAAACGGGTATTGTTTTTATAACAAAATGGAAAAATGTTCTGGCTATGAGCAATGAATATGATGTATGTTGGTTTGCTTACTTTGTTTTACTTTGTTTCTAACTATCATCCGAAGGTAGTTTTCAGGAACACTTTGAAGGTAAGCTTATTGAAGCATTGTCCTGGTCCTTCTTTTCAATGTGACCACACCTTGTGATTCCTTTAGCCTGGAATTACAGAGAGTTAGCGACTCTCCACGTTCTAGGTAGCAGGTTTGTCATGTCGAGGACTCGAACCGCCAACCTTTTAGATCGGCAGTCAAGCGCGCTACTGCCATTCTGCTAGTTGACATAGGATCTTGGATGTAGGATGTAGGATGTTATTGGATGTAGGATGTTATTGGATGTAGGATGTTGGCTTACCTTGTAAATGATCTGCTTGGCTATCCATTGGTGACCTGAACATATCCAACAATCTTGGTTCCAATGAGGAATATTTCATCATATCGTTTCTCTCCTAAGAATAAAAGTATAAACTATAAGAAGAGAGTATTTAAAGCAGACGAATATGAATTTTTATGATTAAGATATCATCAAATAGAGTTTGACTCGGAGATTCCACTCATTGAGTCCAAGAGATGATTCTAGATCTCCAAGAAAATTTGATTCAACAAGGAATGATGTTCTCAAATACCAAAGGTTTTGTTCAAAGAAGAATTGTGAAAAAGGTAAATAGAAAGTGGATGAAACACTACAAAGCATTTCTCTTCCTGACACTATATTTCTTCCAACTATCTAAAGGTGATTCAGAAGGTGAAGAACGTTTTAAAAATGATAAAGAATGAATATTGAAATAAGATGTTTATTCCTTTGATCAACTTGGATGAACATTACAAAATCTTTCTCTTCCTGACACTATTTTCTTCTTAACTATCCAAAGGGAATGCATAAGTGCAGAATGTTCTAGAAGTTACAACGAAGAAACATGAAATAAGATGCTTATTTCTTTGATTAACTTTACGAGAGTTAAAAGAGTTGAATTTGTTCTACATTTCCCAGCATTGGGTGTTTATAATGAATATGTTCTCTTCCAAGTTCTCTTCCAAAGGACCATCCATGAGAAGAAGAATTTGAAAGATCTTCACGAGGCAGAAGTAAAGGAGAAAATGCTTGGTGCTATGCTATCACTTTACCAGAATTCTATATCTCTCAGATAGAGACTATTTCACCAAGAAAATTATCTGCTAATTATCAAAAGATGAATGTACAAGAAAGGACAGTGTTAACGAAGAAAAGTATGAGGCAAATTTTACTGAAAGAAATGGAGGAAGCTTTGATTTGAAAGAATAACTTCAAGAAGCAGAAGGAAGAGAATGCTCGGTGACATGCGATCACTTCACCAGAAGTGATAGTCTCTCAGATAGAGACTATTTCACCAAGAAAATTATCTGCTAATCGTCAAAAGATGAATGTCAGAGAAAGAGCAGTTTTTACAAAGAAGATCGTGTATCATTCGTTAAAAGTATGAGGCAAATTTTATTGAAAAATGCAGAACGCTTTAATGCTAAGATAAAAAAAATTGAAGCATTCATCAAACCGTTTTCTTCTACCGCAACTACAGGGGGAGTCAAAGAAGTATAGGCGTTTGACAAACTATATAGTTACGAATAATCCACTGATTTCATCGTACTATATACCATTTTATAATGAAAAGGCTAACTTAGATGCTAAAATTTGTTTTGCTAAAATAGCTCATTTCGTTCTAGAGTTATCAGCAATTTTGTTACGGAGCTGTTTTTGAACATGCTGGATGAAGAACTAGAAATGCCGATCAAATCTTCTTACTTCTAATAAACGGTGACAACGAACATAAACAGCCTCCAGGGTGGACAACAAATATGTCCCTTGCATTGGCATGGCTTATCTAGGCTTCTCGGAAGATTTTGATGCAATTGCCGTCATTTTAAGATGAAGACTTGCGAACCATGGTTGTAATTTCTAGTCCTCTCAAGCTCTTCCAAAAACATCTCCAAGCAAAATCGTTAATAAATCCAGAATGATATTACCGATTTAAGTGAAAAATATTTCCACATCTAAGTTAGCCTTTCTTCTAAAAAATGAACCATCGTACTTTGAACTTGAAGAATTTTTACTGCCTGTATATTCTGGCAAGCACCTATGCCTTTTTTGACTCACTTAGAATCGAAATATGAACTAGGAAACGAAAAAACGGAGAGCAATTTGTAAGAGATTATTTTGAGAAAACAAGCAACGATGACTCAAGAAGTTTTAAAAAGATAATACGAAACAACAGCATAGTGGGACCACACATAGTCAAATTGCTTGGGTGACTCAATTGCTATGCAAGGTGCAGCCTATCTTTATTGAGAAATCAAAACAAATTGTGGTAAATCGGGTACAGATTTTGAACGCCTGCTGAAGATAAAGGAATAATTTTGACCCTCTCGTGCGATACGCAAAGGGAAGTTATCGTTGTTTTGCCTTGATAACAGCGAAACAAGCAAGAGGTCTTGAAATATTGATGGAGTAATCCGAGCACGCTTCAGACGAGCACTGTTTGTGTGCAAAGTTTCTCAAAGGAGGAAAGCCAGAAAAAATAAGCAAAAATGGTTGATTGCAAGGGTAGATAAGATTCGATTAAGATTTTGACGGCCAGAATTTCCAAGTTGAATTAGAAAGGTGTGCCTAATCTAATCAACAAGAGAAGAAATTGTCGTGTAAGGATAAAGCGCAGCTTGATTCTGCCATTCACAAATACCACCTGTTCAATGAAAATTTTCAAAATATTTCGAAGAAGGAACTTTCAGACACGTCCAAAGGGGTTTTCCAAAGGGTGGAGCTTCGTATATTTAAGCATCAATATTCAATGAAATTTCAAAACGAACGGGGAATGAACTTTCAAAAGAATCCAAATGGGTTTTCCAAAGGGTGGAGCTTCGTATATTTCAGCATTAATATTCAATGAGAGTCTTTGGGCATCCTTGGGGAACAAACTTCAAGAAAAATTCAAAGCTTTCCATTGGGTTTAACCTGACATATCTTAGCACCAATGCTCAGTCAGAGGCAGTCAAGTTGTTTAAAATTTAACATTCATCTCTCAATTCTCAAATGGTTGTTTCTAAAAAGTTCTTGAATCACGAGATGGAATTTATTGAAGTTTTCTTTCTTTAAACATCTTGGAAAGCAATGCAGTTTCAAAGCAATTCTTTCTCTTCCGATAATTTGAAAGTTGTCAAAATCAGGCAGCAAACAGCAGCGCCGTGTTCTCAGAATATGTCTAAAATTCGACAAAAACAAAACAGCCATTTTCAACAAAGATCTGCTTGGAGAACAAAGCCTAAGGATTGGTAGTATGTCCGAAGAAGATGTGTCCGAAGAAGTATGTCTGAAGAAGATGTGTCTCCAGCATCCTAATTTACATCAAACGTTGTTCCCAGGACAAGTTTGAAATTTGAGAAAGACAAAAACAAAGACCTGCTAGAGAGCAAAGCTCAAGGAAAGGAATTATGTGCGAAGAAAATGTGTTCCCAGTATCCTAATTTACATCGAACATTGTCCCCAGAAGAAGTTTAAGATTCGAGAAAAACGTAACAGTCATTTTCAACAAAGATCTACAGGAGAACAAAGCTTAAAGAGCCATTGTCACCCAGGATCCTTTGAGAGCATACTACAATTTCAGACTGTCTGAAAATCAAAATTAGCCTCAGCAGAAAATATGGATCCACACTACAGTAGTTGAACTGATAGAAAAGTATAAATTTAGTTGACTTTTCTATCAATTCAACTGCTGCAGTGTCGATCCATAGTTTCCGCTAGGCTAAATTTGATTATCAGACAGTCTGAAATTGCAGCGTGCCCGCAAAGGACCCTGGGTGACAATGGCTCTTTAAGGGAAGGTATTATGTCCGAAGAAGATGTGTCCCCAGTATCCTAATTTACATCGAGCCTTGTTCCCAAAAGATGTTTAAAATTTGAGAAAAACAAAACAGTCATTTTCCACCAAGAATTTGCCGCCAAATGACTTTTGATAATATTTTCACTGCGAAGAGTAGAAGTCGAGGATGGGGTGATTTTTTATTAATGAAGCTTTTGCGAGAGTTAAGATGCACCTGCCTAAGCGAATTAGTCTCTGAAAAATATTCCCTTGGGCGGATTTGACGAGGCGTCCGGAATCAAATAATTTTTTTATCAGAATGGCCTGTAGGAGTGATTTCGATTGAAGAAATCTGGTGAAACGCACAGCTATTTCATATTTTATTCTTTTAAGGAGGGTTGCCCTTCAGCAGAAGCTGATTTTCAAGGGGCCCTCCAAAAGAAATTAAGATAGAGGAGAGGGTGATGTTAATGAGACCCTGAAGCGAAGGTGAAATGAACCTTTTGTCGGTAAAGGGAACCTGATTGCAGATACGTTTACATGAGGGTTTGGGTCACCAGGACCAGATAAAGGTGCCTTATGAAACAGCAATTTAGTGTTTGTGTAAAGATGCCTTATGAAATAGAGAAATTTTTCTTTTAATGAAAGGAAATATCTGCAATCTCTTATTCGTATACTATCTTTTATTAGGTTGTATTTGTCTATGAAAAATGCTATTTCAACTTTGTCTTTGCTCTCTGCTTAGAACATTGAACAACATTTCCGCTAAGAACCACTAGTTTCTATCTCAAAATGAAGCCTGGGCAATATTTTAGGCACGGTGAAACCAAAACATATCAAAATTTGAGTAACTTGACGTGTTTGACGTTAAATTTGATAGCGGTGGAAAAAATAACATTTGTAGGAAAACGTACACAGAATATTTGATGAGAAACGAAGACCACGATTTTATACTTTCTCTGACCCTAAATATTCCCTTTATATTTCTTAATATACGTCTTGTTTTGTAAAGTTAATTCTTGCCTCCTGAATATGTTTATATATCATTAGTTCTAACAAATCGCAAATTTTCTGATCGTCTGAGAAAGCATTTATTTGTGTCTGCTAAACCATGGCAGCAGGTACAATTTAGGCCAATAGTTCTTGAAAGCCGCTTATGTTAATGTTCTGAGCAGTTGGTAAAATGCGGACCACTTATATGAGAATTTATCAATGTAAAACAAACTTTTTGATGTTTCAATGAGAATGTCTTGATGTCAGATAGCATTCCATTGAATTTGCAAGCAGGGGCACAATTCAGCAAATTTAAATTGTTTTCAAGAACTTTTAAAATATTTCGAAGATCCTTCGTGTCAACAGCGAATGTTGTAGACTGGAGAAAATTCTGAATTTACATCTTCAATTTTGAGAAAATTCAAGGAATAAAACAACGTCCAAAGATGTTTCCTGAACTCCAGTAGAGGTTCACCGATGTTTAGAATCAAAACATTAAAATCTATTTGAGACCTCTATTTTGTACATTGAAAGCCGCTATGAAAACCAAAGTGAAACAGGTCGCGAAGGAAAATTTACAACAAGACAAGCCGCGTCTTCTAATTGATAAAAACTTATAACCAAAGTGATTCTCATTTCTTGTATAAATGGTTCAATTTTCTTGGTATCTGGGAATGAATTAAAAGTCGTGTTTTTGTCGGAAAAGACTTGAAACTAACGGGTAGTATATTGTTGTGCTGTTAACAAAGCAAACGGAAATTTCCTGCTGCTGGTAAAATTAGGCCATTGCGTCTTGTAAATTGTGGTTCCCCTTTGACCGATGTTTTCGTGTTTTATAAGCATCTTTTATTATCAAAAATAGTACAAACTCCTATTTAAATGTTTAGGAAATTGATAAACTGGCTAGTTTTCACAGGAAAAGCTCCCCGATAATAAATTACGCAGTCCTTATCATACGAGGATGAAGCCATATTGAAAGTCTGTGGGAATATTGTACATGAAAGCTTGTAAATTATGTTGTTTAAAAACACTCCAAAACCTCGAAAAAAGTTTAAACCTTTGAGGGAAAGGACTGTTCTTGATATCTGTGACTTTGGAGAATAATGTTTTTGTATTATTTGATGAATATAGTCGTCGAAAGGCGAGGTGGAAGGAGTGTGGATATTGTACGTGAAAGAAGGAAGCCATTGCTTTGTTTCAGAGAAGATTGTTCTAGAAGAAGTTCTTTAGAAAATATGTTCTTTGGTAGAATGATTGTTCCTTCTAAAGTTTAAAAATGAAAGTAGTTTATATCTTGTGGTGAAGAGAGAATTTTAGGAGAGATTTCGTAAGGGATTGAAGTAGATATTGTTGCAGAACTTTATTGTCTTTGACTACGAAATGAAGTATATTTCTAGAAGTTTTTTACAAATGATATTCTCTTGAGAATCAGAAATGGTTTTAATACCATGGAAATGAGTAATTTTTCATTCATAAAAGAATAGTTTTTAAAGGAAAATATTCAAGAGGATATGATATTACAAAGGTTGAAGAAGGTACAAATTATATTCACCTGGTTTGCATAGAGGCCATTGGATGTTACTTCGTTGGATGTCGTCAAATTTGAGAAAGTGTTCGTGAGTTGAGTGATATCATCAACAATTGTCATATCTAGGCCAGAATGGTTGCTTACTGAATTCTGATGACTGAAAGGTGAAGCATTTTTGCTTGAGCTTGGCGTAGAATTTGTGCTGTAGGCAGGANTTATAATACCATGGAAATGAGTAATTTTTCATTCATAAAAGAATAGTTTTCAAAGGAAAATATTCAAGAGGATATGATAATAATTCATATTACAAAGGTTGAAGAAGGTACAAATGATATTCACCTGGTTTGCATAGAGGCCATTGGATGTTACTTCGTTGGATGTCGTCAAATTTGAGAAAGTGCTCGTGAGTTGAGTGATATCATCAACAATTGTCATATCTAGGCCAGAATGGTTGCTTACTGAATTCTGATGACTGAAAGGTGAAGCATTTTTGCTTGAGCTTGGCGTAGAATTTGTGCTGTAGGCAGGAAGTGGCCTAGCATTTTTGTACGGCTTCTGTGGGAAGCTTGCGACAGGAAACGGGGAAAATTTGCTATTTCTTCCTTGAGGGAAAGATGTAGTTTGCTGTGATGCCATTGACATTGGGAAAGGGAGTTGAGGGCGACTTTGTTGAGGCCAGTTTGAACCGACGGCATTATTAGGTGAATGGTTCGGCCAGCTTGATGAAGGAGAAGGACTTGCGTTCCAGTTTGAGACACCAAGGGCAGTAGCGACGGCTTTATTTGAAGCTAGAAGTGTTGAAACTGCTGGAAAAGGTCTTCTGCTCGTTCCTGAACTATATGCTGGCATTGTACCAGGAGCAGCCCCTCTTCTCAAGACAGAATTCGAAGAAAACTGCGAATTCGGTGAAGGGCTGCTAAACATCAACGGACTGCTGCTCACACCCATTTGAAGTTCGTGGTGAAGAAAATCGTCTCTTTGTGAACCCCAGAAAGCACTATTGACACCAGAAGTTTCTTGCTGTAGCATCTGTGGCTCACTTGAGGGTGAAAAACTTGAGGAGAACCCCTCGTCTGAATCCTTAGAGTCGTCTAAACTCTTCCCTTCACTTGTTGTAGAAGTCTTGAAGACCAACTCAGATGGTGAATTCTTGCCTCCTTCAGTGATGCTATGTCTGTCTTTAAATTCTCTCGGAGTCTTTACTTCACTACAACTTGTACTAGCCTTGTCGAGCCCGTCTTCTTTCATCAAGAATAGTGGGGTGTTGTAGCTGAATTCAGTGGGGGTATTCGTCACGCTCGTTGGGCCGAAATCGACCATGGTCATGGACGGCTACACAAGCGACAAGTCTTTTGCTCGCTCGTTCGGTGTTTTTTTGTTCTGGTCTTTCTTTTTTGTTGTGCACACTTAGCTAGCAGGTGGATGGAAGCCACGTATCGCCAGCTAGCGAGTCTTGCGGATTGAAAGCCCTCGTGTTGGACACCAGAGGTTTTGTGTTTTCAAATCAGCTCCGAACACAAGCGAACAATGTCGTGTAAACAAAAGCTTTGTCGTCATCGCAAAAGGGCGCGCTTTTGATCACGTGCTCATGTCACGTGGTACGATACGCTACATATGGTCACGGAAATCGGAAATCGACACACGCCGTTGCTTTGCGCACATTTCCAGGAATATCGTTTTACATCCTCTATTTTTCCTTTTCTGTTTTCTTTTCTCCGTTTGTTTAGCTGTATCTTCACATGGCAAATTAAATTCTTTATACAGTCTATTCCAACTTCGGATATAACAAAAGTAGGATAGCGATGCCATCCCGATGCCATATGGTAGGATATCGGCTCACGGNAAAGCTTTGTCGTCATCGCAAAAGGGCGCGCTTTTGATCACGTGCTCATGTCACGTGGTACGATACGCTACATATGGTCACGGAAATCGGAAATCGACACACGCCGTTGCTTTGCGCACATTTCCAGGAATATCGTTTTACATCCTCTATTTTTCCTTTTCTGTTTTCTTTTCTCCGTTTGTTTAGCTGTATCTTCACATGGCAAATTAAATTCTTTATACAGTCTATTCCAACTTCGGATATAACAAAAGTAGGATAGCGATGCCATCCCGATGCCATATGGTAGGATATCGGCTCACGGGGAAGGACGAGTTTCTAAATACTTTCAACATTAAAATTTACAGAAATACGACTTTACATCCTAACTACCTTCTATTCTCTAATTTGCAGTCTCTTTCTTAACACATTTGTCAAGCAGTATCTATCCTATGTTCCCCCTATGTTAGCCAGCCAGCGAGTCTTGGGGATTGAAAGCCCTCGTGTTGAAATCAGCTCCGAAAACCAGCGAACAATGTCATTTAAACAAAGGCTTTGTTCGACTTTCTTCGCCCACCGCGGCCTAAGCACCTTTGTCTTTATTGTGAAAGGGCGCTAGCTCTTAATCAAGTAGTGGTTGACGTCGCTGCGCATATTGGGAACGCATTTCTAGGAATATCACTTTACATCCTATTTGCTTTCCATTTTTCATTGTTTTCTTTCTTTCAGTCAGTTTATTTAGCTGTTTGTGCAGTATTATATTATTATGTGCACAGTCTTCACATGGCCACTGCTCTGAAGCATATACGGGAAGACGAGAGCCAGATTTATATTGTAGTCTTCGCTACTTGTTCTTTGGAAACTACTATTTAGAAAATATAGCCATACTTCTTTTATAGTTTCAATTTATTTCATATTTTTACATATCTGTGGTTGCCTCGATAAGAAATCGGTATTCAACAGGTCAAGAGAAAAACCCAAACCCGCATGCCTACAGAACAAAAAACTGCGGAACACAATGTACAGGGACAAAAAAAATTATTTTTATTTGAACATAAACAAGCCCCTTAAGTACAAATGGTCAGTGCTTTACATAATTGTATTTGTTTCGTCAGAGTTTAAGGATAGATGCGCACCGCGCGCTTAGTCAAAAGGAAGAGAAGGGAGAAGAAAGAAGAAAGGGAAAAGGGAGTTTTCAGAACTATCTCTTACTTATTGCACAATCTAGTGCGCTATAGCATCGTATATAAGAATCGGTGGGCATCGAGAAATTGGTTCGATCGTGATCCGCATTGAGAGCCTAATATAAGGTTTCTCAAGTAGGGTAGGAGCAATGGTGTAGAAGAAAGAGGCCCCGGGAGGGGGGCGGGGTGTCAGCCCCACTTGCTCATTAAGGAAAAAAAAACTGATTTGCTTATTTTGTTTGTTTATTTTCAAATCAAATTATCGCCAGAGCACTCTTAAAGTCCCTTACCTATCTTAGTAGCTCTACATTACAGTAAAAACCTGCACACAAGAACCTATGTTTTTAAAATCAGCCTGTTTGGGTTCTTATTTATGTGGGGGTATGGCAAAATCAGGGTGTAGGTTCTTAACACAGGGCATAGGTTCATGACCGATTTTGTTTTTGTTTATTTTTATGTAAACCAAAATCTTTTAATATGAAACTGAACAAAAAATCAGGGTGAAAAGGTTCTTATATATAGGGTTAGAAATCCCAAATTTCAGGCTGCAGGTTCTTAATAAATGAAAATTCTTATATGCGGGTTTTTACTGTATTGGACAGTGATGTAGAATCGAAATCACACTCTTATGAGGACACAAGTCCGAAAAGCCTCAGTGTGTTTAAGCATATCCTAGTATTTTTGTCATCTAAATGACCATAATACGATCAAGTTTTGGACCAAATTAATGGTAACACAGGATAATTAAGAGGCAGTAATTTAGCAACGAATATACCAAGGATGCCTGGTTGACCCAAATATTGGGGGCTAACTTATCACATAAGAGGGGTGCGAATCTGATGAGCTTTTAAAAATTCTAAATATTTGCTCAGAATCATGTAGCCACCTGTCTTTTACTGGTAATGATCTCAAAACAGTTTTGATAGCGTTAATTGATTCATCAATTAGGCAAAGTAAATATAACGCGGGTATACGCTCTCAAAATAGCTAGTTGACTGAAGTACATGGAGCATCACCGACCCATTGCAAAGAGTTCCGTTGGGCTTAAAACATTAAATTACAGTGAATATTACTCCAGAATAAGGATTCAACGACATCTTTACCATGATATCCTTAAATTCTTAGTGATTCTTAGCGATTCTCAAACATTGTACTATAGAATTTCTTAAATTTTCGACCGTCCTATAGCACTAGTTTCATTTTATAAACGAGTTTCTTATAAAAAAACGTGTAAATGACTATATCATATAAAGTTTCGCAGTGCTTTTCAAGAGTTTCTTAGATTTCTGGTCATCGTAGAGCTATTCTTATAAACTGTAGTTTCTTACATAAAAAGGAGTGCTTTGCCAAATTTATCAGTGAACTGATGAACTAAAGATACTCAAGTCACAATGATTCAAGAGACAATAATCTTTAGTANATTTTCGAACGTCCTATAGCACTAGTTTCATTTTATAAACGAGTTTCTTATAAAAAAACGTGTAAATGACTATATCATATAAAGTTTCGCAGTGCTTTTCAAGAGTTTCTTAGATTTCTGGTCATCGTAGAGCTATTCTTATAAACTGTAGTTTCTTACATAAAAAGGAGTGCTTTGCCACATTTATCAATGAACTGATGAACTAAAGATACTCAAGTCACAATGATTCAAGAGACAATAATCTTTAGTACATAAATTATTTGAAAGAGAGTCCAAAAATATATTTGAGCATTTCGGACGTTTCGAACTGCTTCTTCATTACTGACGAATTCATTACTGATGAAAAACAAATTCGAAACGTCTTTAATGCTCAGTATTTTTTTATTTCTCTCACAAATCATTTGTCCTAAAGATGATTTTCTAACATCCTTCCCTCTTGTAAAGGTAAAACATACACCAGCCATTAATCCAATAAACAGACTAACAGGTACAGCAAGATGTGCCAGCTGTAGTACTATAAACTACACGTGGTCTGCTGAATTTGAGCCTTGAATGACCCAAAGGTGGTCACCTCGCCCGGCCTAGTAACCTGGTAACAAAGGATTGATACAATAAGAGGGCAAGACCGCGACCCATTCAAAACATTACGGCGCACTTAGCACAAGTGTAAGAATCCCTTTGAACAAAGAACCAATAAAAATCGAAATCTGTCTTGTAGTAAATGGAGAAATCGGATTAACTGGTTACCTAAGTTGGCCTCTGTGCGGGAGGTTCTCCTTCACAAGGTCGGTTTCGGGATTTTAATAG
Source organism: Aurelia aurita (assembly GCA_004194415.1). NCBI lineage: Eukaryota > Metazoa > Cnidaria > Scyphozoa > Semaeostomeae > Ulmaridae > Aurelia > Aurelia aurita. The sequence continues at coordinate 518,798 of REGM01000094.1, forward strand.
TGCATGAGCATATAGACACATTTTTTTATGAGAAACTTGAAGGATTCCTCAGTGCTTAAAGTTTCTTATTTTTCAAGAAACTTTCCAAAAAATGTTTATTAACTGGTTTCTTATTGTTAGTTGCAAAATGATGATGTACACAGTCTACGGTAGATATATATGAGTTTCTCGGTGCATACATTCTATAAGGCCCTGCACATATAGTTCTAATGAATATTATAGAAGTTCATAAAAATCAAATTTAACAATTTATCGAAATTCATCGTGGACCGGTTTTTGAACCAAGAATTGCAAGAAAGAACCAAATTATAAACAAAAATTGTACTTTTTTAGTATCGATTGGGCTTGGGCTGGTATTATAGTCTTTCTGTTTAAAAACACTCTCTAACTCATAATAGAAATTGATAAACTTTCTTTACTGCGAACTGACCTTCTAATCGCTTATAAGGGGTGACTACAGTTTCTTATAGGTGGGTTCTTATAACTTATAACAGAGTGTAGTTAGTTTCTTACACGTACACGAGTTTCTTATAGAAAAATCGCATTTGTGTAAAACCTTAGCAATTGAAACAAGTCTCTTAGCGGCAACCTCAGCCTTAAGACTGCTAATTTGGCTGTTTCTTTTAAATACAAGATCTTGAACGGGAACAACCAATTTCTTTTGCACGACAAACAGCGCAACGTTCTGCGGAGGATGATTGAATCAGCGGGCTCTGCTTAGACAGTAAAGAACACCTGTTTCTCGGTAAATCTGTGCTCAGTTGTTGCTTAGCAATAAACAAATTGTATAGGAATTCCCACGGAGTGTATTGATCAGGAACGGAGGGTGCCTGATTAGTAGACTTTGGTATACAATATTTTTTTCCTCTTTTGATGTTGATGCCAAGCATCTTTTCGGCACTCTTGGGTCATATAACGTCCGCTAGGTATCGGGTGAGCAGCGCTGAGGAGAGGGGTGATTAGGGGGGTCAAAAACCCGGGGCCCATGGCCATAAGGGCCCATAAATCGTCACTCTGTGTTTGAGATTATGATTCTTCTGCATAAGGACCGGCTATTTTGTCGATATGAAAACTGTATTTACAGGAGAAAATGGCCACCACCCAGAGCGATTCTAGCAACCTTAGTTTCAAATTTTTTTCAGGAGGACATGAATATTTTTCCGCGGTACCCCGTACCGCCTAGATGAGTGTGCCTTCGGCTACCCTGGGTACCAGAGCCTTAAAAACCCCCCTTTCGTTCCGGTTTTTACTACGAGGCTCTGGCAACCAGGGTAGCCTTCGGCGTACTCAGTATTTTTTGTATTGCAAGGAACCAATATTTCATTCTGACCCGGGGCCTATAAATCCTCTCCGCGGCCCTGCGGGTGAGTCAGAGAAAATTTCGGCGTTTGAAATATCACCAAAATTCGAAAATTCAACCAATTCTGATCTTGGTCGCCGTTTTCATATTGAGATTTATGATATGCTTTCCGAAGAGTCAGTCAATGATAGAANGGTAGCGATTTTTGTGATTTGGTTGAAACAATAGCCATTTAAAAAAATTGGTATAAGGTCCGGTATGTTTTTTAAGCTTGATTAGCACTTCCCCGACCAAAATCTGGTCAAGTGCCCCCCCCCCCCAAGGCACGAGTTTTATTATGAATGAAGCTTCATTCTTGAAGCATTCCGGATAAAAATGAAGCGCGGCGGTGAATAATTGCCAATGAAAAGAGGTGGATTAATTGAACTTATTGCGCCGCGCCGCATCGCATTACAAAATCGCTTCAACTGTGAATCCAGCTTCAGGCAACATCACAGGCAAGCGACTAGCTGTTTATCATGTAGATGGCCATACGCCATATGAGGCCATACATCTCCATGCACCTGCTTACAATTAGAAGGGATCAATCCCACACTGAGCCCTTTTAAAGATTTGTGGATTGAAACAATTCTATTGTTATCGAAACAATGTCATTGTGTTACGCTTCCTCGATGGCAGCTGCTAACTATGATGACCTCGTTTTCGTTTTTCAGCTGTTCAAACATTGGGGGTAATGGGGAATAATTGAATACACGTTTTTTATGTAAGAAACTTGGATCAGCCCATAGTACTAAAAGTTTCTTGAAGGAAATCGACACTGATAAGACACGTGAAAAATAGAATAGATCATGCGCCATCTGATTGGACCTCGCTTTCAAAAAGCCATCTCATTGGACGGACAATGTGTCGTAAGACCAATTTGTCCGTGTCGATTCCCTTAAAGTTAATTTGAAAATTTCAGCATTTTAGTACTGAAAGTTTCTTAATCTGTTTTGTTTCTTATTTTTTTAGTGCATAAATTATGATGTATTATCTAACAATGCTACAGATATGTTTCTTGACAATAAAACATCAGGCGGGCAGAAATAGTGTTTTATTATGTTCAAAACTTAAAACTGGAGTTAATTTTACTCAATAATAAGGGTTCAATGACATATTTGCCATTGTATTTTTTATCATTTGAAATCATCTTAGCTCTTACGAACTTAGTACTAGAGTTTCCTAAATTTTCGGCCATCCTAGTACAAGTGTCTTATAAACAAGTTTCTTATAAAAAACGTGTATGCGCTTTTAATACGACACTGGCTCAGGGTTGGCGCCAGGAATCTTCCGACGGAGGGGTTGGAACTTCCGACAGGGGGGCTAAAATGGCAAAAAATGCTGTTTTCGTACGTCATTATGCCAAATTTCCTCCGACAATAACCCAAAATTTCCTCCGACGTGGGGGCTAGATGCTTCCGACGGGGGGGGGCTGTAGCCCCCCTAGCTCTCCCCTGGCGCCACCACTGCACTGGCTTGCAAGAAACAAGTGCTAAAATGGCTGACAATTTAAGAAACTCTAATGCCACGTTTCAGAAGCATAAAGAAACGTTTGCAAGAAGATAATACCCTGTCCCGGAGTAAAATTTCCAAAACGATATCCTGTCCTTGAGTTTTTTCGAACAAAATAGCGCGCTGCCCTGGAAATTCATTAGGAATCCATCAGCAAATGAAGAACTGCTCAGAACCTCTTTTAAGGGACCAGAACTGGGGGGGAATCAATTGTTTCCTTGATTAAAAGGGAGAATAAGGCTATATTGTTTGAAAAGGTAAAACAATTGATCTAAAGAAGGGACTAGGGGGGCAATTGCCCACCCAGCTATTATGTTAAAAGAGCCCTGACTGCTGCCATCAAAACGATTGAAATTACACTCGTGGAGTCCAAAGGCCTACAACCATGTTACGGAGTCAATCATGAAAAATATGGACCCTGTCATGGAGCCGGTTATGAAAAATAATACCCTATCCTGGAGTAGGAATCCTGAACATCATACCCTGTTCTTCAAGAGCATGTCCCCGTAGGGAAAAATATGCGAGTGCCCCCCCCCCCCGATTCGTAGAAACTACATCATAATTCTTTCACCCAAAAAACTAAGTTGACGTTTTTACTCACAAGATACTAAAAATCTTAATAATTTTCCTGTTTTTGGGGGTCACAAAGCATGATGCAGTCGTCATTTTCCTACCTTGGAAACCATTGCAAAGGTTCCTTTCCCTTTCAGTTTCCAAGCAAGTAATTAGGGGACATTTTGATACTTTTGTTGTGTACGTTTCTCGACACGCAAAACAACATTTGGGAAGGAAGAGTGTTCAACTACAGTACACTCCAAAAAAGTAATTTTAGACCACGTTTACACTGTATCAGTACAGTTTTGATCCGTTACAAAGTTGTTACTGTTCAAGAGCGTTTACACTGTACCAGAACAAAATTATTCTATAGATAGAAGGAACAAAAGTGTTACGGATTAGCAGGAACAGTGTAAACAAATGGGAGGCTGATCTGTTACACTTTAGTTACGGATCCAAAGTTGTACCGGCATAAGCATACGGGAAGATAAAATCTGGGGGGGGGGTGCCCGATAAAATGTCTATTGTTTACCGAATTTTTTTGCCCGACCTAGGGTGGAATTTTGCCCGAAAAAGGCTGATTTTGGTAAGTTTTTCCAACGTTGGAGAGGCTGCCGCCCTCCTAACCCCCCTTGGCTCCTACGCCTATGTTACCGGTACAGTGTAAACTTAGTGAATGTTACTCAAGAACAAGGCTGCATCTTTATCAAAACAAGCTAAGAATTTATATTTCAAAATTTTCTAGAAATCATGCACATTTTTCAAGTAGCGTGAGTCACTCAGTATGGCGATTCTATTTTACATATTTCTCATGCATCTTAGTAGAGGCGACATAGTTGTTGTTCTAACCGGGAACCATCTGCTCCAAGGCAGCTGATGTGGCCATTTGGGATGATATTCGCACGCAAACGCTCTGCGTTATAACATCAGTCAATAACAGCTTTACATGGCTGAACGCAATTGTTAAAACTAAGTTCTATCTCAAAGTAGATGTCACGTGAGATTTGCGATAACGCAAAATTACTCATGCAAAATACTTTAATTGTTGTTATTCGCGGGCATTTTCACGTGACATCTAATTTGAGACAGACTATAGATATAGTTCATTCGCTTCGATTATCGACTATACCAACCCTGCATTGCAATTGATCAGGCAAAAAGCAGCAGATAAATTGAAAATGAAGAGATTTTCTGTAGGTTTGAAGGTTTGAACAAGGGCGATATGAAATGCGCAGTTCCGTTGAAAATAAATCTGCGAAGGGATGCGAGGGAAAATCAATCCGCTGTGGGGGAAAGCGGGCGGGGGAAACACTCTGCAGAGACAAACTTTAGGCCATTAAAAGGGGAAAAAGATGATGTTTACAGAGCTTGTAAAGACAATAAATGCCATGGAAAGTTTAAAGGTACTGCCAGTAAGGTATGAACAATTTCTCGTAGCAAACATGTAAGCAAATTGGGCCTAAGAATTGACACATGCTCCCCGATCGGGGCTTAGGCCTAAATCAATATTTTCAACAGAACTGCGCATTTCATATCGCCCTTGGTTTGAACCGTGTAGGAGTAGCCAGTGCAATCAGATTTTTCATACCATCAACGATTATGGAGATACAGCTGGATGCACAATTCCTTGAAGTGTTTAGCCTAAACACACGAAAACCCATTGCAGGCTTAAGAAACTCTATGACACGCGTCGTTTGTTTACTATAATCATTTCATATATTTCATATTTTCATATTTCATTCTTTTAAGGAGGGTTGCCCTTCAGCAGAAGCTGTTTTTCAAGGGGCCCTCCGATAAAAACTTAATTACAATATACAATTATAAATAATCACTTATTAGAATATAAAAAACCATAATGTTAAAACCTATTTACAATAATTCTACATTATTAACAATGTAAAGAGAAAAATCAACCCTTAATAGATTTTTTAAAACTATTTAGGGAGGATGCCATCTTAGACTCAGCTGGAAGGCTATTCCATAGTTTTGCTCCACGGAGGGAAAAGGAAGTGCAGCCCCTTTAAAGGAGTACCCCTCAAGCAGCTGATTGGTTCCAAAAAGACAATGGAACCTTATTGTTGTAAAACATGTGCCATTTTGTACCTCAGAAGAAAATGGCAACTGAGTGTCAACGATAGGATCCCATTGTTTTTAGAAGCCCAGCTGCGCGAAAGTATTCCTTTAAGGAGCTAACACTCATGGCTTGCGGTTTGTTCACGGGCTGTAGGAAACATTCGGATTTGTCTTTGGAAAATGTTGTGGTCATAGGTTGCGGCTTTTAAGATTAAATTAGCCGCGATGTTTTCACAGCGGCTTCCTGTTATTTAGTAGCCACTCGACGGTTGACCCAGCAGACGCT
>REGM01000094.1:524791-534822 GCA_004194415.1 Aurelia aurita
CTTTTCCACCGCGAAGAAAAGTATAGTCTGCACGCAGGCTAGAGAAGGGGTAAGAGAATTAGCTGCCCTCCCCTCCAAAGCTACAAGGTGAAGTGGCATAACTTTTTGCAGTAGAAGCCCAGTAGAAGCAAGTGCAGCTGTTTGATGGCGGTAGTATGCTATCCTTGCATAGTGGGGGGGGGGGTAAATAGTTCATCTCACTAGTCAATAATTTGCACTATGGCGCAAATCTTAAGATAGGGATATCTCTTGTTTAATCTTAAAAGCCGCAACCTATGACCACAACATTTTCCAAAGACAAATCCGAATGTTTCCTACAGCCCGTGGTTTGTTGCCACTTCTGCGTGATATAGAAAACAGTTGAAAACCGCGCTGTAAAGCTTTCCATCCTTACAGTAGTTACGATACTATCACAATGCTATTGTCTCGCAACCAATAAAATACGAAGCTACCTGGTGAAAGCTTGCATATTATACCTATGCTATCAGTGCTCAGTACTCGAGAACAAACATAGTAGGACCCCTCTCTAGTCTAGTGTTGATTCAGGCAGGAACAAGCCATGATTCATGTATTCTGCTGTTCATCGGAGGAGTGCCAGGGAGCGTGAGGATAAGGGAAACACTTTGGATCTCCATAGGGGAGTGCATAACTGAGCACAATTTCCAATTAGCTAATAATTTTAGACGAATAAGTTTAAAGTAGCGACTCAGGGGCGGATCCAGGCCAGGCTAACTGGTTTGAATAAACCGGTCATATTTCCAGAGAACAGAGAAGCGTTTCAATACTCCCTATGTAATTCTACCATCTGGAGGCGCATACTATTATCTGAGACATGCGGCAACCTTCCACCTTCCAGAATGAAGATTATTTGTTTGTTTCTACCTAGCGTGCAAAGGCAGTTTTTAGGAACACTGAGGAAGTAAGCTTATCGTCTTGTGGCAGTGTCATATTTTCATGGTCATTCCTCGTGATGTGAAAAAATCTTGATTCCTTTAGCCGAGGGGCAAATCAGCGTACGAGATTTTGGGATTGTGAAAATTTCTAAGATTTTTCAGTGATTCTTGAGTTTCTGACATTTTCAAAGATTTTTGAGATTTTTAAAGTTTTGGAAGAATTTCGAGATTTTGAAAGAATGTTTGAGGTTTTTTATCATGTCATATTGGAGATTTCTGGGATTTTGTAGCTCTTCGAAGATACTTAAGACTTTTTGGGGATTTCAAAAATTTTTTGAAGATTTTTTGAGATTTTCAAGATTTATTGGATTTTCGAAGATTTTTTAAGGATTTTTCACGATAGGTATAGTGTGCGAGATTTTTGGAGTGGTTTGCCCTTCGCCTTTAGCCTGGAACTACAGAGAGCTGGCGACTCTCCTCGGTCGTGTGTTTTGTTGCTGGCGACTCTTATTGGTTGCGAGATTGGTTGTGTTGCTGGTTTAAATACGAAAAGTTTATGAAGGCGACTTACCAAAAGACAGTATGCTGCAAAAAAGTTGTACCAAAACTGTAGAAGAGGTCTTCAAAACGTCTTTTCGGAATTATTTTACCAACCTCAAATACTTTCTTCTTCTTGTAAAGCATGTTGCTAAAATAGCTAGGCCTATCTTCGAACTGTACAGTATGCAAAACTTCTTGAACACTGGTTAGGCCTAAAACTGCTCAACTAAACTTGATAATTTAAATTCAATAGGCCTATGGACAGCGTGTGCAAACCAAACTCAAGCCAGCGTCACCACCTCCTCAGAAGACTAAAGTTTTTAGGATATTTGATTGAAGCAAAAGAAAATTCTGTTTATACTTTCTGCATGAAATTCTTTTTGAGAAAGGTTGGAAGTGAGGGATACATTGTACTCCAAATCCCACGAGAAATTTACCAAAGACAAGTGTACAATACTTTAGAACGACATGGGAAAACAAATCGGAAAGCAAGAGACATCAGTGAAAACTTGAAAAGGACAATAGTTGAATACAAACGACATATTTTTCTTAAATGCTGGCTTCCACTGAGCGATAAACTATCGTCACTTTCCTCATCGCCTATTTTTCAAATGCGATAAAAGTTCATCTTGTACTGACTGGGAATGACCTTCGACTGAAAGCTTGATTTTTACGACCAGTGTGAATTTACAGTCAAAGGTAGTTCCCAGTGCTCAGTGCAAGATGGACTTTCATCGCAATTGAAATTTGGCGATGAGGAAAGCGATGACAGTTCATCGCGCAGTGGGAAGCAGCAGCCTTAAGATGCGATTAGAAGTTATCGCTATTGATTTCATCATTATTATCGCCAAGTGGAAAACAGACTTTCTTTCACGCACCGACATTTTCCAGCTATCTGGTTGGCTTGCGGAAAAATGACGTCATTCAAAAGTAGAAACCCGTTCAGCTTTCAAGTATCGCGCTCTTGCGAACAATAGCATAGGCACGGAATGCTGAACAATAGAAATTTTGGCCGAGAGAACAATAGGAAACGCAAATTTTGGTTGCTTTTTGGTCGTTTTTACCACCCTTCACAAAACTATAAAAGGACGGAAGGGAAATGAAGATTTTTGAATAAAATTTTTACGATGTGTATCTTGTTCCAGTAAAATCCTTACGAAACTACGGTACCGTGAAAAGAATTTAGTAGCGTATTTTTGAAGTTTTCCAAAGAAGGGTAAACGTTGGCTAAAAGTTCTTTCACGTTTGTTGGCACATTTCAAACTGTGCCGGTATCGTGTGAACGTACCCTGGAGTTCGGATAGATGTCCTCCCCGCTTAGGGTGTGTTTGATTGGTACCAATTCTGAAAACGGTAGACTTGGTAGACTCGGAATTTGCGTTTGATTGACTCAGAAGTTCTCAAAACGGTAGGCTTGGTAGGTTTGGAAGGCCTTCTGAACCTTCTGCTCCAAGAGGCAGAAGGTTTGGCAGACTTCGGTGAGATTCTCGTTTTCATTAGGAAACCCTGGAGGTGAATCCGAAACCTACCGTGTCAAGATTTTTTTGTTTGATTGGGACTTACATTTCTGTCTCTGCGAAGTCTACTGTTTTCAGAATTTGGTGGGCTTGGAATTACCAATCAAACACACTCTTAGTTTTGTGAAAAAAATCAACCCAGAACAGCCATATATCAGACGCCCGTTTATAAATTTCGAGCTTCTGAAATTTGAAACAAGTAAAATCATGTTTCTTGCAACATGGCTTGAACTGTATTTTTTGTTTTTATTAGTTTCCTAGCTTTTTATATATATTTTTTACAGTCAAAACCAAGAGGTAAATCACTCCATAAAAATCTCGTACGACTTTGACAAAAATCCCTTTGTTTAAAAAAAATCCCTGAAAATCCTCAAAAACTCTATTGTTTTTAAAAATCTCAAACGCTTTTTTGATTGAATGATACACCCCTCGGTCAAAACAATATTTGCCTGATTAGAGAAAATTTTCCATCCCCCCCCCGTTTATACCAACCCCTCATCTATTGCATACTCGAGAGTACCTTATTGTCAGAAATTGTTGGGGGGAAGAAAAAGTTGCGAAGTCGCGAATCTTTTCCTCGGAAAAATGGAACTTTAAGTTGCAGGAATTAAATGTTGCGAATGGGTAAATTTGTGAAAGTTGCAGGAATTAAAAGTTACCAAGTTTGGACAAAAACACTCTGGACTTTTAATTTCCGCCACTTTTTCTTCCCGCAACAATTTCTGACGATAAGGTAGTCTAAATCTGTCCTTGTTCTTCAGAGATGAGTGACAGCGAAAAATTCGGTGAAAAAGAGTAGATGTCGTACAAGAAATAACATTTCATACTGTGCTTGAATTAAGTCGACAACTTGTCACACATACATATAACTTTTTGTGTTCAAAAAATCTTTTTAAGTCAATCAAAAACGTCCATTCCAAAACTTAAGTGCTTTCTGAATTCTACAACTAAAAATCGATTTAGTACAAGTCTACAAAGGGACACTCGCATTTGCAAATACAAGGAGGGTTTCTTCCACATTACTTCCACATTCTGTGCAATAGGCCTTTTAGCTATTCTGCAAAAGTTCTGGATTCAATGAGATTTTTCTATATTTTGCATAGTTTGACGAATTTTAGAATCCGTTCAGATCTTTTAGAAAATAGTGAAAGCATAAAACTCGGACACTTTTTTGTTAGAAATTATGATTTTACTCACCCAAATATTGTGTGCTTCTCTTCGACTTCTTTAGGCCCTCAAATTTCAAATCGAATAAACCGCCAACGACAACATTCCGCCTGCCAACCTGGCAGCCATTTACCAGAACTGCATCCGTCATTTACCAGAACAAACCGCTCTCCCCAGTCTCCGATTTTTATTGTCGAAATGGTCTATTTTCGTTTGAGTTAGGTTGGGGAGACGGAATACTGTTGTTGGTGGTTTACTCCATTCGAAAGCGGAGGACCTAAAGAAGTGAAGGAGATACAATATTTGGGTAAGTAAAATCATAATTTCTAGCAAGCCAGTGTCCGCGTTGCGCAAGGTGACAGTATTTCTCGGGCCTATCAGTCTAACCTTTCGCAAAGAATTGGAACCACCGATTTTGAATGGCTAAATCGTCCATTTCTTGTTTCAAATTCAGGCAACTTAAAATCTTCAAAAAAAATTCTAATTTAAAGATATTACTACGATTATCTTTACACCTGGGAGCCTTTAAGGACAAGAGTTTTAGCATGTTGTATATTGGAAGCTCTATAATTTCTAAACACAAAAAATCTACTTCGACTCACCTGGAATAAAAAAAATTTCAAATTCTGGTTCATATTTGACAAAAATTCCTTTTTGTCTTTCAAGACCTGCACTTTAGCATGAATTAAGATTTAAGAAGACTGCCTAAAGTATCGAAATTTGAGAAGAGAAAAAGCTACCTAGAAAACATAACCCCTTGTTGAGATTTTGGCCTAAAAGGTATCGGATTGCCCTATGCCAGGTGTGCCAAAATGATGTACCGGTGTTTGCGAAAATGTACTATTATCTACCGATTCGAATAAAATATCAATCATTTTGTAGCAGAAACAAAACTTAGATGTAGACATTTCTTTAATTAAAATCGGTCATACCATTGTAGAGTTACGGCTTATTCTATTATTTGGGTTATCCCAAAATTGTTTGTATTAACTTAACATACCGGGTGTCCCAATGTATCGGCGTTTGCCAAAATGTACCATAAGGAATTGTCCACCGATTTGAATAAAATATCAATCATTTTGTAGCAGAAACAAATCGGTCAGACCATTCTAGAGTTACGGCTTATTCTATTATTTGGGTTATCTCAAAATTGTTTGCATTAACTTAACATACCGGGTGTCCCAATGTATCGGCGTTTGCCAAAATGTACCATAAGGAATTGTCCACCGATTTGAATAAAATCTCAATCATTTTGTAGCAGAAACAAAACTTAGATGTAGAAATTTATTTCATCAAAATCGGTCATACAATTCTAGAGTTATTTTGCTTGGGAGTTAGTTTTAAACATTCTTAAAGAGTTTTCCCAAGCTTCAGCTCCAAAAAATTAAAGCGAGCATGGTCATCCATCAAGGAGCAAAACCTAACAACAAATATGTGCCTTTTACATGTAAAATGGGTTGCTTATTTAAGTTCCCAAGATAACTGATGCAATTGTCATCTTATTAAAGCCAAATAGGAGACAAAATTTGATCGTAGGTTTTAGCATTTCTTGAGACTTTTCAAAAACAGCTTCCAAGCAAAACTGTCCATAACTCTAGATCGACACGATCAATTTTATTGAAATAAATTTTACATCTAAGATAGCCATTTTGCTTCAAAATGATTGGTAATTCATTCAAATCGGTGCATAATTAATGATTGTACGGTTCGGCAAACACCGAGACATCATTTTGGGACACCCGGCATGCTAAGTGCATGAGTGTCCCCTGGAAGTGCAAGAACTAATCGATTATGATTTATACAAATTGTTTTCTTTGATATAATCAACAACAGAGTCTGGTATCAAATATTTCACGCTGTCACCTCGTTGTATGGCTTGCCTAAAGATAAAAGAGACATCATGATACCTTTCATGTAAAAATGATGCCTGCAGTTGCAGGAAGCTAGCAAATTAGATTGGTTTGATTACCTACGAGTCTGCTCCTGCTCACTAGAGTCCTTCCACTATTACGGCTATTTGGATATACCACCCTTTCAAATGACGGTCTTACACAGCTTTTACTGTATGGCAATAGAGACCTTACTAATGACTTTAATTCATACAGACAACATGTTACGTGACTTTATCAATTCGCGCTCGAAAATCAGACTTCGGGAAAAAAGAAGCCATTACGAAACATAGCGTCGCATTGAGATTTTGAGAGTGTCTCGTTTACTTATTGAAATNCCTAAAGATAAAAGAGACATCATGATACCTTTCATGTAAAAATGATGCCTGCAGTTGCAGGAAGCTAGCAAATTAGATTGGTTTGATTACCTACGAGTCTGCTCCTGCTCACTAGAGTCCTTCCACTATTACGGCTATTTGGATATACCACCCTTTCAAATGACGGTCTTACACAGCTTTTACTGTATGGCAATAGAGACCTTACTAATGACTTTAATTCATACAGACAACATGTTACGTGACTTTATCAATTCGCGCTCGAAAATCAGACTTCGGGAAAAAAGAAGCCATTACGAAACATAGCGTCGCATTGAGATTTTGAGAGTGTCTCGTTTACTTATTGAAATAAATCAATTCTAAAAGCGTGGAAGCTGTTCAAATCATTCCAAAGCTTTAGCGGATAGATGGCGAACGTCGAAAAAGAAGGTCGACTTCAAAGAACGACGAGCAACTAATGGAGTTTGTGGAGTTTGTGGCGATGCCCTCTGACGAGCAACTGATGGAGTTTGTGGCGCTGTTTACAAAATTATTATTATTGTTACAAAATTTAAGGCAAGTTTCTCCTTGGACTAAATTTATCGTTTGCTTTCAAGAACAGCATATTCGTGCAAATCTTTCATCGGTTTAGGTCTGACTGACAATATGCAACTTTTTGCAAATTACCTATAGATATTTTCTGAAAATTTACCCCAAAACAAGATGGCGTCGTGTTTTCAACGCAGCTATGACGCCATGCCGTCTGGACGAATAGAACGATTATCGAGTTAACACGGTTTGATTAAGATGATTTCAAAAACCGTATTCACCACACAACTATCAAGTTACTGAGTCCCTTCTCTTATATTTCTTTTTGTTTGTTTGTAGTAGTTTACGTGTAATTTTATGTAGTTGTAATTTTCTATGTTATTGCCACGGAGTACGTCCTTGTAGCATCGTAAAGTAGTGTAGGTAGTGTTAATAATATCATGTATCATAAATTTTTGATTGATTGAAAACAAGTTAGTTTGATATTCCTAGGCTGACAAAAATATAGGGTGTTCCGTGTTCCAAAATAAAAGCAACAGATATGAATGAGTCTAGCGAAAGATTTATTGCTTAAACCAGTATGAAATATGTTAAGAATAATCACGATTTGTCAACGTAAAAATACGCAGGGTGTTAAAAAAAGCAACCCACCTTTTTCGAGATTCTTCAGAAAATGATGATATTTGACTTAATTTGACGCATACCATCTGATAGCACAGTCTATCTTCTTTCCAATGATATCCAGCATGGGCACATTGATTGAATTATTTGCTCTTACTTGACGTTTTTATTAAGTATGGCCTATTTTAGATGCAAGAAAGTGTAAGGACATTTACATAGGCGAAAAGTTATCTTTGTGAGAGTTTATTTTATCATTTTTAATCAATGTATCTCATGGGAGTAAATTTGTATGTTTCCTACCAAAGGGCATCACCGCAAGTGCTTCTAGGTCTGAAATGCTTTCACAAAATCTGTTTTGTGACTTTTTACGACAAAAAGGCCTTGATTTTGCTCTTATAGCATGTTGCATCTGAAATAGGCCATACTTACTAAAATATCAATTAAATGATAAAAAATTCCATTGATGCATCCAAACTGCATATCATTGGAAAGACGATAGATTGTACTTTCAGGTGGTATACATTACATATTTTCAAGTCTTATAATGTTTTTGAAAACCTTTGATTATAATTGTGCTCCATTTTTTTAGACAACCTTACGTTTCAATCTGTACCCTTTGGATACTGAAATATATTTTTCTTGGTTCGCATTTATGAATTAAGTTGACAAGTTCCAATATTTTTGTTTTGTCTTTAATCATGTGTGGTATTTATGTGTAATTGTATTTAGCTTAACTTTTTTCANAGGTCTGAAATGCTTTCACAAAATCTGTTTTGTGACTTTTTACGACAAAAAGGCCTTGATTTTGCTCTTATAGCATGTTGCATCTGAAATAGGCCATACTTACTAAAATATCAATTAAATGATAAAAAATTCCATTGATGCATCCAAACTGCATATCATTGGAAAGACGATAGATTGTACTTTCAGGTGGTATACATTACATATTTTCAAGTCTTATAATGTTTTTGAAAACCTTTGATTATAATTGTGCTCCATTTTTTTAGACAACCTTACGTTTCAATCTGTACCCTTTGGATACTGAAATATATTTTTCTTGGTTCGCATTTATGAATTAAGTTGACAAGTTCCAATATTTTTGTTTTGTCTTTAATCATGTGTGGTATTTATGTGTAATTGTATTTAGCTTAACTTTTTTCAAGTAATGGCCATGGGGTAGTAATAGTCTTTTGCTCCCCGTGGTATCTTCCCTGTAGTATTGTAAAGTAGTTTGCAGGTAGAGTAATCCGTAATATGTCTTGTAAAATTCTTAATGGAATATAATAAACAATATTTTAAAAACAAATCTTCTTGGTCCGATTTTCTGACGCTCAATTGGCAAAAAACACTCACCTGATTTTTGTTGCGCTAATTTCATTATAAATCCATTCAGTGACGACATGTATTGTATTCTACGGGAAAAATAACAAAGATGTTGAAAAGTTCATCTGGAGATGAATGAAAAGAAAACAACATCAAAGATACTGTAATATCTCTAATTTGTAATTGTATATTTATTGCATGGCCCCCTGTAAATCAGTTTTACTTTAACTGAGGGGCTACCATGCCTAAAAAATTGAAAATGAAATGAAATGAACATAAATTCTATTCCAGGCGAGTAAAAAAATGCACGATATTTTAAAAAATAGTCTAAAAAATAACCAAATAATCGCTTCCAGACTCGTGGGCTAGATTTGACGATATTTGTACTGCTTATTTCGCTCTTCACTTAGTTTTTTGCCCAGTTTTTTAAGTTCTTCTATGCTTCTTAAGCAACACGGTAAGGATGTTACCAGGGCAGATTTCTGTTGCGTTATCAGAGTTTTGTCAAATATTATGTCTACACAACTCTAGATCTTTACATGAATTGGCGTTATTACCATTCGATGTTGAATTTAACTGCTCCCTAACAGCAATAACAAGACTCTAAACCAGGTGAGTAAAAAAAACCGCACGATGTTTGAAAACTCTTGTTCCCTGAATATCAAATCAATAATATTTGCAAATGTCTTGCTTAGAAGCCGATATGTTCATTTAGATATGAAAATTTACCTAGCTTAAATCGGCCTCTCCTTTCAAGAGTTATGAGAGAATTTATCGAGAAGGCTCCTTCACAAAGTCTCAGAAAATGGCTCAAAATGATGCTCAAATTTCGTCGGCTTTCCTCTCACAGCAAGGACAATCACCTATGTTAGCACTTATTATCCTCTTGGGAGGATGGAATCCCCTTGATAGTTTTTTTACCCTAGCAAGAATGACTTTTTCATTCTCCCAAGAGGTCATGTGCTAAAGCATTTTCAAGTCATCGCAGTAAGGTAGAAATATTAGGGAAATTTGATCGTAATTTTAGGCCGTTTTTCGAAGGAAAAACAGCCTGGGGGGGGGTACATGACTTGTGGATGGACGGGGGTGTGCCGCCCGGTTTTCAGAAAGCCACCCACTGTTATGGTGAATTTTGGTGGAAAACCAACCATTTTAGCTATTTTTTGGCGATTTCAGCCAAATCGACCCATGTATATGGAAAATCTGTCGAACAATGAC
>REGM01000094.1:544722-572269 GCA_004194415.1 Aurelia aurita
TCACTTAAGTCACATGTCAACTCTCTGTGCAGCTCAGCTAGGTATTACTTGTATAATATCCGCCTAGCTCGGAAGTATCTTACAAAGGAAGCTGCTGAAAAAGCCATCCATGCCTTCGTCACATCTAGGCTAGATTGCAACAATGCTCTCTTATATGGTTTGCCAGTGTCTGAGTTGCAAAAGTTGCAAAAAATTCAGAATTCTGCTGCTAGGATTTTGACCGGTGCGAACAGACATAGTCACATAACCCCCGTGTTAAAACAACTCCACTGGTTGCCAATAACACACAGGATCAAATACAAGATCATAGTATTAACTTACAAATGCATCAACAATCTTGCACCAAAATACCTTACTGAGTTGGTCACATTAAGAACAGCAGCAAGACGGACAAGATCTACCGATGATAATTTGAAAATTGAAACATCAAGGACAAAGCTTGTGACAGCTGGAGATCGTGCCTTTATAAGTGCCTCTCCTCATCTTTGGAACAAACTGCCATATGCATTGAGAGCAACGGATTCTTTAGAAACTTTTAAGGGTAGACTGAAGACACATTTGTTTAAAGAATATTTTGATTAGGTTTCATTTTTATCAATAATCTTTAGCATTCCTTGTAATTACTTTATATGATATTACCTTATTAGTGTTATGTAAATTATGTAATGCGCCTTTGAGCCGTGTGGATAAATGGCGCAATATAAATGCCTTTTATTATTATTATTATTATTATTATTATTATTATTATTATTATTATTATTATTATTATAAGACCCTGTAATTCTGAAAATAATCAAGATATCAGAACTGCTACATGTAGGATTATAGCAAAGTACTTGAAGTTCCTTTCAAGCCATTAAATCAAACAGAAGATGCATTAACCATCCATGCAATGTTTTTTTAAAGATGCCAAACATTTGGAGGCTAATGCTGGATAATATTTTCTTACCCCAAAAACGAATCCAATTTCCTGTTCACGGGCGATAAAATTTTAACTTTTTTAGCTATTTTATTCCAAAGGAAGATATGGGTTTTCCTTTATTTCCTTTATTTGTTCGTTCCTTACCTCTTTGATGGTTCATTTAAGGAATTTCGTTGTTTGCGAAACACTCAAAAGGAAAGGAAAAATTTCGCTTTGTTCTTAGAATTGGTGTACCAAATTTACTAACCTTATCCAATCAGAAGACTGAGTTGCTAATTGCAGCATTTCCACTCGATGTTTTGAAGATATAAGTCCCTGTTGGAAGAAAATGAAATGAAATTGCTTATCAACTTGATGAGTAAATTAACAACCTTGGCATTTGCTAAGAAATAGGTTCACGAGCCACTATCTTCTCTTTATCATTGGAATATGCTTTTCTCTTACAGATTCCAACGTATTTAACCTTTTCCAAAGCTCATTTTGGTTATGCGAGTATAGCAGCTTTTTGAGACAGAGGTTTTTTGGCATAAATGCCAAGTATGCAATTCATGTAAACAAAACTGAATCTAAACTTTTAAAATTTACTAAAATTAAACACAATTTTCGAAATAGTTACAAGCTTTATTTTCCATCTGAGGTCAGGCTTAAAGGCTTAAAGGTCTCCAAAGTGTAAACAAATCTGCAAACACCATTGTTTTAGGTACGTGTCCATTGTCTTTTGCAGTCTTTTTGGTGGCTTCACCCAAGCCACCAAAAACTGACAGTTGAAAATCCACTAATATCGGAGCAATCGTAAAAGATATGAATACTTGGTTGTTTCAATATGAAGAACAAGGATTTATCTTCAAAATAGTGCTTTCATTTTTCAAAAATAGATGAAAAGTCTGTGTCATATTGCCTATTAAAAACTGCAAAATCACCGTTTCAACCGAATTTGAAAATGGAGCCCCTTTAGGACCATACAAAACAAAGCATTCCAATTTCGAATGTTAGTAGCAGGTTCAGATTTCGGTGATTTTTCAAATCTGGAAACTTTCTCCAATTCAGTTGGTACATTAGCCCCAAGTGGTCCTCAACGTAAAGGGTAAAAAAGCCAAAAAGATTGGGGTTTTTTAATGTTATGCAGTCCAGAAAAGTAACTCTCAAAAATCGCCTCCAGCGTACCAAATATTCATTTATGCATCTTTTCGCAGACTTTTCTGTTCATCTTTTCAATTGATTGATAAACCGATTGCTTCATCATTCAATCAATCAATCAATCAATCAATCAATCAATCAATCAATCAATCAATCAATCAATCACATGATCGATCAATCAAACATTCGTTAAAGGGGCTGGATAAGAAATATGTAAAAAGATCTAAGGCTTGTTCGTCAAATATCGCATTTTGAAGAGAACAATTTCTTTGCAATAAGCTAAATTCAAAAGGAGAAATCTTTTTCTAGATACAGGCTGATCTTTGGCTGAAAGATCAACTAAAGTGTTTGTTGGAAATCCATTTATATCTCTGCAATCCAAAAACATACAGAAATTTTATTTGTGTCAGAACGAAGTACAAAGCTTTGTCTCCGAGATGAGACATTCATTTTGAATTNGGAAGCCGCTCAAAAACATCGCGGCTAATTTAATCTTAATAACCCCAACCTATGACCGCAATATTTTTCAACAAGCAAACAACGCGTCTCCTACCGCCCATGCTATAAATGACAATATTCGCAAAATTGATCAAGTTTTGCGGTTCCCTTTGAAAATCTTTAATGTCGGAATTTTTTGGTAATTTCTTTAAGTAGATCACAAGAAAGTTGAAATTTAATCATACTATTTGCAATAAAAAGATAGTTGAATATTGAATCGTATTTTCCAGTGAAAGAATCAATCTATTCGAATTTTGATGCAACTTCTCTTCTGAGTCGGCAGATAACTGAAAATCTGCGAAACACCCACAAAGAATCTAATGGTAAAGATTTAACAATAGGAAACGAGCTATCAGTAGAAAATGGCAAATTCTAGAATCTATGCGAATTATAATCACTCAAATTTATAAACAGAGCAGTTTTAAGACTCATTGAACCCTTCTTAATTGTACCATTTTTAAGAAGAGATATCTGTTTTCCTGGTCACCAGTATTTCAACAGGAACGAAAAAAAAACATACAATTTTAACACTTTGATTCCACAGAGAATATTAAGACGAAAAGCTTTTCGTAGAGAACATCAAAGTTTGGCAGCTTTTGGTCAAGCGGTATCTTTTTGAAAATTTGCAATGACAGCGCCTTTGGAAATTTCTTGGAATTGATTACAAGGAAACCTCAAAAATTTTGATATTTCATTATTCTGTTTTCAATCGAAAACAAGATCTATTGTGGATAGACCAATAAATCCATTCAAAATTGCGCGCAATTTGGTTACTCTAAGCGGGAAAAGAAACAAAACAAAACCAAGAAAATATACAACTATCCAACTTCTGCTAGAAAGTGCAGCAAATTAGTTCATCGACATTTTGTTCAAGCTCGGTTCACACTGGAGTAAAAACGCGTTAGAATAGACAATAACGCTAAAGATGGCGGCTCCAAAGACTCTGTTGTGTTTTGCTGCAAAGCAAGCTGGTAAGAAGCTCCTGACGACCACCTAACGACGTAAAGATTTCGGTCTACCGTTTCGACTAGCTAGCTTGAATTCGAATCGACCTTGAATTCGCATGAAACATGGCTCGAAAGGAAACCTTTTTCCAAAGCAGAAAAAGTAAAGTTTTGATTCGAATTGAAGTTTCAATTAAAGATTCGAGCTCGAATTACAAAATTGTCCTGTTTGTTTACATTGATTACTTGTTCCGAACTTTACTGCAGCTAGCTAGTCGAAACGGCAGACCAAAATTTGTATGTCGTTAGGTGGTCGTCAGGGAGCTTTTTACCAGCATGCTTTGCGTGGCCGCCATCTTTAGCGTTATTGTCTATTGAGATAATGCATTTTTAGTGAGCTATCGCTTCCAAATGGGAGCAAGAATTTTCGATTCCATCCAAATGCGCTATCTTCAATGGTGCCGAGAAGATCTCAAATCGTGGCATAATAAATCTCGACGCTTTTTTCCACTACATTTCTAATAAATTTTTAGCGCGTTTTTACTCTAGTGTGAACCAGGTTTAGAAGATCTATTTGCAGAAAACAGAATTTTAATGTCGGGTCATGAAAGAAATGTCGGTATTTGACAACAGATTTATCAAAAATTAAGTTGCAATCGTTCCGCATTCAGGAAACAACTTTTAGTAGCACGGTCACAGACCATCAGGCAAGTAGAAACAATGAAGGATAATATTTTCTTACCCCAAAAACGAATCCAGTTTCCTGTTCACGGGCGATGAAATTTTAATTTTTTAGCTATTTTCTTCCAAAGGAAGATTTTGGTTTTCCTTTATTCGTTCATTTCTTACCTCTTTGATGGTTGATTTAAGGAATTTCGTTGTTTGCTAAACACCATTCAAAAGGAAACGAACAATTTCGCTTTGTTCTTAGAATTGGTGTACCAAAATTTACTAACCTTATCCAATCAGAAGACTGAGTTGCTAATTGCAGCATTTCCACTCGATGTTTTGAAGATATAAGTCCCTGTTGGAAAAAAATGAAATTGAATTGCTGATCAACCTGATGAGTAAATTAAAGACTCTGCGCTAACCAGCAGCCTCTGCGCAGTGAAGCTATACCACAATGCAGTTTGTTCAATCCCACATTGCATTTCTAAAACGTCCACTTGTTTATAAAGATATAGAACGTCTTCACCTTGTGAGCATGCTGGGAAGGGCTTTACGTCATCCTTGCCTTGTGAGCTAATTTGGAATGCCAATGCGACATATTGAATTTTTTCAATGCTGAGTTTCCTGTTAGCTATATGCATGAAAACACTCCTTTTTGTGATAACAAAACAAATCAGGACATCAAGTTTCTAACTGCATAGAGATATTAACATTGACAAAGCCATAAGGCTCCGAAATTAGAAATTCGATATTTCCCTTTCTCCAATTTTCAAAGGTGCCTTTGCAACCTGCATACCTTGCACGTGCCATCTATTTTTGTCCGAAAAATAACGTTGTTTATTTGGTTTTGCAAAGATAGTGTATAAAGGCTGCTGGTTAGCGCAGGGTCTTTAACAACCGTTGGCATTTGCTAAGAAGTAGATTCACGAGCTACTTACTACCTTCTCCGTATCATTGGAATACCCTTTTCTCTTACAAAGGCCAACATATTTAACTTTCTCCAAAGCTCCTTTTTGGTTATGCGAGGATAGCAGCTTTTTGTGACAGACATTTTTTGGAATAAATGCCAAGTATGCAATTCATGTAAATAAAACTGAATCTAAACTTTTAAAATTTACTAAAATTAAACACAATCTTTAAAATAGTTATAAGCTTTATTTTCCCTCCGAGGTTAGGCTTAAAGGAGCTCCGTCTCCAAAGTGTAAATAAATCTGTAAACAACATTGTTTTAGGCACGTGTTTATTGTCTTTTGCAGTTTGTTTGGTGGCTCCACCCAAGCCAGCAAAAACTGACAGTTGAAAATTCACGAATATCCGAGCAATTGTAAAAGAAATGAATGTTTGGCTTGTTCCAATATGAAGTACAAAGATTTATCTTCAAAATAATGCTTTCATTTTTTAAAAATAGACGAAAAGTCTGTGTCGTATTGCCTATTAAAAACTGCAAAATCACAGTTTCGACCGAATTTGGAGACGGAGCCCCTTTAGAACCATACAAAACAAAGCATTCCAATTTCGAATGTTAGTAGCAGGTTCAGATTTCGGTGATTTTTCAAATCTGGAAACTTTCTCCAATTCAGTTGGTACATTAGCCCCAAGTGGTCCTCATCGTAAAGGGTAAAAAAGCCAAAAAGATTGGGGTTTTTAAATGCTATGCAGTCTAGAAAAAAAATTGTCAAGAATCGCCTCTAGCGTACCAAATATTCATTTATGCATCTTTTCGCAGACTTTTCTGTTCATCTTTTCAATCGATCGATAAACCGATTGCTTCATCATTCAATCAATCAATCAATCAATCAATCACATGATCGATCAATCAAACATTCGTTAAAGGGGCTGGATAAGAAATATGTAAAAAGATCTAAGGCTTGTTCGTCAAATATCGCATTTTGAAGAGAACAATTTCTTTGCAATAAGCTAAATTCAAAAGGAGAAATCTTTTTCTAGATACAGGCTGATCTTTGGCTGAAAGATCAACTAAAGTGTTTGTTGGAAATCCATTTATATCTCTGCAATCCAAAAACATACAGAAATATTATTTGTGTCAGAACGAAGTACAAAGCTTTGTCTCCGAGATGAGACATTCATTTTGAATTTCTGTGAAGTAGGTACAATAATAATGATCATCAAAAAACGACAAAATCACAAAACGACCAAATCAAAACTTTGTCTGAAGATTTCTTATCCAGCCACCTTTTCATGAATGAATATTCTGCGAGAAATGGTCAGCTTGAAGATAGCCATGTTCATAAATCCAAAGAGATTTGGATAAGGCAAAGTAGTTTATTTGTAGGATAAGGCAAAGTAGAAGATTTCTTAAGATTTCTTATTCATCAGTGATTCATTGATCCATTCTTTCGTTCATTGATCCATTCTTTCCTTCATTGATTGTCCATTCGTTCGTTTAGTCATTCACACAATTAGCTAGTATCTCTTACCTCTTTGCCATACGCATCATTTACAGGAGATATTACCCCTGCTATTACTTCAAAAAGGCCAGTTTTGTGTAGTGCATCCCGTGCCAGCTCTGCAAAGAAATAACGAGCAAAATTCAATATTTCGAGTGGGTTTAAGGAATGACGCTATGGTTTCAGAACACCTTTATTTGTTTGAGAGCTTCATCTTTTGATTGTGTACCGGTCTAGTCAGAACGAGGTTCGGAGACGTTTGTGAGACTGTAGTTAGAGTCCGGAAAAGCCGCAGACCTGCCTCCAGCCAAGGGAGTTAGTATCTTAAAAACGTCTTGGGAAAAGTAACCCCCAAGATAATAGACGTTCTGAAAACTTTCTGAATGTAAGACTTTGATTAAATTTATATTGCACTAAGTACAACATAAAATACGCGGGACGACTGCACTTTAGCGGACCAGCTTTATGTCATATCTCTTGGGAACGTATTTGACCAAATACCCTACCAACCCTAACTAAACCCTTCCTTACCCTAACTAACCCTAACTTACCCTAACTAAACCTAACGTACCCTAACTAAACCTAACTAACCCTAACTTACCCTAAAAACCCCTTTTCCAAAACCTAACCTGACCCTAACCCTTACCCCATGACACATAACTTGCCGATCTTGAAAGCTGGTCCGCTAAAGTGCAGACTAGCCAAATACCCCGGTTGAATGAAAATCTGTTCAGTATCAGCTGTGTTTACAGGGAAATGCAGTTTTGAAAAAAGACAATTAGTGATTTTGTTACGGTGGTTTTTGCGTCCATCTTTTTCAAAACCTCATTTCTTTGTAAATACAGCTGATGACGAACAACCTGCTTCCGAGGGCCAGTTTCCTACGTCAATAATGAATGCTGGATTCAGCAGCCTCCTGTTGGGTCATGGGAACGAGGTTGGATGATGAACTGATTTCACTCAAGGTGTATTGTATGATGTACTTAGTGCCATATAAATTCTTCAACATCTTGCATTCAGAAAGTTTTTCAGAATTTTTTATCTTGTGGGCTACTTTTTTTCGCCCGCCCGTTATATATGAAGTCCTTTCAAGCCGTTCAATACAGAGAAAGATGTAGTATTCATTTACACCCGCCTTTTCAAAGATTCGACGTCTAACTCTGCAAGTACCCAGGGGTTTTGTAGCGCGAGCAAAGCGAGTGCTTTTCTTTCTTACTCTCTGTGGAATGAATGAATCGAAACTACATCAATATCACAGCAACTTGCAGAGATTTAATTGAGCACATTGTAAACAAGAAATTATTTGATTTTACCATTGTCAATATTTTTACACAGATTAGTTTCTAATTTCATATTCCTGCGAAGAAAAAATCTAATTTTATCGAGTCTAATCTTGATAAAAAGAAACATTTCTAAAATTGATTTGATCAAAATAAATTGGATTTGCTTACAATAGCTTTGATTTCCCAAGTGGAAACCAGCCATCAACAATTTAATCCCTTGATATGATCAGCTTCATGTGTTCAGCACAAGAAGATTCTTCGGATTACTAATTAGCAACTTTCAGTGAGACATGAATATTTTATCGTTGTGTAACATCTGCGAAAACGATTATTAGGATACCTTCCCTACTGCGTGCTACGTGAAGTTTAAATGCATAACCTAAACATGCCTAAATGTGACTGCCATAAGGCTTTTGTTATCATTGCATTATGCTGCACCTTTTGGACGCAGCCTCGCGCTAGGAGCGTTTCGCTATCAATGTTCTAAGCTGACCATTAGACAAATTTCCGAAGCTTCTAGTCCTTTCGTGCATTTTCATAAAACACTTGCAAGCTAAGGGAGTGTTTGATTCGTACCAATTCTGAAAACGGTAGACTTGGCAAACTCAGAATTTGTGTTTGATTGACTCTGAAATTCTCAAAACGGTATAGGTTTGGTAGGTTTGGAAGGCCTTCTGAACCTTCTGCTCCAAAAGGCAGAAGGTTTGGCACTTTGGAGAGATCCTCGTTTTCATTAGCAAATCGCAATGGTGAATCCAAAACCTGCAGTTTTTAAGATCTTTGTGTTTGATTGAAAACTATATTTCCGTCTCTGCGGAGTCTACTGTTTTCAGAATTTGGTAGGTTTGGAATTACCAATCAAACACACCCTAAATGTCCCTTACTATCTTACTATAAAACGGCATGATCGATGTCAATAAACGATTACGCTAGAGATGTCGACAGGGAGCTTTTCAACAATATGCATTGCGTTCGAATTAAGAATCTTTAATGCTTTAATGTAGAATTATGGTAAAGTCCCATAAAGGGGGTAAAGTACTTGAACTTATTTTCAAGCGATTCAATCCAAAGAAAGATGTAAGGGACAGCGCAAAATTTATTTTATAACATGTCCGGTGGAAAACGTAGCATGGCAACTACTTTTTTGAGCTTATGCAGAACGGGGTTTAGCTTATGCAGAACGGGGTCAACAGTTTTTATTGGGCAAACAAGTACGGGGCAGTAACTTTTTTATGAGCTCAAGGTGCAGTTTGAAACATAAAATTGTTCATTTTGAAGACGAAATTGAAAATTGCTTGAAGAGATGTGTGTAAAATGATGTAGAATTTCCATGTCAATTGTCTGCAAGAACGGTCCATCAGTCACATCTTGTCGTCTTCAAAGTCAATAGTTTGTTGGCAAAGACTTGTAAGAACAAGAATTGGACATTAGTAAATTCATCTGTCGTACTATAGAACATCTAATGCTCACGAATACGGGGCAGATACATTTTTTTAAGGAAAGGGTGACGGGGCAGTTGGTTTTTTGCAATAATTTTATACGAGGTAAGTAGATCTTTTTGCAGGAATTTTTCTTCTCCACCGGCCATGTAATATAATAAATTTTGCACTGTCCCTAATAGCCATTTACACTAGCTTTTTTTTTAATTTGAAGCCTATGCTGTGATTGGCAGGACTGATTGATTCAGTGATTGGTCGACCAATAAAAACTGTGTACATCATAATCAGCGAAGCATGGTGACAACAGTAATAAAAGATTTATGGGGTGTGGGAAAAGACTAAAACGAAAACATGGGTTTCCTATCAACTCCACACCTCCATAAGCGAAAAACACTTTAGTTGCTAATTGTGTGAAAGGTTTTAGCCGATTTTAAGCATTTAATGCATTTTTTTAACAAAGAACTTAATTAACAGTAAATCAAATCTGCTTTTAGGTGGAAATAATCAATATTTTGACAACAATTTTTGCTTTGAAAACAGCCAGTTAATATTTGATCAGTTGAACTGCAGGTTTCACATTGTTTTTCCTAAATTTTTCTCAAAATAAACTGCGAATTTTTACTTCAGTGTTAATGTAAAATATTGATTTTAAATGGCTTTACAAATCTTTTCATTGGTATTTAATAGTTCTTCAAAGCACAGCTTGGAAAATTGACCAAAAGCAATTGGGCTAAGGGGGCGAGGTGGTGCAATTGGGCTAAGGGGGTGAGGTGGTACAATTGGGCTAAGGGGGTGAGGAGGTACAATTGGGCTAAGGGAGTGAGGTGGTACATTAGGGATCGTCACAAAAGAATCGGAGTTAGCGGACTTTCTATGGCCGATTTTTTTCGGAGATTTAGGACATGAAAATCTCAAACCTCCACCGTTTTGCGCACAAAACTCTGGCATTATTGTCGCCGTTTAGGATTATCGGTGGAAGAAATTCCACTGAATTGCCACCGAAAAAAGTCCGCTTTTATTGAGACGATCCCTTACCATCAAAATGTTTCGGACAGAAACATTTCGGATGAAAAAGTTCCAGAAACAATTGTTTGAAAACTGGAAACAATATCCTTTTTACAGCTCGTTGATCAAATATTTCGCTTGAACAGAGGCGTAACACACGATAGTTGGGGTTAGAGCAACTCCTAAGGGCCCCTTAAGGTTTTCTATAAAGTGTTAAAGTACTACTCTATTAACGTAAGAGCAGCCTGTTGATTTGCACTGAAAAATGTAGGGCCCCGAGCCTTAAAACAAAGCGAAAAACGCTATCATTGCAAGCTTAGTTTATTAAAAAACGCTGTAAATTGCAAAATTATTAAAGAAGTTTGGTTATATTCAAGGAACAGTCTTGAATTCTTTCAATTTCAAGCCTAAGGGCCCCTGGATGGCTCATTTACTAAGGGCCCCCAGCTGCTCCGTTACGCCACTGCGCTTGGGTTATTTTGCAAAGACATAACCTAATTTTAACGAAACACCAGCACTGATTGCTCCAAATTAAAGTATCACAAGCAAAATATATAGCCAAAATCTGGTTGCTTTAGAAGTAATTCGGACAAAAAAGTTTTAGACCAAATTTTTTCCGAAACTTTTACAGTCTTCAATTTTTTTATTTGAATATAATACATACCAGGGATGCAGGAAGCAGTTCCTATGCAGCTGGTATTGAGGGGCATACTACCCCACCCCTTAAAAATCTTGTATGCCTTTTGTAAAAATCCTTTTGTTTTCAACAAAAATCTCCAAAATCCTTTTGTTTTCATAAATGTTGTGTGCTCTTTTTGATGCACCCCTATGTTCACAAGAGGGTGCTTTTCAGAACTTAAATGGCTTTTTATATGCTTCAACGACTGAAGAGACATTTGCATACTTTCTGGTAAAAATGAAACATTTTTGAAAAACTTTAAGGGGTAAAGTGCCCTCACCCCACATTTGATTGTTTGAAATTGATATGAACAGACTTATTTTGACTCAAGTCATTTGAATGTTTTTGTTTTTGTTCAATTATGTTTCGATTTCTCGAGGGAGGGTGAAAGATGTCTTTTGTTTTGAAAGTGGCCAATGAAGCTCAGAACAGCCTAATGCAAATTGCATAATGCAATCCATGGTGAATTTAGGCCTTTCATACCAAAAACCTTTGTGCTGGACAGGCGGATCCTGTATCATTTTGAATGTATTATTCCATCTTCCATTGTTAAGTTTAATTTGGCTTTTCATCAGACTCATGTACACAACAAATACAATTTTACTTTGTAGAACAGTTCTAAATGAAATGGGAAGGCTGTTTTCCATTCAGGCTGGGTTTTTTTTACCAAGGACTGCTTTAGCCATGAAAATGTTGTAATGAAAATTTAAAAAAGGAGGACATTTGATAAGTCCCCATTAGAATATTGTGGTACAGTGGAGTAATCATCTGACTTTGCAGCTAGGACAGTTCAGGCAAACGGGATTTGAGCCCCACCCTCACCACATCTACTAAAAGCTATAATTTGCTCTATAAATCAAAATTTGGTACAAAATCTTTGATGTGAATTGTGTACCCCCCCCCCCCGATTCTAAACTTAGCAGTTGATTTTGATTTCACTATCTTTTTGCTATAAAGAATGCCTTAATTAAGTTGTCTACAGCACAGCTAAATTTCTTATTTACGTTGGGAGACAGACAGGTGGTTTAAATTAAACCAATAGCTGATCTCCAACTTTGCGTTTCTCACATTGATCAATTTGTGTTTCGTTTAGAGTGATCTAACTACGCAAGATTGGATGACCTAAAGGATGACCTAAAATGCTTCACAGCATGTTAGTGAGAACTTTGGCCCTCCTGCAGGATATATATTTGACTATTGAGCCTCATAGTATATTTAATTTTAAAAGCAAATTTTGTTAAATTTTAATAACATATTAATAAGAAATAAAATTTCTTGTCCCTACTTTTGTGAAAAATGATTTAACCACTAGATTTAACCACAGCCAACCTTAATTCCTAACGCTGTGCATCAGGGAAAACCAGAGGTGGAGCCAGCCCTTGAGAAGTAAGGAGGCTGGGAAAACTTTTTGTGACCACACCCTTCAAACTCTTGGAAAACATAGGAAATGCCCTTTTACCTATATTTTCATTAGATTTCTGCTTAGACTATTTAGTAGATGATTTGATTACATGACAAGCACATTTGATCTGCCTAGCCCCTCCTTAGATATCAATTTTATTCAATTTTTGTGCGCATAACACCCCCAATCCCCCCTGGTTCCGCCACTGGAGAAAACCATGTAACTTGTGCAAGGTCTGAGTTATGCAAAGAAAGTTTACAGATAAGCTCCAAGAGGATTTTCAGGGTTGTGCAACTTACACAATATCCAACATTTGCAAGATCTGATGTATGTGGTGCAGTTGACTGTAATTACTGTACTTTTATCCAACCTCTTCCATCTCTTTTTAGGTTTGTAACAAACATCCACAAAACAAGGATGTGGCTGTTTATGTCTAGTTGAAACACAATGCTGAAATATTGGGAGTAACAAAACAAATTCAAAAAAAAATTAATTACAAAAATATATGTAANTTTAACCACTAGATTTAACCACAGCCAACCTTAAGTCTTAACGCTGTGCATCAGGGAAAACCAGAGGTGGTGCCAGCCCTTGAGAAGTAAGGAGGCTGGGAAAACTTTTTGTGACCACACCCTTCAAACTCTTAGAAAACGTAGGAAATGCTCTTTTAGCTATATTTTCATTAGATTTCTGCTTTAGACTATTCAGTAGATCATTTGATTACATGACAAGCACATTTGATCTGCCTATCCCCTCCTAAGATATCAATTTTATTCAATTTTTGTGCGCATAACATCTTTAAGAAGAGTGGGGTCCAGACCCCCCAATCCCCCCTGGTTCCGCCACTGGAGAAAACCATGTAACTTGTGCAAGGTCTGAGTTATGCAAAGAAAGTTTACAGATAAGCTCCAAGAGGATTTTCAGGGTTGTGCAACTTACACAATATCCAACATTTGCAAGATCTGATGTATGTGGTGCAGTTGACTGTAATTACTGTACTTTTATCCAACCTCTTCCATCTCTTTTTAGGTTTGTAACAAACATCCACAAAACAAGGATGTGGCTGTTTATGTCTAGTTGAAACACAATGCTGAAATATTGGGTGTAACAAAACAAATTCAAAAAAAAATTAATTACAAAAATATATGTAATCATTCAAATGTCTATGATAGGAAACGCTTGAATGAAGCATGTTTCTTTGTTCTGATTTTGCCTATTCTATCCTAGCCCTATGCTATTCTGTTAAAAGCTTTCGAAAAACTTTGTTGCATGCAAAATAACTCGTAAGAGCATAGGTTCCAAATCTTTAAAAAGGTCGGTGTAAAATTCTGTGACCTATTTCTTTGAATTGAATGGCTTGATAGAAACTTTAGCTGCTATGCTATAACTCTACCATTGGACTTTTCAGAAATCTTCAATATTTTCAGAAATCTTCAATGTTTTCGGAGTGTTTTTCTTCTTTTTTAAGAATTCAAGAAAATGTTTGGAAAAAATGTAAAATCATCGTAATTTCTAAAATCTTTGAGGAAACATAGAATAATTTTCAAGAAAAACATAGTTTATGAATGTCTACAATATGGTATCAACCAAAAGTCTTTCGCTCTAATGGTTTATGATTTAGAAATTTGGTGACGTCACATCCTCAAATAAGTTGAAATATAAAATACGCTGTAATTTTGGAAATATTGAAGACTTCTGAAAAGTCCAATGGTAGAGTTATAGCATAGTAGCTAAAGTTTCTATAAGCTATTCCATTCAAAGAAATAGGTCACAGAATTTTACACCGACCTTTTTACGTCAATTTAAAGATTTGAAACCTATATGTTACTCATAAGATGTTGTTGCACACAGGTGTAATCCTCTGAATTTGCAGTCAAAGCAGTTCAGTAGCCAGGGTTTGTGGACTCCATTTGGGTTTGTAGACACGATTAGGGGTTGTGGACTCGATTATAGTGATTTCTGTGATCAAAATGCTTGGGGCTAAAAAATCTGAATTTAAAACCACCACAAATTAAATCCAACAAAGAGAGATCTGTTTTTTAATAAATAAATCATTGCATCTATGTCAAACTGGTTGAAATTGTACTTTGCATAATATGCATATAGATAGTATCTTATGACTGAATCTGCATGACATTGGATGTAACCCAAGAATACATGCGGTGGTTGGACAATACCTCCCATCTGATGATGGGCATAGCTGGGCAAACTATTGAGCATCCTTATGAAATTTTGATACCAATCAGGATTTCTCTTTCTTTTAATTAAGCTAAACAGGAGGTATTATTCATGTATAGATTTAATCTTCAATTTGAAATCTTTTGCACTAAGATCAATTTGGATCCAACTGACTTTGTTGTTGCTGAATATCAATTCATGCATCTTAAAATCAATTAAATAAACATGTATTCATCAGGACAAGCTGTTGCACAGTTTGAGGTCCTCTTTAGGAGGTATACCATACCTTAAGTTTAATTCAAGCAATCCTTCAGGCCAAGCAACCTCTTGGTGTGCACAAAACAATTTCTTTCATATACTTTAGTTGTCTGTATTGAATAAATACTATTTCCTTTCTTTGTGCAAATGCATACCAGAATATTTACCAGATGAGTAGAAAAACTTGCACCTTTCGGAAAATCATCAAAATTTGATTACCAACCATTAAATTCTATTTTTCTGTGTTAGGACAAAATTAATTTAATCCGTGATCATTACTGTGCTGTTCTGGAACAGAGACAATGACATTACAACATAAAAAACCTTGTTTTGAGAAATAGTATTTTATGAAACATGAGATATTTAGCCAGAAAGCTATAATTTCTTATTTGATAAGAAAGTGTGAGTCCTACAAGACACAACAGCTTCATCAAAGACAAACAAACACATTTAAGTGGTAGTGCAGCATTAAAATTCAATTTTGTAATCATTCCCTGTTATGTGGAGTACATTCATTTTTTTATAAGAAACTAAGGTCCGGGTTGGTAGGCAGTTTCTTAAAGTATAGGGCTATTTTGATACCAAACGTTTCTTATGTGTTTCTTATATAATATATTATATTAGAGCCAATATATTTTTGTTAGAAGGGCTTTCAAATTACTTAGTAAAATCTCAAAACATGTTATAATATAATTCGCACTCAAAACAATGCCAAAATATCCACTATTATGGCACAGTGTCAAAACATTTTTGAGTGACATGGGAAAATTAAAGCTGCAGATTACAAAAGTTTCTTAGCCTTATTAATTCAGGTAGGGTAGTTTCTTTTAAGTTTAAAAAATTGAGCCTATAGTTTCTTATAAGTTGTTTCTTATAAAANAGTGGCAGTGCAGCATTAAAATTCAATTTTGTAATCATTCCCTGTTATGTAGAGTACATTCATTTTTTTATAAGAAACTAAGGTCCGGGTTGGTAGGCAGTTTCTATTAGAGCCAATATATTTTTGTTAGAAGGGCTTTCAAATTACTTAGTAAGATCTCAAAACATGTTATAATATAATTCGCACTCAAAACAATGCCAAAATATCCACTATTATGGCACAGTGTCAAAACATTTTTGAGTGACATGGGAAAATTAAAGCTGCAGATTACAAAAGTTTCTTAGCCTTATTAATTCAGGTAGGGTAGTTTCTTTTAAGTTTAAAAAATTGAGCCTATAGTTTCTTATAAGTTGTTTCTTATAAAAAAATGAGTGTATGCTTCAACACATGCAGCTTTTAAAAGCACAAACTCCTACCAAAGTCATTTCACGACTTTGCAATGTCTAAAATCAATTTGGTCCTTTGACACGCATGGACAGCAAGACATTTTCATTGTCGGTAATATAATCAAATGTTGATGATTTTTCAAAAGGTGCAAGTTTTTTACTCAGCCAGTAGAGCAAATATTTATAACAATTAAATCTTTAATGTTTTTATTTTGAAAGAAACGAAAATCATTTACGAGTTAACCAGTTTCTTTTTCGACGAATAATAAATAACAGCTGGCAGATCGGCCTAATCATTAATTGTCAAAACCAACAAAAACACGCCAATTTCTAAGAAGCCTGACTTGACTGGGGAGGAAGAGTTTCAAACCGCTGTTACTAAAAACTGTTCGCTGAAACAATGATTATCGATCATCAATAATAAAGAAACTGATACATTGTGGGTATTATATTATCAACAGAAACAGGTAATCTGCAGTAATCCGTTGATTGAATCCCAAAGGAAGCCGCTATACAACTCCGCCTCTCTATTATATCGCAGCTCGGCGAAAATGGGCCTAAAGCACTCTTCGATCAAACTGCTGTGTTTTCAAAGATTTTATCTTCCCAACCGCATTTTATGATTTAAATCAATATAGATAACTTACCAAATAAACGTAAATGCATATGAGTTATAGGGTTGAAGCATCCACAGGCGAATAAAACGATCTTGGTCTTGGAGCTCGTAGCTGCAGCCATCTTCCTGTCTGTGCAACCAGGGAATGAGATCACTCCAAGGCGGGTTTTATTTTTGGCGGGAAAATGATGTCACATTCAAATATATCGCAAAAAGCAATGCCAAAATTTTGCAATGCCCTCTACCAAAAATGGAAGCTTGTTATTCGTTGCTTTATCAGGTTGAAATGATGCCTTAATTTTGAATAAGTAACATCTTATAAAGCTAACATCTCGATTTCAAAGCCTAAAGGAATTTATCGTGTAAGACGGGGGTCTGATTCCGGGGGCCGTGATAAGTGTTTGTCCCCGACATTTCCATGATCTCGTACTCTGCATAGTTTATCCGTTTTAAAATGACAGAAAATTCTGAGAAACCTTATTTTTAAAAGTTAGTCCCCCTGTTCCCCTTCGTTTTCCTTCCAAGTACCAATATTTTTGTATAACAGAGCCAACGTCTATAGAGGAGGGTGTTGCTAGTCTAGTTGTCAAGTTGTCAGTCAGTCAATGAAATTCATATTTTCAAAGGAAGAATGGCTAAAGAGCGACAGAAACGAAGAGCTGGCAAAGTGAACAGAGTACATTAAGACCTACTTAGGGACAATGCAAAATTTATTTTATTATATGGCCGGTGGAGAGATAAACAAAATTTATGCAAATAATCTGCTCACCATGTGGAAATTTTTTTCAAAAAACTAACCGCCCTGTCACCTGTCACCCTTTCTTCAAAAAACTGTATCTGCCCCGTACTTCTTAGTTTTGGTTGTCATATTGCAGATGAATAAGGATGATCATGACAAAATCTATTTTGGTTGATTTCCAAAAGACATAGGTCTACTTATGTTACAAGTTTTTGCCAATGAGAGATACAGTATTGACTTTAAAGATTACAGATACAAACGACTGATGAACTGTTCTTGGATTTGGAAAGGATGGACAATTTGGAACTTCTACATAATCTTAATCACATCTATCTATGTATTCCTCATCTTGTATAGTATTTACATTTTTTCAGCAACATGAACAATTTTTATTTTCAAATTTTGTTTTTAACTCATAAAACTGTTACTGCCCCGTACATATGCGCGTGATAAAAAGTGATAACCCTGTTCTGAATGGGCTAAAAAAAGTAGTTGCCCCGTCGCGTTTTCCACTGGCCATGTTATAAAATAAATTCTGCACTGTCCCAGCAATAAAAAAAGTTTTACATATTGCAAAAAGAGCCTCGCACATTAGAACAGATGATAGTGCTTGCTGGCAACGGAAAAGATGGCTTTTAAAAAGATTCAAAGATTACTTGTTTCGGCTTGCTGAAACGATTGAAAGAAGCACAAACAGGGCACAAACATCACCGGAAGAGTTGTCCTTGTCTTCCAGGCAAGAGTGAATTTCGTGAAACAAAATATTCAGCTCTCCGACATCACAATGCAATTTGCCTGTCAAAAGAATAGATTTCAGGCCTCTGAGTGCACTCAGTCAAATCCAAATAAATAGAGAGAACAAAGCCTTGTGATATTCGAAACCAAAAGCTATTGTTTTACCAATTTCACCCTTGTACTTACCTTCCATGCCTGAGAGCATAGCCTCCAAATCTTTGGCATCTTAAACAAAAATTGCACGGATGGTTAATGCATCTTCTGTTTGACTCTATGGCCTGAAGGAACTTCAAGTACTTTGCTACAATCTTATATGTAACATTTCTGATATCTTGATTATTTTCAGAATTACAGCGTCTTCTTTGCTTGGGCCAGTTTTGAGAATGTGACGTCATCAAATTGTTAAATCATGAACTAGAAAAGCTACAGATTTCTGCTTACTGCTATATTATAGACCTTCATAAGGCATGGTTTTCTTGAAGATTGTACCGTTTTTCATATTTGATATAGGGTCTACGAATATTTAAATTTTTTTCAAAACTTCTCAGGAGTTCTTTCAATAAAAGGAAAACCGCTGTTATTCTGAAAATAATCAAGATATTAGAAATGCTACATACAGAATTATAGAAACGTACCTGAAGTTCCTTTTAAGCTATAAATCGAACGAAAAATGTATTAATCATCCGTGCAATGTTTTTTAAACAAGGGCGCCTACCTTTGTGTGACTGTTTTCGTGACATAGTACACGGAGCAATTGCTGTCTTGTTAATCCGTGTATAACCATGAGCGATAGGACACCGATTGTGTATCAGTGTAAAATTTGTGAGGTGGCTCACTACCAAAAAATGTTAAATTCGCCGACCAGCGATAAGGTGGCTCACTACAAGTAAAAATAAGTTCAAAACACAAAAACAATAGGTTAAGCAGCTACTGAGGAACTAAATACAACAAAATGAATACTATAACAAGTGAACAATAACCTGACTACCTCAGTCCCAGTTTCGCTTCGTTTATTGAATTGGATGAGGGCACTCCGCTTCAACTGGGACTGATAATCAAACTGTCTGAAAATCCGGCCAAACGCGCCAGAATGCAGGAAAGACCAATCAGATTGCAGTATTCCAAATATTAGTCGACTATGCTCAAATTGACCAATGGGAAAGCAACATTTCAACCTCGCTCCCAGGATTAGCCTCCTTTTAGCCTCCCATCATCAATGGCCGAAGAAAGCTGCGAGGATTGCTGTGGTGAAATCTGAAGGGCATTTTGGATTTTAAAAGCAGGTTTTCAATGTCAAAGTGAAGGAATCTCCAAGCAATACATAGAAGAAGTACTAATCTTGGTACTGGTAGGTTTTGTTTTCTCTACAATCTTAATGAAGCATGAATTTGAAGGGTTTTAGAATCGGTGAGTTCGAATCTTGTTGAATTGGCCTNGGCCGCAACAACGTTTGCTCCTTTGACCACGGCTTAAAACACCAGATGTATGGTAACAGAAAAATAAACATGAATTGTTTTAGTTTGCATGAATCAGCAGCGTTGAATACGTAAGATTATAATTAATGACAGTAGCTACCAAAATTAAAAGAAAAATCAAGCTGAGAGTTCGCGTCAGTCCGGTAAATGCCTACCCCCATCTTCTGCAACGTCTTCTGCGGACACTACGTCTTCTGCGGACACTACCGTCTTCTGCGGACATAACGTCTTCTGCGGCCATAATGAAAACGTCTTCTGCTGACATAACTAACCTCTTCTACGGTCATAACGTCTGCGTCGTCTGCCGGTTCGTCTGCGGCTTCCCCAACTCGGCTTGGCGTCTGCACCTATAATAAATATGTATTATATGTACTGCATCAGTTGTAGAGCCACGCGGCGAGGTGGAAAGGGTCCGGCTCGAGATTCGCATAAAAATTCAATAAAATTTGTTTCTAGGAGGGGTAAGGCAGGTCAAATGTGCTTGTATGAAATCAAACGATCTATAGACAATGTAGTGTAAATATTTCACAACATCAAAATCTTTTGAAAAACGTTTTCAGACTAGTTTTCACACATTGGGAAACAAGTTCCTTTTTTGTAGCTTATCGATGAAATCTTGGGCTTTAAATGGGTTACATTTAATGTTTCAAATATAAGTATGGTGAGCAAAATTTTGGCAATTTTTTTCTCTCGGTAATTCAGAGAAAAAAGTTTCAATATAGGATTTTGTCGGTGCCTTTAAAGATGTCCAAACGCATTTCGATGCAATCAAAAAGTTCCGTGTGAATCAAGCTCAGGAGAACCACCATCTGAATACGTGTAGGAGCCAGGGGACCTGAATAAGCGTAGGAGCCAAGGGACTGGGAGGGCGGCAGCCCCACAATGTTAGAAAAATTTAGTACAATCGCCTTTTCTCGGGCCAACGCCCGCCGTAAGTGGAGCAAACATTTTGGTAAAAGGAAGTATTCATCGGGCAGCCCCCCAGATTTTATCTTCCCGTAATAACGTATGCTTATATGACCATTTGTTGCAAACTAGAGTGGGCGATACAACTCTCCACGTACCTTCATCACTGTCCTCCGTTTCTGCTGGGTCTTTATCGTCGGCTTCTTCTACCTCAGCTGGCTCATCTTCCTCTTGATTTTCCTTTACAGCCTGGATTGGCTCCTTTTCCTCAGCGACAGCTGCTTCATCAGTGCCAATCTCTTCTGCACCTACGAAACAGGGTGTCTGTTAAAAGCCGTGCTTGACAAATTGCAAACAATGGAAGATAGACTCGAGAACAAAAAAGTGAACTTCATTTTCGACCTCATCCTGACAGAATTTGCAGACTCTTGGATTGTCTAGATATAGTAAAAACCCGCCTTGTAAGAACCACAACTTTCAACTTTATTGTCACATGTAATTCTTTTAAGGAATAATGCCCTTCAGCAGAAGCTGGTTTTCAAAGGGCCCTTCTTCTACTTTTTAAGTAGGCAGCTATACTGCAGCTAATTTAGGCCTACTACACGCCGCATCCAGGCTGGGACCTAGTTTAATGTCCCTTTCGAAGCTTAAAGGGCGGAGAGGTGAGCTGCTTGGTTAGGCATCTGCAAGGTCGTTCATCCGGATTTCGACCTCGTGCGACTAAGCTTAACTTCAGTTAACTAACGGAAACTGCATAAGCCGCTCGGCCACTCACTCCAAAACATACACAGATAGATACATATACATGAAAGAAAAGTTGCATACTTTTACATATAACTATGCCCGAGAGACCAATCAACAGGATCAATGCAAGGATCTTCATTTTGCAAACAGCTCTTCAGACGCCTAGGAATGAAAATTCAAAATAAGAGTTGCGATAAAATGACGCAAACTAAGGAGGACTAAGAGAGCGTTCACACAATACTGGCACAATTTGTAAACGGCAAAAAATGACGGCACCAAGCTCTTTTCCATCTCCACGACAAAGGGGCCGTCTTTCGCCGATAAAGAATTTTTATCTATTTATTTATTTATTTATCTATATTTTATCTATCCGTTCCGTTTTCATCGTATGCAGTTTCCACTTTCAAATTAGTTGTGCCATTTAACGCGAGGCCCTCAGTAACACATTTGTTCTGTTTTAAAATTTCACGGTCATCGTGTCGAGGTAGTCAAAGGATATGCTTGTAGCTTTAAGCTATTGCCTGTAAAATTATCTAAAGATTACCGACCGCTCTTACAGAAAAAATTGTTTATGTCTACTTAGCATTTACAATACTACTTTTATCTAACCTGGAACGTTTATGTATGGTAGTATATATGGTACG
This sequence comes from Aurelia aurita, assembly GCA_004194415.1. Lineage (NCBI taxonomy): Eukaryota > Metazoa > Cnidaria > Scyphozoa > Semaeostomeae > Ulmaridae > Aurelia > Aurelia aurita. The sequence goes on from REGM01000094.1 coordinate 566,670, forward strand.
CGCAACCATTTCTATCCGCACGAGACAACCATGCCGTACGATATCACGGTTCTTTTTTATACGTGCACCAAATTTTATCAGTGCCGTGTCAAAAATTCTGCAGGGAAAATGCAGCTTCAGTCAACCGATCCGATATATATGAGTGTCAGTGTACCAATCGCTCCATATTCCTGAGAGAAAAGTTAAGTAATCAATTGACTGTGTTATACAAAAAGTGAAACGAACATCGCACACAGAACACTTCACTGACATCCACAAAACACTTACCTTTTTTCTCTTTCCACGCTCTGACGCTCTGCTCCCACAAGAAGCTTTTGGGAGGAAACCAGCCAAAGGCTCTCCCTTCATTTCGTAAACAATAGAGGTCCATTCAAAGTGTGACATCCCCTGTTTACCACAATTTCCTTTTCGAAACCTCCTTCCCCATTGGTTCACAGGCATCCAATTAGACCACTGCAAGTCTTCCTCCCAAAGAAAATTTTACTAAAAGCACAATGACAGGAAAAGTTTTGAAATCTAAAATAGCCGCATTTTCAATGGGTGGAAAAACTGTTGAAATGCAAATGAGCGAAAGGTCTTTTTTCACAGTTTTCAATAGGAGGAAGAACTTTTGAAATTCTGATAAGTGCAGAAAATTGACCCTGGCCCAGACTGAATGAAAACAGGAATTTTCGTTAAAATCTGCTAGCCAGCGTCAGTCTAAGGACCTTACAGTCTTTGTATATTCATGACATACTCCCGTACGTTAAGTCTTGTATTTTTTGGCAAAAATTCTTTGCTTTTCGAAAAATTGGCAACAATTCCGTATACACCCTTTTGTTGCTTTTCAAATCTCTTAAGTCTTTTCGAAAGAGTGATACACCACTCATGTCCAAGTAGCTTCAGTGTGATTTGTTGTGTTTTTTTAGTCATGCCTAATGTACACTCATTTCTGATATCAGTAACTATTTGCAAGAAGTTTTTGGTAGCTCTTCCAGAGAATTGAGAACCTCTACTAGAAGCGATCAGAGGAATTTTTTGAGTTGCAAAGTTTTTCTATCTAACCTGGAACGTTTATATATGGTAGTATATGGTACGCGCAACCATTTCTATCCGCACGAGACAACCATGCCGTACGATATCACGGTTCTTTTTCATACGTGCACCACAGGTGGCGGGGAAAAATGAATATTATTGCATGATAAAATGTACCTTTAGTGCCTCATTTTTCTTGTTGTTTCTCTTCCAGTCCATCTGAACGGACAACAGATGGACTGGAAGAGAAACAACAAGAAAAATGAAGCACTAAAGGTACATTTTATCATGCAATAATATTCATTTTTCCCCGCCACCTGTGCGTGCACTAAATTTTATCAGTGCCGTGTCAAAAAATTCTGCAGGGAAAATGCAGCTTCAGTCAACCGATATATATGAGTGTCATTGTACCAATCGCTCCATATTCCTGAGAGAAAAGTTAAGTAATCAATTGACTGTGTTATACAAAAAGTTGTGCCCCTCCAAGTTTAAGATGCTTCCTATGCCCCTGACAAATAGTTACTGATATCAGAAATGAGTGTACATTAGGCCTGACTAAAAAAATACAACAAATCACACTGAAGCTACTTGGACATGAGTGGTGTATCACTCTTTCGAAAAGACTTAAGAGATTTGAAAAGCAACAAAAGGGTGTATACGGAATTGTTGCCAATTTTTCGAAAAGCAAAGAATTTTTGCCAAAAAATACAAGACTTAACGTACGGNGGAAAAAATTTGCAGTCAAATGCCCGGGGGCCGGGAATATTTTTTGTGCAAATGCCCGGGGGTGTCCCGGGGGGGGGGATGGTCAGGGTAGGAATTGAACGAGACATTATCATGCAATAATATTCATTTTTCCCCGCCACCTGTGCGTGCACTAAATTTTATCAGTGCCGTGTCAAAAAATTCTGCAGGGAAAATGCAGCTTCAGTCAACCGATATATATGAGTGTCAGTGTACCAATCGCTCCATATTCCTGAGAGAAAAGTTAAGTAATCAATTGACTGTGTTATACAAAAAGTTGTGCCCCTCCAAGTTTAAGATGCTTCCTATGCCCCTGACAAATAGTTACTGATATCAGAAATGAGTGTACATTAGGCCTGACTAAAAGAATACAACAAATCACACTGAAGCTACTTGGACATGAGTGGTGTATCACTCTTTCGAAAAGCCGAAAAGACTTAAGAGATTTGAAAAGCAACAAAAGGGTGTATACGGAATTGTTGCCAATTTTTCGAAAAGCAAAGAATTTTTGCCAAAAATTTTTACAGATTTTAACGAAAATGTCTGTTTTCATTCTTTCAGGGCCAGCCCACCTTGACTTTATTAAAAAGATTTTCTGCCCTTATTAGAATTTCAAAAGTTCTTCCTCCTATTGAAAACTGTGAAAAAAGATCTTTCGCTCATTTGCATTTCAACAGTTTTTCCACCCATTGAAAATGCGGCTATTTTAGATTTCAAAACTTCTTCCTATCATTGTGCTTTTAGTAAAATTTTCTTTCGGAGGAAGACTTGCATCGCCTAGGTAAGGAAGCCGAGAAAAGGGTCAATCCCTCTTTCTTTCCTGAATCCTTGTTTCTAAATGAAATCTTGAATTCTTTATTAAATCTTCAATTTAGTATAAAATCCCCTACTGCCACCCTCTTGGATCCTTATTTCTTCACAAAATACCGAAATATTTTCCAAATCCACATTTCAATTCTCAAATCCCGAAATATTTTACAAATCCACCTTTCAGTTCTCAAATCCCGAAATATTTTCCAAATCCACATTTCAGTTCTCAAATCACGAAATATTTTACAAATCCACATTTCAATGCTCAAATATTTTGCAATACCGCCATCAGGCCTAAGCTTCCAGGCCTGATTTTCCAGTCAGAGATGTATTGTTGCAACTGTGGCTCGCTAGCCAAGGCAGGGACCGCGGAGCCGGGGGGGCTGGGGGGGCTGAAGCCCCCCCAATAATTTTCAAGTGGTACATTTTAGATTTTAAGAAATTATGTTTATATCAGCAAATATCACATGCGGTTCATAATATGAGCACTATCGAAGCTGCAACTATTATTATCAATAGAAATGAGAACAAGATACGAAATTTTGGGAAATTTGATTAAAAGTTGGATCTATTGCTGATATAAACTTATTCTTAAAAAACGATGTTCGCATTATTAGGTTCTATTGTTTTGAAAATCTTTATTTCTGAAAGTAGAGAGGCTTTATGTTTCCATACAGTCAAACTCGCGTAAGTCGGATCGCTTCGTCCAAGGAAAACAATCCGACGTACGCGAACTCCAACTTATGCGAATTAATTTGAAAAGGAAGATGCGGATGGGACTGTCAAGTATCTTCATTTTTTCCGACTTATGCGAATACCAAATTTCCAAATTTTTAACTTTACAACATACAAGATTAAAGCGGGGCATTCCTTTCAGGCCCTTGCCCGTAATCCACAAGATGCTCCGTGGTACATGAACCCTCCCGCCATCAGTTGAGAAATTGAATACTGTACACTTTATTTATCCATGGTTTTATGGGGATTTAGTGGTTGAATTACCCTGGGTACCATACTCTCAAAAATATTTTTGAGAGTCTGGTACCCAGGGTATGGTTGAATATGCTACTAATGAAGATTTTTCCTTAGGCGTTTCTAGCTATGAAAAGGGCGTTGGTCGCATTTATAGCCAAAGTAGAGGGCGCGGTCGAGAACATTTTTCTGGGGGCTTCGCCTCCAGACCCCCTCAAAGTTTTCCACTGTTTTATAGCCCCCTCAATCCAAAATATGCGCCGCGGTCCCTGCCATGAGTAGCACCACCCGAAGGTTTTTATTTTGGTTTTATTCGATAAACTAGGCCACAATAAAGAAGGGCGGGGCAAGGTAAGTCTCGAGGAAAATGTTGATTCTTGGCGGGGCGCTAATTTGTTGGAAAACAATAGTGGAGGAGGGTGTATAGTATTCATTTGGTCCAGGAACTTGGGCGTGTCCTCAATTCCTTGCCTAACGATGACCAGGCCTAATTGAATGGCTAATGTTGAAAAGCAAGAATTTGAAAAGAAAATGAAAGGAATGCAATTGATACAGACGGCATGACGCCACAGCAGCGTTGAAAACACGACGCCATCTTGTTTTGGGGTAAATCTTCAGAAAATTTCTATTGGTTTCTATAGGAAATTTTCAAAAAGTTGTTTACAATTGTTTCTCTATTCTACCTCGCGATAGTGAGTAGGGAAAGGATAGGTAGCTATTGTCAGTCAGACCGAAACCAATGAAATAAACACACGAACATGCTGTTTTTAAAAGCAAAACAAAAATTTAGGCCAAGAAAGCTGCGAGAAACTTGCCTTTGCGACGATAATGTCGTAATCAGAACCACAAACTCCGTCCGCCGTAAGTTGCTCGTTGCTTCTTCAAAGTAAACCTTCTTTTCAGACATCAGACATTCGCCTATCTGCTAAATCTATCTGCTAAAGTCTTTGAATAATTTGAGCAGCCTCCAAGCTTTTTGGATTGATTTATTGCGATAAATAAACGAGACACTCTCAAAATCCCAGTGCGACGCTATATATACTTTATAATGGCTACATTTACCCAAAGTCTGATTTTCGAGAGCGAATTGATCAAGTCACGTGACATGTCGTCTGTATGAATCAGCTTTTTGTCAAAATATGGCCGCCAACGGCGACGAAATCTTTGCTTCTAAACGGCTGGTGTAATCTGCAGGTTGCAGGTTGCATAATGCAGGCTGCAGGTTGCATAATGCAGGTTGCAGGTTATGATTTATGGTCAAGGGCTGTATGGCTGTATCAAGGGGCCGTCTCCTTGATGATGCTAACATTTTCCGTCTCAGGGGGTTCTCATGTGGGTCTAGTCTTAGATCTTCTGGTGCATTCCTATGATGTCAGATAAGAACAATTACTCCTTTAGAAAAGATATTGGTATGTGTGTAAGAACCATTGCTCCTTACAAAATATATTGCTGTAAGATCATCACATCAATTAGTATGTATTAGAGTATTAGATCCCTTAGTTGCAAATGAATTAAGTGCCTCCAACACAGATTTTTATCACCATAAGTGCATAGTTGTCAGCCAATGATCCTACCATTGAGTTACATCAATGAAAATTGCCAAAAATAAGGTGCTCAATGGTAAGATCACTCAATGGCTATCTTTAAAACACGGAATGGGACGCTGGAATGGAACACTGGAATAGAACGCTGGAATAGAATGCTGGAATTGAAAGCTGGAATGGAACATTGGAAGGAACACTGGAATAGAACGCGAAAACACGTAGCACACAGTATTGGTTGAGAAAGCGCAAAGAATTACATATTAACAAATGCCATTAAACTCCTTGATTGTAGTACCGTCATATGGAACTGTAAAATTTTCTTGGATTTCCCTCAGTAACGGTCAAGAGAAAATTAACTAGCTCATGGAAAAATATATTGCATTTATTACCATGCCCGTAATTTTTAATAAGAAACCAAGAATTTGGGTCAGTACTAAAAGTGTCTTAAAATCATCAGATTTTGAGCACTCACAGTTTCTTACAAGTTTTTTTTACGAGTTCCATAATAATCTTCATGAT
>REGM01000094.1:576616-642259 GCA_004194415.1 Aurelia aurita
TTTGAAGTAAATTTATGAATACAGCATACTTGGAATTCTAAAAATAAACTCCACGACTGACCAAAATAATCCGGCACCTTGCATAAACCGTAAAAATGCGTTACAGTAAAAACCCGCGTATAAGAACCTAGTGGATTAAGAACCTACAGGCTGAAATTTTGAAATTAGACCCCCATTATATAAGAACCAATTCAGCTTGAAATTTAAGGTTAGGTTCTTATTTGTAGATCATCATTAAAACTTGAGTTGCTTAGTATTACTGATGTTCATTGCAAAAAAAACTGCTACAAATGCATTTTTAAATGTCCTGTTCAGTATTTCCAGTCCTAAGCTTCAAAGTATTAGCTGTTCATTATGTTACTGAAACTCATGTCTTTGTTAGTAGACCCATTTGTTTTAATCTTCCTCAACACCTTCTTCAGGTAGAAGGGATTTCAGTGAACTGACCTTGAATAATAGGCTTGAACTTTGAATCAGAATAAAATAAAATGGTAAAAGCCCTGAATAAATTAAGAACCAATTTAAGAACCTCAACAGCCTCATTTCCCACTAAATACCCAATATATAAGAACTTAGTCAGGCTGACTTGCAAAATTGTAGGTTCTTATACGCGGGTTTTTACTGTATTGTAATCCAGTGTGATTGATTTGGCTAGTTCGTCACTCTCCATTCTTATAGGTCACTCTCCATTCTTATAGGTCACTCTTTCGTGCATATTCCGAGTGTCGTCTACTTGCGACGCCATTATGATGATTTAGGGAACTTGGAAATGATAGTGGTCAATTCAACAGGCTTGTTGATCCAGAAAGAAAGGAACCAAGCACTTATTTACACTAATCGATGCAAGAATCTTTTTCTCTACAGCAGAAAAATGTGCTAAAATCTAATTTAAGGAAAAAGTTTTAGAGGAAGTTATCGCACTTGTAGCTTTGTACTTGATTGAAATAGTATAATGTGTTAAAATTCAAACAATTTTCCAACAAAATACAAAAGTTTGAGTCTCTTAGTCGAATTTTGATATCTTTGTACACTATGCACATACAGGGTGTCCCAAAAAGCTGTGCCCCGTTTGTGTGGCTGCTGTGGAGGAGCTGTAATTTCAATAGTCTCTTTTTTACACAGTTGCATAGGATAGGCTTCAACTTAGAGTTTGAGACCTTGTTTGAGTCAATGTGACAAGTGGCTGCTGATTTATGGCGCTGATTTATGGCGCAGAAAAGGCAAATGAATGGTTGATTTAAAAACGGCACTTCCTTTGTTCTCCAGCAATGTCAAAATCTAATAAATTTTGAAAGAAAGGCTTCTAAAGTTGTATTTGAATTTTTTCTACATTTGCAAAAGATGATAGTGTCACACTTTTAATCCTTTTACGGATGTAGACAAAATTCGAATCACCCGGAATTGCAAGGGGGTTTGGCTATACTTTCTAGATGCTCCCTTTTCTCAAAATAACATGTTTATAGTACTACTGCACCAGCAAAAACTCTCCGTTCTTTCATTTCTGATATTTTTGCAATATCGTAATCCGGAGATTTTAGATGTAACTTCCTCACTTCTTTGTGTTCCTTGCTCTCTGAATCATACCCACCAACCAATAGCAACTCTTGTGAGTCGTCGCCTTCTCGTAAACTGACAACGAGGCCAGGTCGTATAGAACACGAACTCTTGATCACAAGCCACATGTTCAAATCGGGGTTGTATTTCTCAATTGAGTTCAAAGAGCCAACCATCGAATTGGATCCTCCGATTGCGTATATGCGATCATTGTGTGCAGCAACCGCGTGATTTCTGCGGGATTTATTCATACATGTGATTTCATGCCATTTTAATGTTGCAGGGTCGAGGTATTCGCAATATTCCACTTCAGTTATTCCACAGAATCCACCTAAAAGAGCGGAAAAAACCAATTAAAATTGGCATAGGTGGGAAGTATGACTATAAACTCAGGGGATGTAGCTACCGGGTGTCCTATAAAGTTCCTACGTTTACTGAGGTTTTAGAGGAGCTGCTGTCTATGGTTTTGTATTTACTTGGTTTTGAAAGAAGATGCTTTAACTTAGATTTGAATACCTTGTTTGCTGTCATCCACTAGCTATATACAAAGCCAGAACACAGGAAGCCCAATCGCATATTAATGTTTAGATCTGATCTCTACTCATGCACTCTTCCTGCCGCTTGCCGCTATCAAGCCATAGGCTATTCAGTTCAATACAACTAGTCTGTTGCTGTTGTTGTAATGCAATAACGCAACATTATTGATTTTGTACTGTGTACTGTATTAATAACTTATTACTATTGTTACTGGACTGTACCACTGTATTACTGTACACAATACAGTACATAAGCAATAATGTTGCGTTGTTTGCAGTACAACAACAGCAACAGACTAGTTGTATTGAACTGAATGGCCTATGGCTTCATAGCGGCGAGCGGCAGAAAGAGTTGTTGCTCATTTTGTCGTTGCTCTGCACCTGATCGAAATCGAGCCCTTGTTTTTGATAACTTTTAACTGGTTTTAGAACTGCCTGTTTCACCAAATCCTTATTTTAGCCAGTTTGCAATGTCGATAAAAGTAGCAAAAATAATAGCGATGTGGCTTCGTCATTAGCTACATAGCAGCGTTTAAATCACTCATTTTGGTCGATTACACTGTTTTGTGGAACAGCTCTTCTCGGTTCATTTTTGTTTGGAACACCCAGTACAGCACTTAAACTGATAACAACATCGTAGTTATCGCTATTGGTAAACCGGCCGGACGCTCTAACTACGATTCATAATCATACATACACAGAAATAGGACGAAATCTGCGAATTTAATACAGTTATTTTGACAGTAATGCCAGATGGCCGAAGCTAAACACTGATGACAAACCGGCTTAAAATTCATTTTTTTTTCCAGTACTGAAAGGTCGGAAAATAAACTATCAGTTCAAGGATTAATGTTTTTTAGCCATAAACTTGAAATATTTCACAGTGAATGCCGCGACAGATACCAAAACAGATCGGAAAATTAATCCAGTGTTTTGTGTAAGTAATATTATGAGTCCTAGTTTGAGATATAGTTAAGGTAGTAGTAACGATAACTAAAAATCATAAATCTATACAACATTTAGAAGCATTCCAAAAGTCTCTTGTTTCGCTCACCGAACTAATTTGTCACTACAACAGAAGCTCAACTGAAGCAATAACAACAATAACAACAATAAGCAACTCAACTGAACTGAAGCAATAACAACAACAACAACAACAACAACAACAACAACAACAACAACAAGTGAATATTAGATGGACTTATGTAATGAATCTATACAGCACTCACCTATTGCATATATCTTTCCATCAAGAGAGGTCATTCCAAAATGGCTCCGTTGTAGCCTCATATTGGAGACTGGTGTCCATTGGTCAGTTACTGGATCATATCTCTCCGCTTGCTTCAATGCCGTGCTTGCTTTCGAACCGCCTACCGCATAAATCCAACCATCCACAACTGTTGCACAAAGGGCACCTAAAATAAACGTACCAAATCAGCCGGTCCCTTGAAGTACGCTGCAACGGGATTATTTATATTTGCGGCTTGAATAATCGGCTACAGAAATCCTTTTGTTTACAATCACTAATCACTTTGTACTTGCGTATCAAGAAACAGATATTATTGTTATAAAATTTGCTCTTTTTTTAGTCTCTCTGTGTTAGATGCCATGCTTCGTTTGTCTTATTTGAGACTTTATTTGAACCATCTCTGAACAAAATATCTTACAAATAATTCCCCTGTCTAACTTCACTTTCAAGAAGAACAAAGAACAAATCTTGCTGAGACTCACCTCTGCATTTTGATAAGGGTGCAACTCTTTCCCATTTGCCAGTATGAAAGCTGAACCTCTCCATCGACGCGAGGTCCATATTACCTTCGTCTATGCCACCAACTGCATACAAAATTCCTTCTAAGACAACAACAGCAACATTTCTCCTCGCTTTCTTTAGAGGAGAAACATCCGTCCATGTTCCTTCGTGGAAATCGAAAGACTCTACAGTATCAAGGGCTTTTCTTTCACCTAAACATAGAAGAAAAAAACAGTTGAAAAAGAATTATTTTTCTCTTACATGTGAACAAAAGTTTTGGGAGTTATTCGTTCTTTCAAGCTGCCGTTGTTCAGTTGCTGGTCTAACATGCACATCAACAAGAGAAAATTTGGTAACAATATTATATATTGCCTTTGATTGAAACAGTAGTACAAAGTAGTTGCAAATCAAGGGATTTCTACGGCCTATTGGTCAAGACGCAAATGTAAGTAATAAGTCAGCAGACAACAGAAGATAGCCAGAAACCAGGATGGCTAGCACAAAAACTCAAATCATACGTGGTAAATTTTACATTTCTAATGTGGAAAAAGGATTTTAATTGAGTTGTTTGGCAAATGACAGAAATTGGAACGTTATCTTCAATTGTTTGTGGATTGTGTGTGCACCGTGTTTCTCTCTCCGCTTGGTCCTCTTGCGGAGGCACCATTCTCATTGTTGCTCCGTGCCTGATTGACGCCATCACAAGCCATTGAGCCACTCAGGTGAACGCAGATTGAAGCAACGTCCTTGAAAGTTCTGTCTAAGTGGCATAATGACTTGGTGCCACATTAACCAGGCACTTAAAGAATTACGCCTGCGCTGGACTTGCCCAATTCGTCTTGAAAGAAAGTAAAAGACAGCTTGTTCTGAACAGCGCACAGTAAGATAGCCGGATGATATTTGGTCCGGCAGGCTGCTTTTATGATCTTGATTTTTGACCAATAGCAATGAAGATTTCGAATTGCTTGCAGTTGGCTCTTATTACAAAACATCCAGTCAAGCGAGGTCACACGCATATCATGCATAACTAATGAAGAGCTGTTCAGAACAAGTCGTCCTTTACTTTTCTTTCAAAACGACTTGTGCAAGTCCACGCATTCGCAGGACAGGATTACACAGGATGGTTTTGTGTCCTATTTTTCATGCAATAATTACATCAATTCATTTCAATACGGATTATACGTGAGAGGCTTTGGTTGTAAGTCTGCAGGAGTATAGTAAATAGAATTACGTACCTTGCCCTCCAACAACAAAGAGCGTTTGTCCAGTAGCCCTTCTTGGCATCATACAGAATTCCGTTGAGGTTTTCCTCCGTTCTGGAAGCAGGAAATGATCTAACGTTGCTAAAACCAGCTTTCTGCATTCATGATTGTCCATAACTAACGGCTCCCGCATAACAATATCGACCAAATACTTCCTACTCATCGACGTCCAGCGAACATGTTTGAGCAAACACGCTAGATGTTCTGAGCGCGCTTCAGGCTCATACTTAACCCATGTGATTATCGCTCGATAAACCTCTGTTTCAGACGCTACACTGAGCTTATCACTGCTCATAAGTGATTGAAGCTGATTTCGAGTCATTGTGTGGAACTTAGAATGCTTTACGAGCCATCGAAAATGTTTGCTGACATAGATTTCAGCCATGCGGTAAAGTTCATCACAGTTTAAACTCCCAGCGACTGTGCAGATATCAATACAGTTCGTGATGTTCAGATTCTTGCAGAGAAAATCTATGCAGGTTTTTTCAACCTCTTCAAAGCAAAGCATATTCGCGGCAGATAACAAAGCGACGATATCTCCAACATCAGTCTTTACATCTCCTGTATAAGCATAATCTATGAGGGCTTCCAAAGATTTTGAGTTGACATCCTTTAAATGTATCGCACGCTGTGATCTTTCAAGCATGTTCGTTTCAAACATCGCTCTAAAATACGGACTAGCGGCTGCTAGGACCAAACGATGAGCTACAAAGGTCTTGTTATCGTCGCATTTGAGAGTAACATCACAGAATGATCCTCCACTTCTGAATCTCGACATTTCTTCGACAATTTTGATGAGGTTCTTGTATTTTTTGCACGTGATATCAACAATGTCCCTCCTTGCAATGCCTTCCATCAGATGGTAAATCTCTCTTTGGGTGATTTTGTGGATCAGCTACCCCGATCCCCTGCCAAGCAAATGAACTTTGAATCTAAGACCTGATAACATTGCATTGTAAAGCAAATTGATACCAACGATACTACAAAGTCTTTGTCTGTGCTTGAAGTATAAGTATTTAATGCCTAGTCCAATCTTGTGGTAGCCTCTTCACGAGGTAGTTGAAATCTAAATTTTTACCACCGAGTATAATGTAACAGCGGTCTCTTTGAAATGATTCAAATATAACTCTTCAGAACTGAGTAGAAACGTATTGCAGCAACCTGTTTACGAGCTTGTGTGGTTGAAATACGAGTCTTTAATGCTGAGTAAAACTNCTTTTCTGGATCAGCTACCTCGATCCCCTGTGATCACCTGCCAAGCAAATGAACTTTGAATCTAATACCTGATATAATTGCATTGTAAAGTAAATTGATACCAACGATATTACAAAGTATTTGTCTGTGCTTGAAGTATAAGTATTTAATGCCTAGTCCAATCTTGTGGTAGCCTCTTCACGAGGTATTTGAAATATAAATTTTTACTACCGAGTATAATGTAACAGCGGTCTCTTTGAAATGATTCAAATATAACTCTTCAGAACTGAGTAAAAACGTATTGCAGCAACCTGTTTACGAGCTTGTGTGGTTGAAATACGAGTCTTTAATGCTGAGTAAAACTTGAGTCTACCTTTTAGAGCTTTCGGTCTAAGATACAAGGTTTTACTACCGATTATCACTTTACAGCAGCCTTTATTAAAAGGTTAAAATACTATAACTCTTCAGAGCCGAGTACTAAAACGTATGGCAGCAGCATGTTAACGAGCTTTCGTGGTTGAAGTCTTTAGAACCGAGTAAAACTTGTGGTAGTCTGTTTCTGAATCTGGGAGACATGTGATTCGAACTTACATGTGTAATATCTGTTCGTTTGTGAGCAGTAACATGTGACTTTTAACATACAACGTAATTTCCTGCTCAAGTGACTTCAGGTACAAGCATGTTAAATTAACCACAATTATATCAAACTTTCAAATTTGTTAACAATGCTTTGTAGCGTTTCCTTGAATCAAACTTCTCCAAAAATTTCGATGCGTCTCGAACTTACATTTTACAGACAAGAATATCATTGTAAGTTCCTGTTCAAGTGACTTTAGATCAAGGTCGTCAAAAAAGCATGTAAACTTTACCACAATGATGTCAAACTCCGAATTCAGCAAACAGTTCTTTATAGAGTTTCCTTGAATCGAAAGTTTCCAATTAATTTCCAACGTTTTTACTTACTTTGTGGCTTCATAAACGCTTCATATTCGATTGATGTCAATATGAACATTTGACCTTATCTCTTCCCTGAGTTTCTAAACATCATCCTTTGAGGCCTAAAAGATAAATAAAATAAATACAATCCATGTCCTTCTTTTCAAATACCGCCTGTCTACTTTCCTCAAGAGAACAGATTTTTTTAATATATCTAAGGCATTATCCGGCTGTGTTCTTAACTCTGATTCAAAGTAGGCTTAGCCGANTCATAAACGCTTCATATTCGATTGATGTCAATATGAACATTTGACCTTATCTCTTCCCTGAGTTTCTAAACATCATCCTTTGAGGCCTAAAAGATAAATAAAATAAATACAATCCATGTCCTTCTTTTCAAATACCGCCTGTCTACTTTCCTCAAGAGAACAGATTTTTTTAATATATCTAAGGCATTATCCGGCTGTGTTCTTAACTCTGATTCAAAGTAGGCTTAGCCGATTACGTCAACGAAACACTGGACTTATATGTATCTTATACGCGGAACTCTTTATAAGAAGCTAAAATCTCAGATCATTGACACAAATTAAGAGACACTGAGTGTTGGAAACTAATACAAGTATTTTTTCACATAAGAAACTAAGGAATTGACTTGACCCAGTATTGAAAGTTACTTAAAATTATCAGATTTTGAGCAGGGCCGTAGGAAGCATCTTAAACTTGGAGGGGCACAACACTTCAAGGGCACTTTTTTCAATTAGCTAAAGGGGCATTTCCTGAAGCAAAAAGGGCACTTCTTTGTTTATTTAAAAATCTTGGGGGGCACGTGCCCCCAGTGCCCCCCGGTTCCTACGTCTCAGATTTTGAGTATTGAAAGTTTTTAACAGTTTCTTAGAGGGTTCCTCAAATTGTCATTGCTTTTTATCGCTGGGGATCTCATGTGCCTTCGTAAACATTTCATAGTCAATTTCATGAAACCATGCCTTTGTCTAAACATTAATCAACTAATACCGATTAACGATGTACAAGTAACAAGGGACGTATACCTCAGGATCCTAGAAATGAAATAAGATAACTAAATTAGAAGGTTTCTTCAGTAATAATTTTACTTATAGTTTCTTTATGGTTTCTTAAAGTTTCCTCGGATGCTCTTTGTTACACTGGCGGTGGTCCTCCTGTGCCTTCATGAAAATTTCACAGTCACCTTCCTAAAACTTTGCTTCTGTCTAGACTCTGCGCAGGCAAGACTGAGTCATGCAGTTAGAAACAAGATTTACTGCGGAACACCATTCCTAGATAAGAGTACTCCACTCAGATAAAAACTTTCACTTCAGGTCACCTTTAAGATAGAGCACTCCTTGGCGTCAACGGAACTCTCTCTGACGCAAACAGAACTTAATTGAAACTTCCTTGAACGGAGATTCGAAAAACTAATGGCTGCTGTGCTTAGACTTATTACGGTGAGTCCTAACCTAATAGTGGTTTGGTCAAGGTGGTAGTGGCGAGACCAGGACTCAGGTCGTAAGTATAGTGGCTGCTTCTAGCAAGAAATATTCTACAGAAATCGACCAATGTCACAAAAATACGACAATGTACCGGGTGAGTCAGAAAAAACGTGGGGTGTTTGCCAATGTTTACTGATGCAGTTTAATTTGCAAATTCGTTTCTTTAAAGTTCATTGCATAGAAGAAAAGCTAACTTAGATATGAAATTTTGTTTAGTCTAAATCGGTCTTTCCATTCCAGAATTACGAGCGATTTTAGTAAAATGGTGTTTCGCACGGTTGCTAAAATAGGCCTTCGATTAGATTCATATTCATACAAGTGTGACCTTCTAAACTATGACAATCATGTTGTTTCTCTACCAAAAACTTGAAACAAGGCATGCATTTTATTAGAGCACAAAAGGAAAAACTAATGATGCTTATGTTATATCCCTAGGGGACTAGTCATTTAATTGTTTTTGATAGCAAGCTGAAAGTTCTTTTACTAGTGATACTTTTCGCCAAAATGGCTATATCACAAAATCACAAATAAATAAGGAAAGGATTGACCGATTTTAACAAACTAACTTTCTATAACTAATTCAAGATTTCTTCTGCAATATAAAACTTCAACACCCTCGATTTGACTTGTTTTTCACCAGAATATGGCTTGTTAAACCATGGGTAGTGTGGACACAGTTCGTGTCGATCGTGCCCACAATTCATGGCCTAACTGTGCCTAAAGGAATAAATGTACTTCGTTACCTTGCTTGTCTTCATTTCATTGGTATCTTTCCTCTCCTGCTTTGCTTCCTTGCTTCGATCGTTTTCTGTGGGCCTAAATTTCAAATGTTACCGCGCTCCGGCCTGAGAACTAGTTCCCAGGCTTATGGCCTGAGAACAAGCAAGGAAGCAAAGCAGGAGAGGAAAGATACCAATGAAATGAAGAGAAGGTAACGAAGTACATTTATTCCTTTAGGCACAGTTAGGCCATGAATTGTGGGCACGATCGACACGAACTGTGTCCACACTACCCATGGTTAAACGCCCCATGTTTTTTCTGACTCATCCGGTACATTTTCTGCTGACAGTATCGAACGCAAAATAATCATTTCCGAATGCCAGAATAGTCGCAAGGAAGCATTGTTAAGCTGCCTCGCATGGGACTTTACTATCAGTGTTGTCCTGTTCAATAGCGCAGACAGTCGTACAATCATCCAAGCAAGAACTTCCAATGACAGCACTGGAAGACAATTCGGGACGACTGCACTTTAGCGGTCCGGATTTATGTCATATCTCTCAGGAAAGAATTTGACCAAATACCCTACTAATCCTAACTAAACCCTACCTTACCCTAATTAAACCCTAACTAACCCTGACTAACCCTAACTTACCCTAACTAACCCTAACCAAAAACCCCTTTCCAAAACCTAAACCTAACCCTTACCCCATGACACATAATGTACAAATATTGAAAGCTGGTCCGCTAAAGTGCAGACTAGCCGAAAACTCTTACAGGCTTGAAAAGAAATGCAAAAAAAGATGAAGAATAATTTTTATGCTGTTGCTTACTGCCAAAAGTTGTCTCTTGATGTTGAGAATAGTTGCAGCAATGTGTAATGTAGTAAGTAGTATGTAATGGGTATTTAAATAAGAAGATTGTTGTTGTTGTGAAATGCAATTAACGAAGTTCTTTTAACAGCTAAAGACACAAGAATTATTGCACTGGTAAGAAATATCTTATTTTGGCTCCTACGAGCAGTCTTCGTCTTTAGATAGCCAGAATAAAAACTGCACGGAGGGTCTTCAAATTCGGTAAAAGTCGCTCCCTGCGACGAACGGTAAGTTTAGATAAGCGCTGAGACGAGAATCTCGTTATCAAGCGCGACAGGAGTCTTGAACGTAGTCTTCTAGCAACTATTATTAGGTTTTTGCATGCAATGTTTAAGCTAGCTATGTAAGTTGTTGAAGTTTCACGTATGTTTGAGCTCCATTGTAGAACTTTGCAATATTTCACTTAGTTCTACGTCGAACCGTAGCTTGGCAAAGCAACAAAGGATCACCAAATCTCTATAGTTTCTCGTTTCCAAATTTTGAGCTACTTGAAGACGATTCATGTACGCTGGAGCATACACTAGACCTTCCAATCTTTCCACTTAGCTCTGCATCAAATGAAAGTTAGTAAGGACATTAAAAGATCACCAGATCTGCCATATCAAGTTTTTCCACTCCAATCACGGGACATTTCACGTCCGTTTGAGCTGAGCAACTTCCAGTGTTTTCGTGTACCAAGTAGCACTACGTCGAGTGAACAGGATCCTCAGATCTGAATAAGTCAGTTTTTCTATCTATAAGCTAGTTGTGGACCCTTGATGTACTTCTAAACAACTTCACGACCTTTGAAATACTTTACGTATTGTTCTATGTACAGTGCTAGTTTTTCAGGATGTACACAAGGATCACCAGACACATTTGATTTCCATCCAATGTTAAAACAATAATTGTGCACGTTTCACGTACGTTCAGGCTGTTTTTCGATGTATCCAGTGTTTCCACGGAGTTCTATGTGGTATGCAAAGTAAGTTTTTTAGGACGCATAAAGGATCACCAGATCTGTACTGCAACAATAAAGCCACGTTCTTCAGCTAAGAAATGACAGCGTGGAATAAATTAAGTTCTAAAATAGTTAATCTCATTTTAAAGGCGCGCTGTTATTCAATCTAACCAATCGCAATGTTTTTACAGACTTCTGAATGAAGGCAAGCCTGCTATTTGTGTGTTTATTATCTAAGTGACTCCTGCAGTCTTATAAATAAACAATGTTTATATTGAAGGCAAAACAATGATTTGTTTGTTAAAGGCAGTACACAAGTCCTTAATTGGTAACAGATTTTGCAAGGTTGTAGTGAGTGCTGCGAGATATGGAGATTCAGTGAAATTGGTAGGAATTTTGCTGAGTTTGAATATAACAAAATTCGAGAAAAGAATTAGGGTGGAAATTAGGAGTCTAGTAATAGCGCAAATAGCCAGTGCTGGGAGCTAGGGAAATATTACGAAATTGTCTGCACATTTTGCTAAATTTAGAAAAAAATACTTCAAAGAGATCCTGTCAGCAAAAGAATAATTTTCAAAATATTTTTGATAGATTCTACGAGGAAAAACAGGTTCTGTATTCTAAGAAATTGCCAGCAAATGTTGTTAAATATTGAATGACCAACAAAAATTGTTCAGTGGTAGAAAAACATTGCAATTACATAAAAAAAGGTACACTAAAGCCTTCAGCTTACTGTGAGCACTTCTTCTAAAACTGCTAAAAGTTTTTTATAAACACCGAGTACGGAAAGGCATCAGTTAAATCTGACATAGAAGGATTGAAAATATAAACTGAGCACTTATCGGAAATCGGCCATCCAGAAGGTCCAATAAATTTTCACATTTGGTCAAAGAAAATTAAGGCGTAGAATCTTATCTGAAATCGCAGCTTCTTCTAACATTTCCCACGTTGTACACCATCTACGGAATTCCAACCTGAGTTAAATGGCATGCGCTATAAATAGGACAAGGACAAAAACCAAAAACACCATTGTCTCTTTGGCTGTGCTTTTTTCATGCACGAACCGAGATTACCAAAAATAATAACAGAATTTTAGACCTGTGCGATCGCATCTTTTAACTCGATCATTCACATTAAACTTTCGAAAGTAAGTTTTGTTTCCCGTCTCCATATCCTCGTCGTATTGCTGCCACGCTGAGAATTTCATTTTCGATGATTACTATGTTTCCTAGTCCGAAACAATGACGTCATATACTACCGATCAAGAACCTTTTTGATTCACAAAGCTCCGCAAATCTGTGGCATAGGAGCTGTATCTCACCAACAATAACTGATGCAGGCTGCAGACAGAATAGAAGAATAGAGCGGAGAGGGGTCACTTGACTTCTTGCTTCTAAAATTGAGACAAAGACTCAACCTCGTCCCCAGGACCTTTTGTCATATTAAAGGTCCTGGGGACGAGGTTGGCAAAGACTACGATCACACGATGCCGGCACATTTTGAAATGGTGAAAATGTGACATTAGCAAAATTTTAGCTAGTGTTCACACAATACCAGCACAATTTGAAAACGGTACGAAATTTGACGGTAAAAACTCATTGCAACCTCCCCAAGAATTTGATGCCAAAGAATTGTACCTACACCTCAAGATTCGATCAGCCTCGTTTTGAAAGCGTCGAAAAATGTTCCGTTTTCATTGTTTTTGAGTGTTCACACGATGCCGTTTTCAAAACGTGCCGGTTGGAGTTCCATTTTCGAAATCTACCGCTTTCAAAATCTGCCAGCAAAAAGTGTGCCGTTTTCCTGTGAACGGGAGGAGGCCTATCCGTCACAATTTTCACCGTTTTCAAATTGTGCCGGTATCGTGTGAAAGCAGTCAAAGTTTCCTTGGTTGGAAACTTTCAGCTTTTCCATGAATAAAATTCTCTTTGTTCACGTTAGAAACTGAGTTTCTTCACCAAAAACACAATAACAGTGAAAGCCATGAATTTGTCAATTGCCCCCACTCTGACCCAGTTTGCCCCCACCTTACTCTAGAATGTAAAGTTTTAAAAGTATTTCAAACTTACAGTTCACAGCACCAACAAAGCAGCACCACCAGGCGCACATTTGTAACCAGGACACTGCAAGGAAGATTTGAACAATTTAATTCAATGGTCACTCACTTTTCTTGTGTAACAAGTGTTTTGACGTCCTCGACCAGCTTTCGTGTGTCTTTTTTTTATCTAATCTCTCTATGCTAAATATGTGTTATTTTCATAGATTAAAAACCAGTACCGGTTGCTAATACTGTCATCCAGTTGTGGTTCTAAATGGGCGATAGGGGGCAGATTTAATCTTGAGGATTGGCCAGGGATCTAGGAAGCAGTTCCGACTTGGAGGGGCACAATTCTCAAAAGGGCCATTTCTTAGAACTGGAGAGGCATTATAAAACTTGACAAGGCTGACAAGGGCATTTCGGGGTTGATCATGGCACTTTCGAAAAACTTGGATGGGCACGGTGGCCCCATCTCCTATGCCTATGGGGTTGGCTAAAAATAAGGGGAGATATGTTATTTTCAAAAATTCTTGGCGAAACTTACCACAAGGTAATCGGTCGTCGGCCGACACATTTTTCCCCTCAAATCTTGGCATTTCGCCCAGCTTAATCTCAGATCAAATATAGCCAATGCTACGAGAAAGCCACTGCCCATTTTTTCCACTAACCGAAACCACAGGGAAACCAGATTAACTGTTAATTTTTGTAGTTTTTGTTATTTGGTATTTTATTCTATTTTTGTATTAAATCATGATTAAATCAACCTCCTGTCATTTTCCGTGATTCTATAAATTACCAAATAACAAAAACTACAAAATCAACAGTTAATCTGGTTTCCCTGTGCCGAAACTTGTCGACATGATTTCAAAAGTTACTTACACTTTTTGGAGCAGATGTACGTCATCGCAGCGCAGAGCAGAGCATGCAGCTAAAATTGCGGCATAAAATTCCGAGTATATTCGCAAAAACCAATCATCGTTCTCGAAAGCAATTGTTTCCAGACAAAACTCCCAACTTATAGGGGTTACCATTCTCTTCTGCCTCCTGGCAATAATGTTTCCGCTCTCAAGCTTCCAGCTTTAAACAATCAAACTTACGTGTCCACCTCCCCAGGGATCGAGGGATTGCTGAAATCTACACTGTGTAAAGAGTTTCGAAACTGCTGCAAAGTTGCACTTATAATTTACAGTATATATCAGATCTTCAAATAATTCGAAGATAAGTTTGCCCCAAAACATAATTCTGTGAAAGCTGAAAGAAAACTGGTTTATACAGTAATAAAGAACTGTGAATTTCAATACCTGAAAGGTTTCAGAAACTGTTTCGAAAGTGTACTTCCTCTTCTGCCCTAGCCTTCGTCTTTTCATTGATGTTTTGATGTCTTCATCTACATTACAGGTGTCTCTTTGATGTCTAACCTAACCTTCACAAAAAGAAACTTGTAACCAGTACTACACATAAAACATAAAAACAGCTTCAATGTCACAAGTTCTTGACATTTTTCGGTGTCTTTACTTCACCTAAAACTGTTGGTATTTGACTTGACCAACCGGCTGGTAGTTCAATTGTGGAGCAAACAAAATCTCAAAAGAAAACACTTGCTTGTTCGGTGATTTGATCTTTCTATTCTTTATCAATCCTCCATTTAATCAAGCTAAAGNCACACGATGCCGTTTTCAAAACGTGCCGGTTGGAGTTCCATTTTCGAAATCTACCGCTTTCAAAATCTGCCAGCAAAAAGTGTGCCGTTTTCGTGTGAACGGGAGGAGGCCTATCCGTCACAATTTTCACCGTTTTCAAATTGTGCCGGTATCGTGTGAAAGCAGTCAAAGTTTCCTTGGTTGGAAACTTTCAGCTTTTTCCATGAATAAAATTCTCTTTGTTCACGTTAGAAACTGAGTTTCTTCACCAAAAACACAATAACAGTGAAAGCCATGAATTTGTCAATTGCCCCCACTTTACCCTAGACTGTAAAGTTTTAAAAGTATTTCAAACTTACAGTTCACAGCACCAACAAAGCAGCACCACCAGGCGCACATTTGTAACCAGGACACTGCAAGGAAGATTTGAACAATTCAATTCAATGGTCACTCACTTTTCTTGTGTAACAAGTGTTTTGACGTCCTCGACCAGCTTTCGTGTGTCTTTTTTTTTTATCTAATCTCTCTATGCTAAATATGTGTTATTTTCATAGATTAAAAACCAGTACCGGTTGCTAATACTGTCATCCAGTTGTGGTTCTAAATGGGCGATAGGGGGCAGATGCCCCTTTAATCTTGAGGATTGGCCAGGGATCTAGGAAGCAGTTCCGACTTGGAGGGACACAATTCTCAAAAGGGCCATTTCTTAGAACTGGAGAGGCATTATAAAACTTGACAAGGCTGACAAGGGCATTTCGGGGTTGATCATGGCACTTTCGAAAAACTTGGATGGGCACGGTGGCCCCAGCTCCTATGCCTATGGGGTTGGCTAAAAATAAGGGGAGATATGTTATTTTCAAAAATTCTTGGCGAAACTTACCACAAGGTAATCGGTCGTCGGCCAATACATTTTTCCCCTCAAATCTTGGCATTTCGCCCAGCTTAATCTCAGATCAAATATAGCCAATGCTACGAGAAAGCCACTGCCCATTTTTTCCACTAACCGAAACTTGTCGACATGATTTCAAAAGTTACTTACACTTTTTGGAGCAGATGTACGTCATCGCAGCGCAGAGCAGAGCATGCAGCTAAAATTGCGGCATAAAATTCCGAGTATATTCGCAAAAACAAATCATCGTTCTCGAAAGCAATTGTTTCCAGACAAAACTCCCAACTTATAGGGGTTACCATTCTCTTCTGCCTCCTGGCAATAATGTTTCCGCTCTCAAGCTTCCAGCTTTAAACAATCAAACTTACGTGTCCACCTCCCCAGGGATCGAGGGATTGCTGAAATCTACACTGCGTAAAGAGTTTCGAAACTGCTACAAAGTTACACTGATAATTTACAGTATATATCAGATCTTCAAATAATCTGAAGATAATTTTGCCCCAAAACATAAGTCTGTGAAAGCTGAAAGAAAACTAGTTCATACAGTAACAAAGAACTGTGAATTTTAATACCCGAAAGGATTCAGAAACTGTTTCGAAAGTGCACTTCCTCTTCTGCCCTAGCCTTCGTCTTCTTTCATTGATGTTTTGATGTCTTCATCTACATTACAGGTGTCTCTTTGATGTCTAACCTAACCTTCGCAAAAAGAAACTTGTAACCAGTACTACACATAAAACATAAAAACAGCTTCAATGTCACAAGTTCTTGACATTTTTCGGTGTCTTTACTTCACCTAAAACTGTTGGTATTTGACTTGACCAACCGGCTGGTAGTTCAATTGTGGAGCAAACAAAATCTCAAAAGAAAACACTTGCTTGTTCGGTGACTTGATCTTTCTATTCTTCGTCAATCTTCCATTTTATCTAGCTAAAGTCAAGCGTTTTAAAGCACNCCCTAGCCTTCGTCTTTTCATTGATGTTTTGATGTCTTCATCTACATTACAGGTGTCTCTTTGATGTCTAACCTAACCTTCACAAAAAGAAACTTGTAACCAGTACTACACATAAAACATAAAAACAGCTTCAATGTCACAAGTTCTTGACATTTTTCGGTGTCTTTACTTCACCTAAAACTGTTGGTATTTGACTTGACCAACCGGCTGGTAGTTCAATTGTGGAGCAAACAAAATCTCAAAAGAAAACACTTGCTTGTTCGGTGATTTGATCTTTCTATTCTTTATCAATCCTCCATTTAATCAAGCTAAAGTCAAGCGTTTTAAAGCACTGTTTAAGCTTGTATTATTAATAAAATAGAGATAAGTCCATTGTTAGAGCACGAGGGTTCTTTGGTTTGCTTTGAAGATGTTATTGCTTGACAGATGCTGTTCGTGTCTGAAATATGAAGCTCACATCTGTTGCTTTACAAATTGACCTCTGAGAAAACCATTTAGATGTAGCCCTTTTCATAAATAAAGTCAATTCTACTGAGAGACATTACCGTATGTTTTACGATCTTTGTTAACAGTACGATCCTTGCTGCTAACGTACATTCATTTTTTTTATAAGAAACGAAACCACTTGTAAGAAACTGCAGTAGACTCTTCCAGAAAATTAAGAAACTCTACTAGAAGTGATGAGAGGTAAATTTGAAGTTAAGAAGCTTTTCTATCTTTGGTGATGAGTTGCAAAGTGTTTTGAAACAGAAAATGTATTACCAACCCAATTAAGACTAAAAAGGATAATTTTTGTTTATGATTTGGTTCTTCTAGTAATTCGCTGGGCTCAAAAAAGTTTATTAGCGGTAATCAGTGAATTATAATAAATTGTGAAATTCAACTTTATTATTAGAACAAAATAAACTCTAGAAGAAACTTTTACTTTAAGAATTGGATGAGAAGATAAGAAACCCTTACAGCAAATCCCAGAGCTAAGTTTCTTATACAAAAAAGAGTGTATTCATACGAAATCCATCAAAGCTTTTTCGAAAATAAAGACAATTTTACTGATGAGCAATACCTTAGATTTTTACGATCCTCAATGATGAGTTTGATCCTTCTTTCTAACGCAAACTGTATTCTATTGTCAGAAACGATAAATCTGACCCAGTACTGAAAGTTTCTGAAACGACTATCATGATTGAATATTAAAAGTTTCTGTGACCAATTTCCTTAGAAATGTCCTCAAATGTTTTCCACGGAGTTCTCCTTGTTCAAATTCTCTTTGCTCACACCTGTGCCTTTGCATCAACGTGAGAAGTTCATCCCTTCCCACCATGCCGAGATGCTTCAATCCGCTGTCGCCTTGCCAAATAAGCTGTTTAATAACCAGTACGTGTAAACAGATACAGGATGAACATCACACCTTAGCTAGGATGAAAATCACCGTCATACTGTGCATTCGAAACTGGTCAATCTTGTATCTTGTCTAATGGTAATCGACGAAATCTGAAAAGCTAATAATTTGGAGAGCGTCCTAAAGCGGTAAAATGGGGCTCGAATGTACTTGGAAGTACAGTAGGGATTAGGGTTAGGGGGCTGAGGACTTCGTCAACTGTGAATGAAATTAGACTTATTACATTGAACCCTAGAAAATGTGTTGATAGCGAAAAGTAGGTCTCGGATCGTGAAGGCTTTAAAAATTAAAATTTCGAGCAAAATATTTTCTGCACGAACAAAGAATAAAAACTGGAAAAATTCAACCTTTAGAGAATTGGTTTTTCGCTAGGGAAATATTTCGTTTGATGCGCATGCTCCAGTATAAATTCGCTCAAAATTTGTTTAGTGAAAATGAGCCTTAAGTCTAGACCAATAAAAAAAAACTGATTGGAAATAGCATGTCAATTACCAACTGCATATATCTAAGGGCATTGACTACGATTCCCGCAAAACATACCTGGGAAGGGATTAGGGGACCAACCTTTAGGAAACTCTGTAGTCAGAAAATAAATCTAACCCATCAAATGCATTTGCCTTGCCAGCATAGGAATCAAATCTTTAACAACATAACACGATTAGCTGATGTCATGGCCGTACACAGCTCAAAATATCTAGGGGGCAAAGAGGGATTATTTTCTCAAATCAGGTCAAAATTACAGTTAATTGTACTGTTTCCTTCGGATTTTTAGGGAGGCAACTGCCCCTGCTGCCCCTATGCTGTGTACGTCCTTGGCTGATGCATCTTTCGCTTGATTTAATTTCTTGAAAGGAACTTCAGGTACTTTGCTAAGAGTGTTCATTGGCAATCTTTGATATCTTGATTACTTTCAGAATTATTTTGTTTTTCTTTTTATTGAAGGAATTCACGAAAAGCTTCGAATTAATATATAATATATCGTAAATTAATAGAGGAATAATGGTACAATCTTAAAGAAAACCATCGTTTATGAAGGTCTATAATATGGCGGTTCTGGTTCACGATTTCGCAATTTGATGACCTCACAATCGGAAAACTGTTTGAAACATAGAAGACGCTGTAATTCTGAAAATAATCAAGATATCAAAGATTGCCAATGAAAACTTATAGCAAAGTACATGAAGTTCCTTTCAGCCATTTAATCAAACGAAAAATGAATTAACCAATCGTGCAATGTTTTTTAAAGATTTGATGCATATGCTGGAAATATTTGATGCATATGCATATAGGGGCATATGGATCGAAAGCTCTTTTGAGTTCTTTTCACATGTCCTTCAGCAATATTCTGTTATTAATTGTATACATACATATATGTCACTATTTTACTTGTAAAATTTAGCTTTTCTATGATATACTACATTAGTTGCAATGTATTAGTTTTAAATTTGCTGAGAATATACATTGAATACTTGAATACTTGAATGCTGCATTTGCAATGATCAAGGCTTTATGTCCGATCTATCCTTGAGAACTTTAAACCGCCATTCGGGGGGCAAATCACTCCAACAATCTCGTACATTTTCTTTAGAAATCCTAAAAAATCTTCAAAAATTCCAAAAATCTTGAAAATCTCAAAAATCTTCATGAAATCTTAGAAATCCCAAAGGAAATCCTAAGAATCTTCGAAAATCTAAAAAAAAGTCCCAGAAATCTCCCCCAACAGATGATAGAAATTCTCAAAAAAATCTTTCGACAATTCTTTGAAAATCTCAAAAATTGTTTAAATCCTCACAAATCTTGTAAACTCTTGAAAAATCTTTGAAAATCTGAGAGATTTATTAAAATCTCAAAATCTTGTTCGCTATATTTGGAGCGATTTGCCCCTCGCCGCCATTGACCTGAAATCATTGAAAAACAGAAACTAAATCCATAAAACCACTATTCTCTGCGTATCGATCGAACAGGGAGATCTTACCCTAATCTACCAACTGTTATGTATTGAACGTGCTCATCTAAAAGTTGAAATACAGTTGGATTAGCAAGAGCAGATCAAAAGTTTTCTAGATAAAGAAAGTATAACAGTTTCACGTGCCTGATAAAGCCTTTGTTTCAAGCCATGGTTCTCTGTTGATTTTCGTCTCGTGGTTACTGTTATCGATCATTTACTTAAAAACTCAGCAAAAAGATTTGCTATCTTTGAACCATGGATTGTGGGATTTTGAATGGAACATATGAACAGCAAAAGTTTAAATGCTCAAACGTTTGGATAAATTTTGAGTGCGAATTTTCTTAAATTTTTTCCATCGAACTTTGGATACTCCTTTAAAAAGAATCCTACCGAAATACGGGAAATACGTTCGTCCAAAACTTAGATATTTAATTAATCTGAAAAGGAAGCCTATTCGGAATTAGGAATTCTGACCTAATGGGTTGGAAGAGAAAGAATAACATCAACATTGCCTGCAACAAAGCGATAATTGTTGCAACCTCATGACTTCATTCTAAAAAAATGCACTCCTTAAACATAAAAAATTACGCGACTGCACTTTAGCGGACCAGATTTATGTCATATCTCTAAGGAACGAATTTGACCAAATACCCTACTAACCCTAACTTACCCTACCTTACCCTAACTAAACCCTAACTAAACCCTAACTTAAACCCTAACTAACCCCAACTAAAACCCCTTTTCCAAAACCTAACCCTAACCCTTACCCCATGACACAAAACGTGCCGAGATTGAAAGCTGGTCCGCTAAAGTGCAGAGTAGCCAAAATTACATATGCAAACTTTTGCTATGGTTTATCATCGCGAATGGTATTCACAAGGAGCGTTCACGGAACTGTCTTGCATTCTTAGGATATCGTCTGTTTGAAAAGCTCTCAGTGGTTCACTACCGAAGACGAACAGACCATCCCTTGTGGCGACTCACCTCAAGGACTTTAAGATTCTCTCCCACGATAGAAGAATACACAGCTAGTCAGATCACTGGGATCACCCCCAGAGAACGTATATACAGTACTGTGAACTATAGAGGGTGTTGAGTACAGTGGATGGTGTTTCGTACAGTGGAGGCAAGATCTACGTGGTGGGCTACCGACTGTACTCTTTGGGATACCATTAG
Organism: Aurelia aurita; assembly: GCA_004194415.1. NCBI lineage: Eukaryota > Metazoa > Cnidaria > Scyphozoa > Semaeostomeae > Ulmaridae > Aurelia > Aurelia aurita. Next base: position 597,928 of record REGM01000094.1, read on the forward strand.
TGCTGTGCAAGATCACTCCTCTCGAGACACAACTTTCCTCTACAGTAGACAGACACAGTACTTCCTCTAGGTGGCAGTCATTGGATTCGAACCGACAACCTTCTTCACTAAAGATGCGAGTAATAACTAAAAGGCCACCTACCACTCAGGATTTGAACCCACAACCTCCTTCAACGAAGGCGGGAGTAATAACCATTAAGCCACATATCACCCAGGATTCCAACCCACTACTTTCTGGTAAATAGCTGGCGACCATATCTAAATTAGCTTTTATGGTCTTTCCACGGGCTTTAGGAAGCTCTGAATTAAAAATTAGATTTTCGGATGATACATCGAGTATTTTTCAACTTTTTATTTCGTTCGTGATATATCGAGGGAGAAGCACGTGGCAGAGTGTCTGCAATGGAATGGCTGTCAGTGTTGAAGTGCTGCGATACGGTGGAGTCAGGGTAGTCAGGTGTAGTCTGTTGGCGTTCTATTAATTTCTCTCTATCCATTATTCGAAATTACCCTTCGAATTTATAGTTCTACGCTCGCTTCTCCTATTAGTTTTATACCTGATGAAGAGTTATGCTCGAAACGTTGTATCTATTCATATTCTTCGTACAAGTCGTATTTTTACTGAAATTACTGTTACACTACTGTTGTTACCTGACATTACATTTACAATTCATTCTACAGATATTTCTAAAAACATCTTTAACTGCAATATTTCTGCCTACTAAATGTTTAGTGAGTGAATGCTTGCTCACTAGCTAGGAACACGCATGCAGTCCAAACTAAACCTAGAGTCCCCAAGCATAGGAATCAAATCTTTAAAAAACATTGCACGATTGGTTGGTGCATCTTTCGTTGGACTTAATGGCTTGAAAGGAACTTCAGGTCTTTGCTATAAGTGTTCATTGGCGATCTTTGATATCTTGATTATTTTGAGAATTAAAGCGTCTTCTAAGTTTCAAACAGTTTTTCGGTTGTGAGGTCATCAAATTGCTAAATCGTGAACCAGAAAAGCTGCGGATTTCTGCTTACCGCCATATTATAGACCTTCATAAACTATTGCTGTTTTCTTTTTATTGAAAGAATCCACGAAAAGCTTTGACAAAAATTAAAATTGTTGCAAATCCTATATTAATAAAGGAAAAACGGTACAATCTTCAAAGAAACCATAGTTTATGAAGGTCTACAATATGGCGGTAAGCAGAAATCTGTAGCTTTTCTGGCTCAAGATTTTGCAATTTGATGATGCCATAACAGGAAAACTGTTTGAAACACAGAAGTGTAATTCTGAAAATAATCAAGATATCACAGATTGCCAATGAACACTTATAAGCAAAGTACCTGAAGTTCCTTTGAAGTTCCCATGGAGCACACGAGTAACAAGTGAAAGATTAGCCTTATCACAAAAGCCACAGGTGTCTCAACTTGGGTTTCATGTTTGAATTGATTTGGTGTTGTTGTATTTGCAGCAGCAAGATGATCAACTTCTGCGATTGTTGTAACTCTAGTCATAGATATCATTTAATTGATAAACAACATCAAAGCCGATACATTAAACAAATTTGATTTTCTTCTACTTGATGAAAGAAGCGTTTTCGACTCCTTTTTAAACCCAGAAACGCCAAAATGTAAAGAAGTGTCCGTGTAATCTAGCAGTCACCTGAATGCTGTTGGATCAATTTGCAACATGCCCTGTTTGCAAGTAGATCAAACTTTTAAATTGTGACAATTGCATCATTTAGGAAATTGAAATAAGTTTTACTTGCAAGGGATAGATATCTATTAGTTGTGTTTTCTCCGTAGAGGGTTGCTCTGGTCTCTAAAACTATTCTACAGCTAAAACTCGGACGAAATTTGGTCAAAATTCCTTCTCCATTGTCAAATTAAAAACAAAACAAAATTCAAACAAATCCACCCTATCAGCAGCGCCACCACATTATAAGCAGCGCCAAGTAAAACGCTTTAAAGACCCATTGCTAACCATGATCCTTTGCGGGCGCGAAATGAAGGGCACAAGAAACAGAACCTAGGCCAGAAGCGACTTTCATGTCATGTCATGCAAAAGTCGACCTTGGGGCCGCAAAGGATCATGGTTAGCAATGCGTCTTTAAGTCACAATTCAGCTGTAGGATATCTTTCGTGCATATATTTCGTTCAATAGCTTCTTATTCTACAGCTCTCTCTCTAAAAATCTATGAAACTCATTGAAGATGCCAATACCTATAAGATATTCTCTCACAGAGTTCAAGCAAACATTTCTTTAAAAAGGCTACGCAATATTGAGCTCCTCACAAGTTTGACTCAAAACACGAAAGCCAATCTGAAATTCAGTCAATGCGTAAGAGTGGCATCCAGATGATAGGAAATCATCCATCATATCTGAGATAAAACACATTTCTACAAACAACTTCCCAACTTCGGCAGGCTCCAACTTGAGTAACATCAATACAATAAGTGGCAATAAATCCTCCGCAGTAACAGCATGAGACATCTCATCACTATCTGTAGGTGTCTTGGATTTCTGCCTCCGCAGGTCCATTACAGTGGATGCGATAGTTCTCAAGGAGGCTGTGAGGCACTGCATTTTGTTCAATGGGCTTGACGCTGTAAAGACATCTCTAATACCGTTGATAACTTCGCCAAAATGTCGCTTAAAGCTATCTTTTCGACCAAGTTTATACTTCGCGGAATTTCTGAGGTCATTTCTAAAATCAGTTTGGTCGAATTCAATGTTTCCATTCGATGAGAGCATATTCGGTGTTGAGCAAGATCGATTTCTTAGTCCACGCATTGAAGGGACTGGAACGAGTTTGTTAGCCTCGTTTGCAATTGTGTAACTTCTCGTGTTCTTCTTTAATGAACCAAATATTTTGTCATAAGTAATGAAACCTTTCGGGTTTTGAACAACCGAGCTTATTTCTTTGACCATGACATTTGTGCCAGTGCGAATCGGGTTGTCATTCAGACTGAGGATATCGAAATCACTCCATGATCTGGACAAAACCTTGGCTGTTCCAACTTGAAGTTTTTCCCGCATAAGATCAATATTCTTGTAGCATGCTATTTCATTCAAATGCTCAGAACAAACTGAATCATTACTTACAACACGAGAATCACCGAGTGGTCTCGTCTCTTCTGATTGGTAGACATCATATGGGGATTCCTGACAGCGGCCACTGACCTGACAGTTCGCAATTTCCACTGGCTCAAACAACGACAACCACCATTCTTGTTTCATTTCCAAGCCTAATTTACAGACTGGAAAGTCCTTGAGCCTCATGACACGCTTCTCCAAATCAAGCATGATGTTGCCATTTGCAATGCGATATAGTCGAATTAAATTATCACCAATCCGACGAAAGAGGCATTTCTCGTAGCCAAGACGAAGCTTCCTCCAAAACATAGGACTGTTGTTTTGAAATGATTCCACGAGAAAGGCTGTTGATTCATCGAGGTGTCGTTGCACCTTAATTTTGACGTCATCAAGATATTGCATGAAATCGAAACTGTTATTACTTACGATGAGGTATCCATCGATTTCAGCAATTGAGTTCGCGTCAGACATTCGTTCGTACATGCGAAATATCTCACCAAACCTGCTGTTTAATTCGAAGACGAAGTTTTGAAATGATTGTCCGGCTGGGTTTTCTGGATTATGAAGGATGGTGGAGAGTCGCTCTCCAAGTGTTTGCCACTCTGCGTTTGCAACATTTCCAATTATCACTAGGTATGAAAGAGAAACGTCATATTTCAAACGAAGATGGCATTGAATAACGGAATGATTTGATTGATATTTTCGCCTGCATTAGACTTCGTTGGTGGGTTGTCTGACTTCAAGTAATTGCACTGTTAGCCTGCACTGTTGTAAAGTTCCTCGTTGGCTCTCCTTCGCAGCGGAAACGTAAAGTGTGCACGCAGCAGGCTAACCGTTTGTGTTCTCCATTCTCTCCTGAAGGTTTCATATATCACAAAAGACCATTCCGCAGTCGAATGCAAAGGCGCTGCTGTTCGCCTTGCATCTCGGTATCCCATGGGGGTTTCGAACTCGAAATCGAAGCCGACTTCGAAACCTTCATGCGATCCCGAGATGTAAAGCAAACAGCGCCTTCGCATTCGACTGCGGAATGGTCTTTTGTGATATACGAAACCTTCAGGAAAGAAACGAGAACACAAACAGTTAGCCTGCTGCGTGCACATTTTACTTTCCGCTGCGAAGGAGCGCCAACGAAGAACTTTACAACAGTGCAGGCTAGCAGCCTTGCATTCGAAAGGAGGAGCTTGCAAGTACCAAATAAGTATTCGAAATGTACTATATACATATTAAAGTGAAACATACCATCAGTAGGTCTTTGTCCATCTGTCGTCATCTCTTCCCCAACCGTTACGTGCCCTTGCCTCAGATCCATCAGGGCACTCTCGATAGACACGCGTACACTAACCGCAAGTAGCTAAAAGAATGTTCAAATTCTGTCAAAGAATCCCAACAAAAATCCGATAAAAACAAATAAACAGCTCAACCTAACCTATAACAGGCCAAAAAATTAAAAATTAGGTCGACAGATTTGCGTACCAGAGAGGCGTTGCTCAATATGACCATGTCATTATGTCATTGCGACTTTGTCAATTAAATTGTCAAAGATATATTTACGACAAAACTTTTAATGAAGGGCCTATTATGACAAAACTGATGACAACAAATATTTTCCGCACAATTCCAACTTCATTAAAGGCTGCTTTCCAGTCAGTGGAATTTTCCGAGCGGACGGGAATTCTATTGTTTACGAGAGAAAATGTCGTATTGGAGTTGAATAAAAAGTTACGGCTGAGCGACCTTTTATTGTGTAAAATTCCGCCCGTTCGGAAAATTCCACTGACTGGAAATCAGCCTTAATAGTCACCAACTCCCTGGAATTGCATTGCTCTCACTTACTGGGCATAATGGGCGACACAACTTTCTCCATTTCTAATATTCAAACTTGTTCACACATACAGTAATAGCGAACAGCAACTCATATCTCACAGAACAGCTCCTGGCGATGTGCCTCTTTACACAACATTTTAATTCGAGACACAAGACGTTCAATATTGAATGGAAGTCAGCTCTGTCTTTCAAAACAAGATGTACTATCACCCCTAACTAAACCAAGAAATGATTTCAATATAAAAAGACATCTTTAAGAATATTCTTAAATGGGATGGCATCAACAAAAAAAGTACACATAGCTGATGTCACTGCTGTTCTGTAAACCTGCTGTTCTGCTCTGTAAACCTAGGTAATATTTTCTCCAGGTTGTCTGACGTTCATACCCGGGTTTTACGCAATACTAAATGCAATCTTGCTGTACCAAAAATGAAGAAATCTTATGGCCAAAAGTCATTTGCATTTCGTCGAGCCGACAAATGGAATAAACTCGATTCGGAAATGAAATTAGCCCCATCGATCCAGTCATTCAAAACAAAACTAAAAGCTTTGAATTGACAATATTCTAGGAAAGCTGGTCTGCATCGCGATTAAGATCTTTCCTTTTTCTTTTCTTTTTTGACTTTAATATGAAAATTGTAATTAGGTTTATATCTGGAAAGTTTTAGGCTTAATATAATTTTTTCTTTCTTTCTTTTTGCTGGGACAATTGGAAAGCAGTTGTTAGTTGTACTTAACTGAATTGTACCCCAGGGTAAATGTATTTAAAATGAAAAAATGAAAAATCTGTTCTCCAACTTAGAACTTATTCGTTATATACAATCATACAAACCTTTTTATCGCACAAGATCTTAGCTTCCTGTTTCTCTCTTTGAACTGCTTCATTGATTTCCAAATATCGTAATAGAACAGGTTCCATTGCCCCATTAACAGCAGTATTTCCAAACAATTTCTCTTGAACAGCCAACATCTCCCTCCATTCTAATAATTCATGCATTTTTGCTACCATTATATCTCTCCTACCTCTGGCATTTGCTAAAGCATCCGAAAAAGACTTGCTTGTTGCTCCTTGGTCCATTTCCTTTTTCATTTGGTCCACTTTACGTTGTGCAACATCAACCTGTGGCCAATTAATTACTTCAATTATCATATCAACATCAACAACAACAATAACATTAACAACAACAAAGTTTTGCTCTCGATATTATTTCATGAGTTATTGCAGCCCTGGCCTGACATCTAATGTTAGACAGACTCTAGTTCAGTATTTATTAGTTTTAATCGTGCGTTGTAGCATTAATGTGTAATTGTATGTAGATTAAGAATTTTTCATGTAATGCCGTGAGGTAGTCGTAGTCTTTTGCTCCTCATGGTATCGTCCTTGTAGTATTGTAATGTAGTTTGTAGGTAGAGTAATCCGTAATATGTTTTTGTAAAATTTTTAATGGCATATAACAAAAATGTCAACAAGAGTCTATTTTATGGATTTAATTTATGCTCCATAAGAATGTTCAGTTTGATTAGGAGGAAACTGCAAATAAAATGATGTTCCTCTTGTGAAACAGTAAAAATAGAAAGAATTGCAAAAGCTACAGGGTGGGCCAAAAAGAAGCATGGGAGCCGGGCTTTGCGCAATGGGGATTATGGACGGGGAGCAGTGGCGGCAGCAATTGTTGTCGTTGTTGTTCTCTCGGCTGGGGTTGCTGTTGTTCAGCATCATGCCCCTATGCTGGCCTGACATCCAAGGTGAAACATGCCTCAGTATTTACCAGTAAAAATCGCTGATATGTAGCTTTTTGTAATTTTATATTTAGTTGTAATTCAGGTGCATGTTCTTTAGGTAACGGCCATGGGGTAGTCATTGTCTTTTGCTCCCTGTGGTATCGTCCATGTAGTGTTAGATAGTTGTATAGTAATTAGAAAGTATAGTAGGTTGTATCATGTATTGTAAAATTTTAGATGAATATAAAAATAAAAGTATCCACTTTTGAGAGCCCATGATAAATCGTACAACGGGCTGATTTGGACGATTGATGATTCAATCTTGAGTCAAAGTCCCTAATAGTATTTGGCGATTTGTTGTCGATTTTTTGGCGTCCTACTTCCTGAGCTATAAGATTATTGGCTTGGAAACAGAACAGCCTAAATCGATCGAAAAACATCATCAAATGTAATAAAAACTGAACTTGAAAGGACCAGGAGAAAACTATTACTTTTTATCAACACAAAAAACTTCATTTAAATCATGACAAGCAATGTTTTCGCATTGATAAGAGTAACACCAAGATTGTGCAAGCATCAAGCAACAACTTGTGCAAACTGAGGCGCACCTGATAGTCTACCTTATTAATTTAAGCTATTGATACCTGTTATCTACAGCTGTGTCCACAATAAATATTCCCACTTTTGATTAACTACAGTCGTGGCCAAAAGTTTAAGACCACATTTTAGTCGATAACATTTGTTGACACAAGGAGCTGCAATACTACTGCTCTGACATTTGAGTTGTCTTTGAGTCGTTTGAGGTCAACTTTCCATGCAGATTCCAAATTTCAATGTTTTTTTTGCACCATTTTGCTATGTAGTGACGTCACAATTAAATCTATAGAAATTATCGGAAATTGCAGTGGTCCTACCGACAAGGGGGTTGACCCAAAATAAGTGTTACTCACCTGGATTTGACATCAATCCATGCAGAATTCATTTCTTTGATCTTTTTACAAAATATCAAAACTCCGCGAAAAGGACGGCTTCAGGGAAACAGTCACATGAAAGTTTTCAGTCCACAGCTATGGCCATAAGTTTAAGACCAGCCTTTTACTCATAGTTTGAAGCAACAAATCGCATAAGTTATTCGCAAATAATTTTCAAAAATTTATTCTATTATGCTAATTATCGAATATCAAAGGTTTTTACATCATAAGCCCAAGATTTTTTTACATTTCCCAAGGGTGGTCTTAAACTTATGGCCATAGCTGTGGACTGCAAGCCTTCCTGTGATTGTTTCCCTGAAGCCGTCTTTTTCGCAGAGTTGTGATATTTTGTAAAAAGATCAAAGAAATGAATTCTGCATGGATTGATGTCAAATCCATGTGAGCAGGTGAGCAACAATTTTTTTGGGTCAACCCCCTTGTTGGCAGGACCACTGCAATTTCCAATAATTTCTATAGATTTCATTGTGATGTCATAGCAAAATGGTGCAACATTAAAAAAAACACATAGAAATTCGGAATCTGAATTCTAATTGAAGATTTGCGTTCAAATTATAAAGTCATCCTATTTGTTTACATTGATTACTTCTTCCAAACTTTACCACAGCTAGCTGTCGAAACAGCAGACCAAAATGTTCATGTCGTTAGGTTGTCGTCAGGGAGCTTTTTAGCAGCAAGCTTTGCGCGGCCGCCATCTTTAGCTTTATTGTCTATTTTAAATTTGGGAATCATCTACTCACCTCGCTTGTCACCTTTGCAAGATCTTTAACGATATTTTCCTTCAGAAGTGCTATAACTGGTTGACTGCATCCACCATAAATAACAATTTGTTGGAAAAAAGGAAGGATTCTTGATTCAAGTAATTCTCTCATTTGACTCAAATACTGCTCCGCTACTCTTCTATGCATTAACATTAGTTCCTCTAAGGTTGAAATTGCTTGGAGCTGCTGGGCATGTGCAATACATACTTGTTCAATATCTTCTGGATGAAGCTCTATTTTCCCCAAGATGTAGCAATGGAGGAGCCTAAAAAGGCATCTTTCATATTCTCTTATCAGGTCATTCCGTTCAATCTACAAAAAGAAGTTATCAAAAATATGCAGGAACATATTGTAGAAGAAAAGATGCCATTAGCATAATTTGCTGAGTGGTAAATCACAGACCCTGAGATTTTTAACGTTATCTCTTTGGTCAATTTCTACCACAGCTAGCTGTCGATACCGATACTGCTCCCGATACCGCCAAAAAACGAATCCCTGATTCTTTGGTGGGTGAGCTTTCTCTTTCATTGAGANGCTATGGCCATAAGTTTAAGACCAGCCTTTTACTCATAGTTTGAAGCAACAAATCGCATAAGTTATTCGCAAATAATTTTCAAAAATTTATTCTATTATGCTAATTATCGAATATCAAAGGTTTTTACATCATAAGCCCAAGATTTTTTTACATTTCCCAAGGGTGGTCTTAAACTTATGGCCATAGCTGTGGACTGAAAGCCTTCATGTGATTGTTTCCCTGAAGCCGTCTTTTTCGCAGAGTTGTGATATTTTGTAAAAAGATCAAAGAAATGAATTCTGCATGGATTGATGTCAAATCCATGTGAGCAGGTGAGCAACAATTTTTTTGGGTCAACCCCCTTGTTGGCAGGACCACTGCAATTTCCAATAATTTCTATAGATTTCATTGTGATGTCATAGCAAAATGGTGCAACATTAAAAAAAACACATAGAAATTCGGAATCTGAATTCTAATTGAAGATTTGCGTTCAAATTATAAAGTCATCCTATTTGTTTACATTGATTACTTCTTCCAAACTTTACCACAGCTAGCTGTCGAAACAGCAGACCAAAATGTTCATGTCGTTAGGTTGTCGTCAGGGAGCTTTTTAGCAGCAAGCTTTGCGCGGCCGCCATCTTTAGCTTTATTGTCTATTTTAAATTTGGGAATCATCTACTCACCTCGCTTGTCACCTTTGCAAGATCTTTAACGATATTTTCCTTCAGAAGTGCTATAACTGGTTGACTGCATCCACCATAAATAACAATTTGTTGGAAAAAAGGAAGGATTCTTGATTCAAGTAATTCTCTCATTTGACTCAAATACTGCTCCGCTACTCTTCTATGCATTAACATTAGTTCCTCTAAGGTTGAAATTGCTTGGAGCTGCTGGGCATGTGCAATACATACTTGTTCAATATCTTCTGGATGAAGCTCTATTTTCCCCAAGATGTAGCAATGGAGGAGCCTAAAAAGGCATCTTTCATATTCTCTTATCAGGTCATTCCGTTCAATCTACAAAAAGAAGTTATCAAAAATATGCAGGAACATATTGTAGAAGAAAAGATGCCATTAGCATAATTTGCTGAGTGGTAAATCACAGACCCTGAGATTTTTAACGTTATCTCTTTGGTCAATTTCTACCACAGCTAGCTGTCGATACCGATACTGCTCCCGATACCGCCAAAAAACGAATCCCTGATTCTTTGGTGGGTGAGCTTTCTCTTTCATTGAGAGATGCATAATTGGGAGCATGTAAAAGTTTCCAACTGTGTCTATTTGTAATGCAATTGAATTGGTTTATAAAAAAAAAAAAATTTCTACCATTGCATGCGGGTGTTTATAAAACGAAGACCGAAGACCGAAGACCGAAGATAGAAAACGAAGACGAAGACAGAGTCTTCCACCCTCGGTCTTCGTTTTGCAGAAGGACCCCCCTCAATCTGCAAAACGAAGACTGTCTCCAAAATGCAATGAAAGTGGATAAAGTCAATCGAGATGTTAAGCAGTCGTTGTGTTTCTTCAAATAGACTTAAGGAGACAAATATTACACCGCACGGACCGCACGATTGTCATTTAGAGCATGTCTTCGTTTTGCAGAATGACCCCCCTCAGTCTGCAAAACGAAGACTGTCTCCAAAATGCAATGAAAGTGGANGTTAAAGTTCCGCTTCTATTCAGAAAATACGACAATTTCACGGCCATGAAAGCTTCTTTGGAGTCATAGGTTTAAAGAAAAATGGTCATCCGAGCCTAGCAGCTTTGGTTTCTGTGTAATTTACATTGAAGAGTGATTTTTCTCTTGCTGTGTACAGTTTTGTATCATGATTCACATTGAGATAGTAAGAGAAAATATACTTTTTGCTGGTTCATCAAAATTCCTAAAAAAATAAGTTGATTCCTTCTTTGATTTCAAGGTGTTGCTTGCAAATGGAATGATGCTAATTTTTCAAACATCTAGACATCTTTTCGACTCACTCTTGATATAAGATCGTTGCTTAATTTATTTGTTCAGAATTTGATTGAGAAAGAAAAAGATAGCTTCTTTTCACATTTCGTAGAAAAATCGTTAGTTCTGTTCAATATTATATTGAAAAAGAAAGCTATCTATTTGAGTACTTACTGCTACAGGACGATTCTTCAACATCTCAATTGATTTTATCCACTTTCATTGCATTTTGGAGACAGTCTTCGTTTTGCAGACTGAGGGGGGTCATTCTGCAAAACGAAGACATGCTCTAAATGACAATCGTGCGGTCCGTGCGGTGTAATATCTGTCTCCTTAAGTCTATTTGAAGAAACATAACTACTGTTTAAAATTTCAATTGACGTTATCCACTTTCATTGCATTTTGGAGACAGTCTTCGTTTTGCAGACAGAGGGGGATCATTTTGCAAAACGAAGACCGAAGGTGGAAGACTCTGTCTTCGTCTTCGTTTTCTATCTTCGGTCTTCGGTCTTCGGTCTTCGTTTTATAAACACCCCATTGCATGCATTATAGAAATTTTAAAATTGTTACTGTTTTTTGTACTAACGTGTAAGTACAAGCATTTTTTATCTATTTAGCAGCAGTTGTCAATTATCAAATGATTGAAGTTCGAAGTATCAAGTTGTATGTCATCGCAAGAAAAGTTTCAGATCATCAAAAAACATTTTTACTTTGTCAGACTCAATGCCTTCTTTTGTTGTTTACGTGTTGTCAATTCAAAAATTTAACAAACAAGGATAATTTTTCAAAGTAGTTCATCACAATGTGAACAGGCAGCATGTGGGCAGCCTCAGCAAACTTACTTCGTTAAGGATGGCCATTGGATTTGCTTTGATAAGAAACATTGCAAGTTCATACAGCTCGTCCATATCATCATCAAAATCGTAACAGCTTTGGTCATCATCGTTAAACATTGTATGCTTTGTTCCATTTGTATCATCTACATAAAAGTAAAAAGCAAGTATTCAAACCGCAGAAGTTGTGTTCATGATACCAGATTACAGTAGTTACATAACAGATCCTTTCATAGCGGCATGGGGCAGCCCTTTTCCTACAGAAATTTCTACAAGGGCATCTTATCGCCCGCGTTGTTAAGCTTGTGAGGGCGAGCGCCTCTTAAAATAGTCTGGCATTTTTATTCTTTTTACTAATACGCATTGAAAGATTTCAACATGTTGTTCTTGCATCAATGATGCTCTCCTTCACCAGACTTTTTTTTTACTTTTAAGGAGAGAGAATAGAGTCTGCTTACATGCTACAGACTTCTTCCATACAAAGTAACGAAAAGATTTTATTTCGTTTGGTTTGTAATGTTCTTCCTTGTTGCTCTATTGTTTTGCCCTTCAAGTTAGGGAAAGGTCAAAGCAGTTAGGTCAACCACTTTCCTGTTGTCCCGTTTGATTAAGGATGAAACTCCATTCAAGATAAGTAAAGATTCCATGAAAGTCATTAACAGATTATTTGCAGGAAAACTTTATGCAAACTCACTGTAGGTCTGCTCTAGAGAAGAGCTGCAGAAAGTTAAATTGGAGAAAGGTTTCATAGCAAAGTAGGATCATTGTGAGTATAGTTCATTTTATTGTTGCTCCCTGATCTTTTACGGCGCTAGTTAAACTAGGAACTTCAATGAAAAAGAAGGTAAGGTGTGCATCCTTGAGGAAACATTTCTGACACAAAATAAAGAAAATGTGCAACTTTAAAGGTTTCTTGTTAAATTCATTTTGCTGAGATAAATCAAAGGATATGATATTTAGAGTTTTGTTTGGGCTCTTTTTTGCATCTTGTTTGCTACGCCAGTGGGTAGCCTTCACAAAATTTTCTTTTGTAAAGAACTCAAAGTGCAATTGTCATTGAACGAACAATTCTAAATCAAGAGGGCTTTGTTTCTCAAGTCTTTTTATGAAATTGTTTTTGTCTTCGGGCGAAATACGTTGTCACAAGGGCGCGGGCTGTCAATAGCCCGCGTAAACAATTTTGCGAGGGCACTGGCGAGGGCGAGACCATTGCCCACAGCATCGCCCATGTGAAATGAAAAGGCCTGCATGGGATGTCAAGGGAGCTATAGTCCCGTAGATCTTTGAGTTACCCCCTAATGGGCAACACCTAAAGTTGCAAATGGGCAACACCTAAAGTTGCTTTTCCCTAGAATCTGATGGTACTTTGCAGAATCTACAAGCCAAAAGATTGGATTCGTATTTGAATACGCTCTTCTGTTTCATGTTTAAAAAAAACAGCCAGCCAGAAAGCAGGTTCTTGAACAACTTATGAAGAAAAGGAAACATAATTTTAGTAGATGACTTGACAAAAGATAAGTTTTCTGAAACATTTTGTCACTATATTTTAAACTTTCCCAGCAAAGACCTTCTTCAATCACAGTCCTTTCCACAAGTGAATTTTCAAAAAAGGGCATCAACTCAGCACAAGAAGTAGTATTTTCAATATCAAATGTCACTTTGTGCATCAGTAAATAATATTCTAAAAAATATATTTAGGGCTTGTTAATGAAGATATTGGATGCAAGTGACGATGCAACACCATCAAAAAGGAATATTTTTCTTCTTTGACAAAGCTGCATATGCGCATAATGACATCATCATTTTGGTAAACCAAGAAATATTCATCAAAAAACTAGTGAGCGAGTTATTATGCCCCCCTCCTCCCATCTCCCACGACACCCCTATATAAAATAAACCAATAGAAAATGAGCTACTAATAAATATCTCTTCCTTATTGTCATGTAAGATATCTAATATTAATTGAGATACTCTGAAGTGCTCACAGTTACTGCATGTCCTGGAAAGCTTTTTCTGTTTCTTTTAAAATGTATTAAAGGGCCTACTTGCTCAAGAGCAAGATCAGTCCTTTTTTCTGTTTTATTTTTCCTTACCATTTCCTTCGGCATGCGCAGAATTAATATTCCAAGACACTACATGTTTCTGGCAATCAATACTGACAGAATCGATGACAATGACTTTGAACCAAATCGCTGGTTCCAGTGTATCTGTCACTAATTGAGACTGATTTCCTGAAATTCCAGTCAACTTGGGAAGATGCCCGTCCACTAATTCAACGATTAGCCATCGCTTCTGTTCGCCATTCTTCAAATATACGTGCATCTTTATCTTCTGTTGTTAATACATCGAATAATATGCATCTTCTGTCATGTTATTTGCCATTTTTCGCAGTTTTTCCTCCAGTTCTTTCCAAGCTGCGAAACGAAACTGAAATTCTCCTCTATTTTTTATTTTGTCTGGATTTGCTACGTGCAGCAGCAACAACATTTTATCAAACAAGGAAGCAGATGTGGATACGAGGCTACTTCCTGCAAAGTCTCGATTTCTGGATTTTTTCGGTTTTACTTCCTCGCAGGAATAAGGAATAACTTTCTGTTTCCACAAGGAGCACGTGTTAGGGACGGGTCATTAATTCTTACAAAAAGGAGGAGGTGAAAGACATTTTCAAATATTTGATGGAATTTTCGTCCCCCCTCTGTGATTTAGCTAAAAAGTTTGGTTCCACCTTCAAAATTGTAGAACATCTTTTCAACCCCCCTCCCAATACAAGTATATACCGTAAAAATTGACACAATACTGTCATGATTCCCATTGCATGAAGATTCACATCGTCGCAGCTGTTAGTACATGAGCAAAATATGTCCTTTCAAATTAGACGACAACACTGAGCAGTTGTATTAGGCAAGCAGTTGCATTTTAAGAACTACTTTAAAGAAATAAACTGAAGAACTATGTTTATATATTTAAGACAGAAATTAGCAGGATTTTACCTCAAATTATCTTCCTACCCCATCCATAAAATGTGCTTTATTTTTAGTCCCACCTCTCTTCGAATACGTAAAGTTTTGGTCCTCCCTCCCAGATGTCTTCCACCCCCTCTCCGGGAGGAAATGACAATTGATCAATTAATTTTTGAACAAAATTAAAAGGCTGTACATGGAGAAAAGGTGCAGGTCTCCAAAAAGTCCACGAGAAATTCAATTCCAGGAGAAAAGTTCTGGTACACGATGCAATTTTTCAGCATGGTACAGTTAACTTTCTCTAAAATGGACACCTTCGGGATCAAGTGAGTGTGTCAGCTTTAATGATGTGTCCGCCTTACAGGGAGAATTTTTATTGAAATCTGTCAATTAAGATGAAAACGTAGTGTCCCTCTTGACCAGGGGCGGCGCCACGGGGTGGACTGGGGTGGACATGTCCACCCCACTTTTTTTCAGGATCGATTTTCTAATTCGTCTAAATTCGATAAGAAAAGTTGGGGGGGGGGGTCGTTTTTCCTTCTCAGAGATCGGTACTCGTTTCCCTCTTTTTCCTTTCTCGCTTGTAGTTTGAAGTAAGTTAAGGCTTGCAAATAAAATCTAACATGTCAATTCAATGACGAAATTCAAAGAACACAAATTTGCATTATATCTAGCAAAAGGGCGTTTTCCGACGTTCTAGAGGGCGTGGTCCTAAAAAAAATTCTGGGGGAAAGCCCCCACACCCCCATTTTTTGCTCGCTCCGCTCGCGTGTCCACCCCACTTTTTGGCGTCTGGCGCCGCCCCTGGTCTTGACGAGGTGTCCTCTCAAAAAAATTGAATTTAGTCGCAACACGAAGAATGTTGCGGATCAAAATTAATAAAAAAATCAATTTTGTTGCAACAACTTTCCTCGAAAGCTGCTTCATTGTGTGAAAAAGAGGTATGTTCTATTCTAAAAAGAGATATCTCGACCAGGAGCGTCGAGAGGGGGGGGGGGGGTGGGGGGTAAAAGGTCCGGGGCCCGTAAAAGTCTCAATCATAAAAATTTATTATTGTTATAGAATCTTTTTATAGAGCATTTTTATGACAATCTATCTGCCTTAAAAGTGTTGTGACAATGCCCTCTTTTGAAAGTTGTCACCTCATAAAAATGAGGGTCAAATACTCGGAATCAAAAAAAGTTTAACTTTAAAATGTTTGCACTGCTCTCAGAATAGTTTGTACCTTGCCTGTGACAGCTGCATCTGCAGAGCGTTCCTTCGGCAAGCTCAAGCTCATCTAAAACTTTATGTGAAGTACAATGACTCAGGACAGGCTTACATATCTCGCAGGGTTCAGCATCGAGAAAGAAGTTGCAAGAGAGCCCGTAAATTATTATTGTTTTGGGTGTTACAAACCGATGTATTGATATTTTTATCTAACTAACACAAAACGACATAAGCGTACGGGAAGATAAAATCTGGGGAGGACTGCCCGATAAAAAATCCATTCTTTATGAAAATTTTGACCGCCTTAAGGCGGATTTTTGCCCGAATATGGCCGATTTTTATAAATTTTTCAAAGAACCTACAATTTTCCAAGTCAGCCTGGGTTCTTAAACAATGAATACAATGGATCGGTTCTTATAATATGGTAGTCTAATTGGACAGTTTCAGCCTGCAGGTTCTTAATCCACTAGGTTCTTATACTGTAGTTTTACTGTTTTACGGTAGTCTAAGACGTTACCTGTTTTCTGGAACGTTGTGTTCTATGCCTTTACCTAAAGTTTTTTCTCCGCCAACTTATCTTAGAAACATTAAAATGTTTGTCAAAGTTGTTGTAGCAATATATTGTTATAAATAAATGCATGACATGGGAGACTTCTCGTTTTGCAGACATGACCAAGATATACGCTTTTGTATGTGCAACATAATTCATACATTACTACTTAGCTTTGCATCTTAATAAATAATAAATAGAAGATAGTCACGTTCTAGACTTCTTACGTTGAGTCCTAGTAATCGCTACCACCCACCCACCCTACTCGCTCATACTGAGCGAGTATGAGCGAGTAGGGTGGGTGGGTGGGTGGTAGAGATTACTAGGACTCAGCGTAATAGGTCTAGTGACGTTCTACATTTGCTAGGCATACATTATATCAAAACTCTGCAGCTAAAACTTTACAATAAATAAATTATTCGATAAATAATGTCTACATGGGACGTATCTATATGGCCTAAAACGGATCTAATTTCGTGATCAACGAGGGAAGTTTTCAATCGATAATAAGTATACTGTAGGTTTCTTTCAAACTCAAGCTCAAGTTCTTAAAATTTAAGAAGCTTGAGGCTCTGATAGAGGTTCTGGGAGCAAGGGAGCAAGAAGGTGTTGTGGCGCCGTGTTGTAATCCACTGACTTTGGAGCTAGAACGTCAAGCTGGGGGTTCAAACCCTACCAGTCTCTTGTGCGTCATGACAAGGGGTCGCGGACTCGATTAGCGCTTAGCTACTTCTGCGATCCCAGCGCTTGGCGCTAAAAACCGCAACTTCATCTTCACCTTCCAGGAGCACGACTAAAAATACGGGAACTAGAAAGCAGGGAGGACGCAAATCTTTGTGGAAGATGAAAAAGCTGGGAAATCCTGTCCAATTTTGCATGCTGCTTGTTAAGGGGCAGCAACGGAGAAACGTCACCCTATCAGAGCCTAACGCATGCTTAATGTTTTGTCTCTACCTTTTTCTAAGGAGAAGCGCATACATTTAAAGATGCCAATTGCTAATTGACATTCTAATTGCTATCTTTTACGTGTGTTGATTATGAAAGGCGGCGAGGGTCCTGGAGCGGGTAAAAAGGGAACTGGGATTTACTTG
Organism: Aurelia aurita; assembly: GCA_004194415.1. Lineage (NCBI taxonomy): Eukaryota > Metazoa > Cnidaria > Scyphozoa > Semaeostomeae > Ulmaridae > Aurelia > Aurelia aurita. The sequence goes on from REGM01000094.1 coordinate 615,425, forward strand.
AAATCTTGTATTGGGACAGAGATTCTAGGTAATGGGACCAGCATTTCATCAACTGGGGGCTGGGAATACTAACAACAAAAGGGACAACCTAAGAATGGGATTTTATCAACGATTGTATAACTACGAAAACTGACTTGGATTTACTTCTTCATGCCCCTCAATAGAGGCTTTAATTTGTTGATCTTAACTAAAAATATTAAGCATTATGAAGGGGCTTTTCTAAAGCAATAAAGAGTTGAAGAGAGTAGCTTATTATGGGTAGTATATTATGGGACAAATTGTAAAGAATAAGACGTTGACTGAGAATGGAAAATTGTAATAGTCTGTTGATAGTATGTTGTAATAGTGGTACTTTTCCACATTTATTGGAGTCCATTGCCTCACAACATTAAGAATGAACTAAAAGAGGTTTTGCTTTCCTGTGTATCAGATTTTACAATTTTAACAATTTTGTTGTTAAAGGATTTTCAAAGGTTTGTTCGCTTAATTTTTTGTATTTCTAAACATAAGGCAGATGCAAGCTGATAAAATTTACATGCCAATCATACATGCCAAGAATTCTACCTACAATAGGTAGCTTTGAACTACGTATCGATTTGCTTAATATTTTTACCTGACTTTGGTTACATTAAAATGTTTTAATCTAAATTTTCCAATCAGAAAGTCTACCAAAGTTGCCCATGGTCAATGAAAGTCGTGGAAAGAACATAAACACTCGCCAAAGAATGATCGCCAAAGAATGGGTTACAGATAATTTTTTCTTTGCTGACAAAAAAGTGCTTACGTTTTGCATATCAACACTTTTTTAGGTTTTCTCATAGCCTTCCTATTTGAAGATTTATTCTACAAATTGTTGCCACAACCAACTGATGCAAATATGAGCAAATTATTCCATCATTCAACGCCATTTTTCAAGTTTTATACAATTCAAAGACTTTAACGTTCTACGTATCTATGAAATAAAAATCTACCAAATAAATATTAATTCAATATCGACAGTTGACTTTTTTAAAATTTTTAACTGCTTGATAAAATTGCTAGATAAAAAGAGAAAAGTTGACCTGAAACTATCAACACTTAACTCTAAAAACAGTACTTAACTCAACAGCAATAAAATGACTTGAACTTCTCTTGCTACAGGTGTATTCATGGAGTCTAGATGATGACCTGTCAAAAGAATAGAAAATATTCCTAAGACTACAATCATAGCCTCGAAATCTTTGGCATCTTTAAAAAAACATTGTACGGATGGTTAATACATCTTCTGTTTGATTTAATGGCTTGAAAGGAACGTCAGGTACGTTTCTATAATCCTACATGCAGCAGTTCTGATATCTTGATTATTTTCCGAATTACAGCGTCTTCTTCGCTTGGGCCAGTTTTGAGAATGTGACGTCATCAAATTGCTAAATCGTAAACTAGAAAAGCTACAGATTTCTGCTTGCAGCCATACTATAGACCTTCATAAACTATGATTTTCTTGAAGATTGTCCGTTTTTCGTATTTTTATTTAGGATCTACGATTATTTTAATTTTTTTCAAAACTTTTATAGAGTTCTTTCAATAGAAAGAAAACCGCTGTAATTCTGAAAATAATCAAGATATTAGAAGTACTGCATGTAGGATTATAGAAACATACCTGAAGTCCCTTTCAAGCCATAAAATAAAACAAAAGATCCATTAACCATCCGTGCAATGTTTTTTAAAGATTTGGAGGCTATGTTAAGACTACAGCTTTAAAAAGGGGGGGGGCGGTGTAACAGGGGCACATTTCATAGCAACAGCATCTGATACCGGGTAAGTCAGAAAATGTTTAGACGTTTGAAAGCCGGTATCTCTCAAACCATTCATCAGATTCCGACAAAATGATAATAAATGTGTAGCTAACATAGTAACTTATATAAGAAAATTTAGTTTGTCAAAATCGGTTGCATCGTTCTCAATTATGAGCGATTTTATATAAATGCATCATCTCAAAATTCTTCAAAACAGACCTATAATCCTTGATCAAATTTGCTACTAATTTAGCCCCACAGCTATCATAATCAAATTCTATTGATCGATCTTATCGCTTAAACGTTTATTTAAGTATATAAAGAGGCTGCTGTATAACTGTGTACACTTGAAATTGCCATCTAGCCTTGCTTCGTTTGTCTCCTATTATCACGAGGCTGGATTGCTAGCAAATTTGATGAGGATTTTAGGCTTGTTTTGAAGGATTTTGAGATTCTGACACACCCGATAGGAGAGGTATGATTGCACATGGAAGTAAGGTATGCTTCTGAAAATACAGTAAGATATAAGTAGGTTCGAAAAGAACTTTTTCGAACGAAAGACACAAAAATATCTTACCTCTAATACTAATCATGGAGGGCTAGTTTCCCTCGTTACCAGAGGCAAACTGTACGCGCCTGGAATCCTAAAAAGCAATAAAAGATCAAAATTGAGATAAGAAAGACTTGAAGTGAAAAGTTTAATATAAGAGGCATCATTGTACATGTATCAGTTGTTTGTACGTCGAATCTCCTACTCTTTCTCTATCGTCGCATTCTTTTCTGCATTCTACAATATACCTAAAATTCTGTGTTAAATAAACTAAAATGCCAAGATTGAAAACACTATGTATTAGTTAGTATTATTAATCATGTATTATTTAGTATTATTAATCATGTATTAGTTAGTATTATTATTAATAATCAAGTATTAATATTAGTAATCATCCCCAATTAGTATTACTGCTAAATAGGTATGACATTTTAATAAGTTATAAATGTATGACGATGGCTAGATGTCCCCTTTCCTTCAAACGAAGCTTTAACTCAGAGATCTAAATCTTGTTTCACATATCATTGACATGATCAGCAATTACGGTATCGTAACTTCGACCATGGCGGAAACCAAGCTGCTGTGAGAAACTTAAAAGACAATTCTGGGGTTGGTATGATTGATGATAAAATGAAATATTATACTGTTATGAATGGTGTATCTTTCATAATGAAGGTGTATTTACAATCTGCAACAAATGCGTAGTGACGTCATTAAGCACAAGGTCAGAGCGTTCTGACGTCATATTCAACGAGAGAATGAGGCTACCCTATCGTTTTCTCGCCTCTAAATCGTGACTAGCCTCCTTATCGTGTATTCGTGGGCAAAATGGGGACAAACGGCGGTGACATTTGGCCTAAATTACCAAGATGTTAATTGAATTGACAGCTGAAACATAAATCTAAATGTGAAAGAAAGCTAGTAATTTGATTCAGGAGATGGTAAGCTTGTTTTCTAACATTCATTTTACAAACCCCGGAATTGTCCTTTAAGAATGTAGTGGTCCGCGTATAAAGTATGAAGTTGAAAGATAGTTCGTAGTCATGAATCAACAATCATGAATCAACAAGGCCAATGAATCAACAAGGACAATTTTGTGTACTTACCGAATCATCGTCTTTTGATGGTTCTAAGAAGTCACCTGGGACTAATCCTTGGCGCCCATCAATTTCTCCAACGTAGAATCCATCTGGTCTCTGCAATATAAACAAAGAATATTCAAGAAGTATTCTGTAACGTTCAGAAATGTAAGGACAGGGGAAATAAGGAGGCACCTTTTGACCCCTCAATTTCTAAAAGGTGTCCTTTTGAGAGCTGCCCCTGGCAATGTTCAGACTATTAAAGGGAATAACCTGAGTTAAAAGATGAGATCTCATAGGTTTATAAATAGCCTATTGCATTTGATAATCCAGCAAGGGGCGAAGGAAGCAAATCCAAAGAAAACAATGTCGTGTTTTGGTTTTTCTTCATCCTATTTATAGACGGGCGCATTATAGCTCAGGTCATTCACTTTAAGAGAATTCTAAAATTCTAGGTCTAGATCATCGCCTGAAGATAGCTGGTTAGTTTACAGCGAGAATTCCTGATGCTGAAAATATCTTTCTTGAATTCTAATTTGATGCGGCCGTCTAAAACGACTGTCAATATGTATCAGTAGGTAACGTTCAACAATTTTTTAAAGCAGCCTTTAAAGTTAAATCTTCTGTTTTGTTGAATTTTTGTTTCTGGGTACCTGGGATTTGAGGCTGTTTGCGAATTGGTTGATCATTCGTCCATCCAACACGGAACTGTTTTTGTTAATTAAATGCAAAATATCAACTGGGTAATATTTCTTGTTGGGCAGTTCAGTCTCACCGGACCAGAGTTCGCTTTCAGCTATTTGTAATATATATGGGACTTGACTGTTTCTCTATAATTCAAGAAATCAATCCGTGTCGGACAGACAACTGATCACCTATTTCGCAAACACGCAAACAGCCTCGGTAAGAGAGATGATCGCTGCAATAGATAGTACTTAACAGCATTGAAGATTGAGGACGAGTGACGAGTTTACCAATCCCTACAATGATAACATGTTGTCGTTGTCTTGAAAGGACATACCATATCTCCAACGACTGTAACGTATTGTCCTTTCCTCAAATTAAGCTCTTTTGATTTGTCCTTTGACGGTGACTGCTTTAGAGGGTCATAATCATATACTGCTACCATTTTCTGAAAAGAAATAAAAATAACATGTCTTTCAGTTTGTGTACCCAAAATTTCCAAAGCATTTTATTAACTTATATGGTACAAGGTATAATATATAAGATAGAACAAGAAAGTAGACCCCAAAAATTTGATATCTTTTCAAATCTTTCCTCTAGAAACAACTTCAAAGAAATTTGCTCATAATTTTAACTCACTTAAAAATCTTTCTGTAAAATTTCATCACATTATCAACTGCTTTAAATCAGAAAGAAGACTTTGAAAAAATCTGCCAAATTCGCTGCCGCTTAATGAGAAATCGTAAGAAGTAAATCTGTAGAACTTTCGCGTAAATGCAACACGACATCATTGAAAATCAAGTTTGAGGTGAAATGCCAAGAAAACAGACGTCCCTGCTCAGGAAACAGTTGATTATTTCAAAAGTCCACCTGACAAAATTGTTCCCTGGCAGAAAAATAGGGATCAAATAAATATCACTGGTTAGATCAATCTCAGCGAGGGCTTGTTCGAACGATATGCTGAAGCAATATTTCGCCTCATGTTTAATGCTCAATTTTTCTATGAAAATCTCATCAAAATTGCTGGCAAAATGAATTTTGGAAGTCAAGTTTACGTTATCTGAAACTGGAAGATCAATTTCTCCTGAGAGAATGTGGCCTGCAATGTGCGAGTTTCGTTTATCCTAAGCGGAGATAATATCCAAACTTATTGATGCAATAACTTGATCAATAAGCTCACCCTTTTTCTCCCACCGTTAGTCGACAAGCTCGATCTTTTCTCATAATCTGATGTCGTCATTCCTGATGACGTCATCCCGCGTTGTTGTTGTTGTTGTTGTTGTTGCTGTTGTTGATGATGTGATGACGTCGTCTGGCCATATGAAGTACTGGAGCTTTGGGCTGCTCTTGAGTATGATTCACCGCCATTCCTTGATGTATACATATCACTACTGCGTGAATAACTGTTCTCGGGCATTGCTATTTCTTCGATGAAATTCGATGGAACAAGACCTTTCTTCCCACGTACCTACAAAGCAATCATTTTATGAGAAGGTCAAATTACATTCAAGCACAATTATTGAAACAGAAACAAGAATTGTGAATATAAGTTTTAATCATTTTCACGGAGACTGTATCAAATTCAAAGTTAACACCTGCATAATATTACCTACCCATAGAGCATGGGACCCATTGTCAGTCAGTCAGTCAGTTATTTGTTTTAAATGGGCTATCAGGATTTTCTAGCTACTTAAAGCTAATTTAGGCCCACTATGCATGCCGCATCCATGCATGGGACCCCTAGTTTAACTGTCCCTTCCGAAGGATGGCGAAGTGAGTTGCGAGGTCAGTCCCCGGGTCAAGCCTCCGAGGTCACCCATCTGGAGTTTAACCTCACTCGACCGAGCTTAACTTCAGTCACCTGATGAAAACTGTATAAGCCGCTCGGCCACTCACCCCTGTGAAACATAGGCATCAAATCTTAGACTGGATTTTGTAAAGCAAGTATTCTGATGCAATTCTAAGCGCTTTGTTGCCTGAGTCTTAATACTTGCAGTATTTCAAACTACAGCATTTCTCCTTCCATCAAAGAACTCAATGAAAGTTTTGAAGTTTTACTATTTGTAGCAATTTTATGACGCCTACCTAAAAATTAGCTGAACAATAAAAAGTGCTTCAATCTTTAAAACAATCATGATGCCAAGAATGATCGCGGTAGAATCAAAATAAAGTTCTTAAAAGCTGAGTTAGCACCCCTGGGTAAGTATGTGCAGTACAGTGGAAGCCTTTCAGTACAGTGGAGGGATATTCTGGATGCTGCAAACCCTGTAGATCGAATCTTTATCGGAACGATGTATGCATTAATCTTATAAACTTCTATAAAATATTACCTCTGCTTGATAAAATCCATCAGTTCGTGATGTATCATAAATCTTTAGTAAATCTCCTTCGCTGAACTGTGCCTCCAAGGCCGGGTTTTGATTTGGTGAGCTCNGGAGGGATATTCTGGATGCTGCAAACCCTGTAGATCGAATCTTTATCGGAACGATGTATGCATTAATCTTATAAACTTCTATAAAATATTACCTCTGCTTGATAAAATCCATCAGTTCGTGATGTATCATAAATCTTTAGTAAATCTCCTTCGCTGAACTGTGCCTCCAAGGCCGGGTTTTGATTTGGTGAGCTCTTGTATGGGTCATAATCGAACAGGGCGATAAACTGGAAAAAAAATAACGCGATGATAGAGTTGAAATAGATCTTGTCATTTAGCCGTTCATATCTACGGAAATTATATCCTTTATTTTGATTACATCAGCTAACAGTCAATTGAATTTTACCATATGCTCACAATCTAAATCACAATCACAATCACAATCACAATCACAATCACAATCACAATCACAATCACAATCACAATCAAATCACAATCACAATCTCACAAACCATGATCCTTTGCATGAAATCGCAAATCAACCAATCAAGTCATTGCAATTCTTGAGACGCAAGGTAAAAAATTCCCTGACGCCATCTTTAGCGCAATCGTCTACTCTTCTCTTCTTCTATTTCGAAAGCTAATTTTTTATCGTCTACTCTTCTATCTCGTCTGATGAGTGTCAGACGAAAATATTAAACAGAATGTTTAAATGAAGGATTGCTGTCTGATTAGCCGGAAGTATAGTCATGTGACTCACTTACCGTTCTGTAATTTCCAACTGCTTTCATGAAGAATTCTTCATAGACTGGGTTCTGAAAGAAAATATTTCAGTCGCTACAAACTTGAACGTCATTGCAAACTTGAATTACAAAATCTAGATTTTAGGAGATTAAAAGCGGTATAATCATTTACGAAAATCTCTCAACAACGGACAAATTTTCTCCCAAATGCCTTGCAACTAAACTACTAAAAGCCTCCTCAACAACGGACAGCGAGTAATTTTCGCTCCCTTTAAGGTATCCGTTACGAGTTTTCATTGTAAAATTGCCAATCATAAATTTTCATACAGAAAGTAAGATTATTAAGTTATCATTCAAATATTGGCAGTGTAAAAAGTTTAATTTACTAATGTAAAAATCAGCTCAATTCGATATGCATCACAGAGTTCCAACGAAAGGAAAAAAGTTACTTCGGGATCGTCTCGATAAAACGGACTTTCTTCGGTGGCAGTTCGATGGCAATTCTTCCACTGATAATCCCAAGCGAAACAAATTTTCATGTCCTAAATCTCCGGAAAAAATCGGCCTTAGAAACTCCATCGACTCTTTTGAGACGATCCCTTATAATGCAAGTAGATTATATTTGTTGCTTACAACGAAGAACTTTCAACTTTGATTCTCAATCCTAGTCTATGTAGAAAGCCGTGTTGCTGGCTTGAAATTGTTATTATGAGCAATATTTCAGGGCGTATTCTTTTGGGCATCTGAAGTCTCGGAAATCTTCTGAAAACGGTAGACTTCGCAGAGAAAAATATCAGTTACCAAAAGAATGCGCATTCTGAAAACGGTAGAGATCGGAGAGATCGGAGAGAAAAATGCCAAAAGAATACACATTCTGAAAACGGTAGAGTTGGCAGACTTCGCAGAGAAAAATCCCAAAAGAATGGGAATTCTGAGAGTGAGAGAGTTCGAATGTAGTGCTCCGCTGAGCGAATTGAAGCCATTGCAATGCATTGTACTTTTGTTATGCAAATCCCAAGAGAAAAGAATTTACAATATTTTATTCTATTTTCGAATGTTTTGCAAACTTTTTCATTCACGAAACAAGGGTCTTTGCGATCTCTCGGAAGTCTACCAGCTTCAGGAACAGAAGGTTACCGAGGCCTCGGAAGTCTACCGTTTTCAGAAGGGCCCAAAAGAATACGTCAAAAATCTCTCGGAAGTCTACCGAAAACAGAATGACCAAAAGAATGGGCTTTTATAAAAAATGATCTGAAGTCTGCGAAGTCTACCGTTTTCGGTAGAATGGCACCAAAAGAATGGGATTTTGGCTCCTACCAACTCTACCGTTTTCAGAAGATGCCCAAAAGAATACGCGCTCAAAGATTTTTGCGACAATAGACCTTATAGCTATTTTAGAAAAAGTCTGAATCGAACGATATTTTGATGCATTTTGTAGAATTTTCGAATGTACACAACAGTGATAGCAGCTATGATTCCACTCAATCGAACATTTCGTATAAAAATGTATAGAAATATCGCTCGATCCAGACTCTTTTTTAGAATAGCAAAAAGGTCTATGGATTATTTTCAATATAAAATATCAAAGTATTTTACCCGCAGTGCATGAGCTCCAGTGATATTGAAATGACATTTCTCAGAACAGAATCCATTTTCAGCAACTGTCTGTAAATCGAATTCTAAGTGGTCATGAAGATTCAATCCGCTGACCAGTGCCTGAAAATTCAAACAAGTAATGTATCAGATATCATACAAGAAGTGATATTCATGAGAAAAAAAGACTGCACTAATAGAGTTTAAATAATGTTTAATTAAATAACATATGAACGAGGAAAGAAACTTTAGTAGCATTCTTAATTATTCTTTGAATTACTATGCACTTTCATTTAAATTACTTTTTTGACAACAACAGTATCGAACGGCTACTACTTTTGTAGAATTTCTCAAGCATGTCAGATTAATTCCTTAAAGATATGGAAGAAAACTGGAGGACGAAAGAGGTGCTTTTGATGTAAAGATGGCTTGCACACATAGAGAGAAACAAAATTTCAACTGCTTACAAGGGTTATTTCAATTTTTTCATCAAATATAGGGGGTAACAGAAAAAATTTAAGGCTCTCTACCCATAAATCACTTAAAACGTTTGCCTGTATTTACTGTAAAATCAGCTTATGAAAAATGATATCTATTTCGAGACCCCCCTTCGAAAATAAATAAATGTCAAAACAATTCTTACCTTTGTCATGAGGTACTTTTTGACTTCTTGCTTCGGCTTACCATTTACCCAAATCTAAAATAAATAGTCTCTTTGAGAATGGAACTTATCTAATGAAAAATATTGGGCAAAAGCTGAATAGCGTGGCTTGAAAAAATGCATTAAATTCAGTGGTACACCGATGTTTACAAAGCGATGATTGACCAGAAGTACTGAAGGTCAGAATAAAAGTTATTAGGGATAGCGAACAAGGAAATGATCTCCCCAAAGGCCTCGCGTTCGATCTAATCTTGTGGAACGGTGCAAATAGAACACATTGTAAAATGTTTGGAGTTAAATTTCTCGCAGTCAAATTTGAGTTTTGACCCCTTGTTCTTTCAATTTGTAACAGTATTTTCTGATGTAACAGCGCTTTTAAACGCAAATAAATCTCGTTAAGTTTGATCTGAATAGACAAACTTTGAGAGCATTCCTATGTTTGCTAGCCAGTAGATTCTTCCAAAAGTCTCTTATTTCGCTCCTCGAGGTGATTTGTCGCCTCAACTGAAGCGACAACAACAACAACAACAACAACAACAACAACAACAACAACAACAACAATAACAATAACAATAACAACGAGACAACGAGCGAAAGTTAGACGGAGTTATGCAATGAGTCTAGCTATTCAGTCCGACGTATAAGCCACACAGCAAATTTGACGTATCAAACAATTAATGAATGTGACGTAAGAAACAAATCACTGCATATAAAAGAGCAATGTTGCAATCAAGCAGTCATATCTCGTCAGATGCACAAGGAGGAACATCATTTACCAAAAGATTTACATCCGATGATAAAGGTCACGCAGTTGGAATTTGGTAAGTCACTTCATCAAGATATCAATGTAAACAATCAAAGGTATATAATAATATAGCATTTCGTGGCAAAGTTAAGCTCAAAATTTAGCATCAAATTGGGTTTGAAAGACTCATGTTCTTCAATCCGTCTGGGGTCTGTAGGTGGGTAAAGATTAAAGTTAGGGTGAAGCGGGGTTTTCAGCTCCAAGTGCATTGAACATAGCAATAGTTTTGGTCATTAATCAAGTCCATGTCCTGGTGCATGGACTTAAATAATGACCAACACTATTGCCATGTTGTCGGTGCGTGGGATTAAACTCTGCCTCAGCCTGCTTCTGGTTGCTAAATCAGGTGATTAAAACTGTGAACTACAACACCTAGAACCCAAGCATCATAAATGAGGTATTTCCGGGTTCAAGTCAAGTCACTTACCTTATATCCAGTAACAACAGCACCATTGCTTTTACCAAATTTATCGATAGGAGGCATATTCCACGTTAGCAGGACAGAATCTTTGCTTACAATTCTAAGGATCTTGAGATTCGATGGTGCAAATGGTGGACCTATTAAATAACGAAACACACTGATAAGAATTTGGCATAAACGTAGGAGCGGATGGGCCAATGGAGCCAATGGAGCCAATTGAGCCGATTGAGCCAATGTAGTCAATGAGTCTATCAGTTGCCCTACGATAGTTTTTACTCATTTCTAAATAAACAAATCTTTCGTTCTCTCCTTCCATCGTAAATTTAACTTACCAACAACATCATCGCGTATAATCTCGACAGATCCACCTCGCATACCAGCGTTCGATGATCTGTGCTCTGATGTTCTTGATGTATGCGTCTCGTATGCTTTCTGTCCTCCGTATGATGAAGTGCCACTGGTTGCTGAAGCACCAAGTTCGCGAACGAACGTCGAAGGAACCAAGCCATTGCGGCCTACAATAGAAGAAGTTGGTTCACAATCGGTGTTTTACCAGAACATAAAACTGCTTTGAACATGTGCATCAGTTGCTCGAATCAAATGAATATTGTTTAAAGACTCTTGAGATTGAAGGGTTAGGGTTAGGGTTAGGGTTAGGGTTAGGGTTAGGGTTAGGGTTAGGGTATTCTATGGAATTTATTTCAATGTGATTCACGCTCTTAGAAAAGGGAATCTTTGAACGGTTTTCTTGACTCGGTTCTTTCTGGTCAAAAAGTAAAATAATTTGATAATATTTTATAAATACCATTAATTTCTGCACTATAATATCCATCAATATCAATATCGCCAATAACAGTGACCACATCTCCTTTTCTCAAATTAATTTGTTGTTCAGGTCTCCCTGTTCTTCCCATTGTGTAAGGATCGTAGTCGTAAATCGCAACAAATTTTCTTTGTCTAACTCCGTGACCATTTCTCGTCGTAACCTCTCGCGTCTACAAAGCAAAGAAATGATAAATGAAAATCATGTAGCTCTCTCTCATATCAAATGAATGAATAAATCACTGCAATGGACAGCTCCCCTGTTTTTAGAATTACTAAAACTTTGTGTATGCAAATGATCATAAAATCATATTTTCATGAAGTTGTGTCAAACGCAAGGTTTATTCTTGAGACACTGAATTTGCATCTTAGCAAATGCCTCAACTTAGTGAATTTTAAAACATGTTTTCAAATCGCAAAGAATGATCATCAAAGCAAATGCTTTTCTCTGCTTTCCAAAAGCTCGTGTCATGTTGGACTTGCCCAAGTCAGTTAGACGACTTGGGCAAGTGACGACTTGGGCAAGTCCAATGTCATATAAGAATCAAAAGCTCACGTCACATTGCAAGCAAAGTTTTGGATTGCATTAGTAAGGATGCAACGAAATCATGATATTAAACCAGTGAGTATTTCGGTCTCTGGAATACTTGACGAGACCGCTTTTTGACAGGTCGTTAGCTAAGATCATGCCCTTTGGTCAAGATCATATCATAAATCAAACGAGTGAGCATTTGGGTCGTTGAAAATACTCGATGAACAGAATCTTCGGCAGGTTTTAGCCAAGATTATACCCTTTGGCAATGGTTGCAGTTCCTTCAAACACCTCTTAAAAATTCTTCACTTACAGTAACTTCTTTCGACCTTCTTGTGTCCTCATCATTTGTATCTTCAACGTAGATACTTGGAATCAAACCACTTTCCCCTAAAAAAAACGTTGAATTGATGAACTTTGTAATCTGGCAGCAAAACGCACAAGAGCTCGATTCCTAAAAAAAAAAGATTCACAATTTGAAGCAAACCTAATACAAAACAGTTTCCCTCATCTGCAGATCTCCACAAATTTCGTCCAGGGATAATATCAGAAAAAAGTTTTAGCAGACATTCTCAGAGTGTAGGCAAGGGCAAAATGATAGGCTGATCTAGGGAAAACCTTGGGTCTCTGTTTTCAAACAAACATAATAAAATGGGTAAATTTTATTTTATTCGAAAAAGTTCTCTCGTCCAGAACTATGCTGCAAAAACCCTTAAACGAAAGGCGAATCACTCCCAAAAAGGTGCACAAGATTTTGAGATTTTGAAAACTCCAATGATCAAGCGAAAGATTTTGGGATTTTCATGAGATTTTAGGATTGTTTAAAATCTGTATAAGGTTTCCAGTTTTCAAATACTCCGAGATTTGGCAAAATCTTTCTGCTGCTGAGAAAGATTTTGAGATTTTTTCTAGATTTCCGGAATTTTTTCAAAGATTTTAACTTGACATCTCTTAGATTTTACGATTTTTTCTAAAGATTTTGAGATTTCAGCCACTTTCAAGAGATTTTAGAAATTCTTTGGTAATTCGTCAAAGGTGTACGAGATATTGAGATTTTGAAAAATCCCATGATTAAGCGAGAGATTTTGGGATTTTTTTAAACCTGGATAAGGTTTTGAGTTTTCAAATATTCTAAGATTTCGCAAAATCTTTCGGTCGTTGAGAAAGATGTTGAGATTTCAAAAGTTATTCTTTAACATGTTGAGGTAAAGCTTTGTGGCAAACATGCAAAAAAACCTTATCAAATTCCTGTCTCGTGAGCCAACAATAAAATACCTACCATCAACTTCTGCCTCTAGATACCCATCAATATCCATTTCTCCGTAAACAGTGACGTAATCACCCTCTTTCAACCGCAGTTCTCTCTCGGGATGCACAGATGAGCTCGATTTGTATGGATCATAGTCATAGAGAGCTCTAAAGGTCTTTGTTCGACCAGATGGTCGTGATCGATGGTCGTACACATGTACTGTACGATTTGTCGTATGCGACCTTCTATCAGAATGGTTTCTATTATCAAGCATGATACTTCCGTCCTCTGTAATTGTCTGGTCATCTTCTGATAGTAAGACACTTTCATCGGAGATTTCGTACTCGGGTTTTCTTGGCTAAAATAAAAATTTAGAAAACATTGAAAAAAGGGGACTGGTCGATATTTTTCAAACTATCATCGCATTTGGCAGTTTCCAGTTAGAAAACAAATTGCAAATGGAGAGAAGAGTCAAGAGCAAAACCAGTGGAACTGTCATGGATATAATCAGCACTGGAATCTTATGAAGTGGAACATTAGTGGTACCTTGGAATGATATCTCTCTTCACGCTTGCTTTCAGTGAAATATGAAGACGTACGTTTGTTTCTTGAAGCCTGTAATGATACATAATTAATTAAAAATGTCTGGTACCTTTTAGGGACCGTTCATTATTTACAGAGGGGTTGGTACCGAAGAGAAATGTGTTGGGTAAAAGAAATTTTCTGACATAAAAAGGTGTTGATAGATGTTTTTCCATCACCTTTTGAGTTGGGTAAGAAGATTTTTTGGACCAGAAAACATTTCTCTTCTGTACCAACCCCTCTGTAAATAATGAACGGTCTCTTAGCAGTCAATTTAAAGGGACAAAAAATTTTGCATTTGAATACTCACACAATTTAATATTAGCATATCTCAGTTCGCCATGCTCCACTACTGCAAATTTTTAATCTAAAGTATTACTAAATTTTTAACAAACATAAGTGGTAAAGACATAAATGTTTTGACTCATACGGCAGATGTTATGTTTGCCAATTACCAAAAACACATCATCTGAATCAAGACCATAGAAGTTTTTTGTAGGAGGCAGAACCTGACAACTGCAATAGTTTACTGCATATTAGGTTTACAGCTTAAAAGCAAGACCTTACCGGTTGAGATGGTTCATAATTGCGTCCTTTTGGTGCTGTGCCACTTGTGCCAATATCATGTTTCACGTGTTTTAGTTCCTCCATGTAACGTGTCACAGTTTCATCCTTTTCTCTGCATGCCTTCTTCAATAATCCTATTTTTGCTTTATATGACGGTATCAGCATTTCGGCATCATCACGCTGCCTGGTTATCTCAGCGAGCTGGCGAAAGATAACAATTGAGTTTTAGTAGATTGTCAGTCAATTAAAATCTAAGTTTCCATTACTTCGAACTAAATTTACAGTAAGAGCAAGGTCAAGGAAAGGGTACTTGCTCCCAGTAATTCTGAACAATGATACAAGTGAATCGTATTCTCGATAAAATCTGAAAACAGTATGATTTATCCGGGGACCGTATCTATCAAACTCTGCAATTTACCTTCGGCTAATTCAGGATCCAGAAAAAGGTCGAACCTTCCTCCAGATGCCAGTTTCTTTTGTTAAGCCTTCCTCATTTAACAAGTCGAAATAAGCAGATTGTTCGACCTCGTCACGTTGTTTATAACCCTAAAATTTATAAACCAGTTGCTGTTGTCAAAATACCCCAAAATTTCCCAGGTTTCTTATCAAACTTACCAAACCTTCCTCAAATATGACATTAACAAGCAAAACCTTCCTCCGGCTCACAGCCGTGAAGCCGTGACTTTTTCTGGACTCTACACTGGTTTATTTCAGTTGATACTGGAAAGTATTTTCATGAAATGCATAAAAGTAAATTTTGTATTTCAGACATTAACTTCGACTTGTTGTTTCAAAAGATAATCTAGTTGTTTTTTATCCAAATTACCAACCTTGACTTGTTAAGTGACAAGGCTCCGTAGTTGGTGCTCCCCCTAAATCCAAAATTATTTTGGCAAAATTAGGTAGAAAGCAAAGTCGCAAAAAGAGCCTCAGTATTGCAAACTATTATACATGGTGAGCATACTGAAAGAAACTAAAACACTTACTTTTAATCGTAAACTATGGAATCCTTCTTCTAGATGATCGTGATCACTGTGGAGGAGACGTTATCAGTTAGGGGCCGTCGACATTCGATTTTCAAATTTTTGGCGGCATTCGGCCGTTAATGCGGGGGGTAGGTGTTCAGCCGCTAAGAAAGGAGGAAAATCGCCGTAGAAAAATGTTTACTTCATAGAATTTATAGCGATTTTTGTTCATAAACTAAAGTATTTATAGGTCATACCTGTGTCATTTTCGCTATCCAGGAAGCATCAACTCTCTTGTTTTAGTTATTATATTCATTTATTTATTCATTCATTCATTTATTTATTTTTTCAATATTATTTCAATAGATTTTTATTAGTCTCTTTCTTTTAATCTTAATCTTGCATCTATCATTCGAACTTGCCATTCGAATCTATCGTTGTATGCTTGCTCCTTTACTTTACTTTCAAACTCAAGACGTTGTGTATCATCACTATTCTAGTACATTGTCGTATTTTTAAATAATTATTAGTTTACAAATGCCTAACGACGTACTACACGCAAAACAAACATTGCTATTTATTAGCATCATCTCCACTTTCAATGCATATTGAGATGATCCAGAGAGACTTAGCGGGCTCCAGGTAGCTTGTTGCAAAGAAGCCTTGTCAAATGTAATCAAAATTTACCTCAACATGTCATCCATCTCGGCTAACTTTTGTTCCAAGATATATCTTTCCGAAGTTACTTCTTTAACCTCACGGATTAAATCATCTCTTTCTACTTCGAGTTTTCCAAGAGCTGTCTGCATTATATTACGATCATTTTGTACATCCAATATCTTCGACTCTAACTCTTTCTTTTCTCGCTCCAGAATCAAAATCTGAAATTAATATCAAAATATTGAAAATCTGATTAGTTGCAAAATTTTTTCGGATTAAATGAAATTACATTGTAAATCAAATTACTACTGGGTGAGTCAGAAAAAACAATCCCCATTTGAAAGGCCACTGCTAACTGGATGTGTAAACGATAATATTGACAAATACATTATTTAATGGTTGACATGTTCAAATATGATTTACAATTTATCTGATTTAAATCGGCCACTCCGTTCTGAAATTATGGGCGATTTCATAAAGAAAGCCCCTTCAAGAAACCTTCAAAACAGGCCTAAAATCACGAGCAAATTTTCCAAATATTTCTGCCTTACAGCAATGACTTGCACATGCATTATCACGTGGTATCCTATTGGGAGGATAAATCTCCGAGAATAATGTTGCTATGTCCCAGGGATGGCACTTTAATTTTCCCAATGGATAAAACGTGCTAAAGCATGCACAAGTCATTACTATTAAGGCAGAAATATCACGGAAATTGGTCGTGATTTTATGCCGTTTTTGAAGGTTTCTTGGAGGGGCTTTCTTGAGAAAATCCCTCATGATTTCAGAACGGAGTGGCCGATTTCAGTGATGTAAAATTTAGAATTTATTTGAACATGTCCACTATTAAACAATATATTTACCAATATTATTCCCTCGATATCCAGGGAGCAGTGGCCTTTCGAACGGGGATTGTTTTTTCTGACTCAACCGGTATCAAAACTGTCTAGTCCACAAGTTAGATTCGCTACTTCAAAATTAAAACTTGAAACAATTTCTAATCAGTATTAGGTACAGGCCAATAAAAAGGGCCTGAGCGCAGGAGCACCACTCACAGTAAACTTTCTGGCACATGAAATTCAACAGGAAATTTTCCTGGCAAGGATATTTAAGAAAGTAGTGACAATATACCATGAAGTAAATAGTTAGGAGGTATAAACTTGCAGCAAAGAAGAAAACCTAGCAATTAGTTTCCTATGTTCCTGTTGCAGCCCATAGGTGGGGAAATTTCCACGTTGCTTGAAATTTCGGCTTGAAAAGTCAAGCGTGGTGGAAGGCAGACTAACCAAGCAATTAGAAAATAGCCAAGTTTCTGTTTTCCTCTGAGGCTAACAGTGAGACTTACTAATAATTTGTAGGAACATTTTCTTAAAAAAGTCAGACATTTTTTAAAGGTGCTTTGTCTGTTTTGTCCTCAAGACTCAAAGTGGTAGCTCTTATGTCTACATCGGATGAGATTTTCTTCAGGAATTTTCGACAATATGGACTTGTTTACAGAGAGAAAAGAATGTTTTGCAGGCATGGTACAGGGTAAAATAACCCAGTAAAGTATTTGATTTGCAAATTTTCCAACTCTAAGATTCTCTGTAGCATTTAAGATATTATAAAACGATTAATAGACGATTCCGGAAAAGATGGCGTCGGGGGGCATTTGACCAAGATGCATTGCGTTCTATAATGGAATCAACAGTGATTCTATAGAGATTCGATCATCAAACGCAATGCATCTTGGTCAAATGCCCCCCGACGCCATCTTTTCCGGAATCGTCTATTAATCGTTTTATAATATCTTAAATGCTACAGAGAATCTTAGAGTTGGAAAATTTGCAAATCAAATACTTTACTGGGTTATTTTACCCTGTACCATGCCTGCAAAACATTCTTTTCTCTCTGTAAACAAGTCCATATTGTCGAAAATTCCTGAAGAAAATCTCATCCATGTCTGACTTTTTTAAGAAAATGTTCCTACAAATTATTAGTAAGTCTCACTGTTAGCCTCAGAGGAAAACAGAAACTTGGCTATTTTCTAATTGCTTGGTTAGTCTGCCTTCCACCACGCTTGACTTTTCAAGCCGAAATTTCAAGCAACGTGGAAATTTCCCCACCTATGGGCTGCAACAGGAACATAGGAAACTAATTGCTAGGTTTTCTTCTTTGCTGCAAGTTTATACCTCCTAACTATTTACTTCATGGTATATTGTCACTACTTTCTNTTCATGGGATCGATGAAAGAATAAATCGAGGTAGTACCTGTAATTCGATGACATTTCTTTCCAGTTCGATGAACTCTTTTTCAGCAATTTCTAGATGCTTTATCTAAAAAAGAAAATTAAAAGCATAAAAATCTCAAATTATATGTCTTGCAATGCATAATACGTAGCAAAATTCGAACTGACTGAATTGGTGACAGACTGTGAATAGCATGTCAAATTATGAGATTATGAAAGTCACATGTGGAAAAGTGCATTTTGGGAAGAAACACATTAGATAGCATAAGAAGTTAGGAAGCAGACCTTTCAAAGTTCAAGAATCTATTCAGGGGAGAAGCTTTTAGAGGTGTATGTAGCCAAAGATCTCAGATTTTTGGTAAAATACACAAAATATTTAATTCTACCTTAATTTAAGAATGAATACAAACCCTGTCAATCAGTTCTCGGTTTTTCAATAAGACATTATCATGTTGATCTTGCACTTCGATTAACTTTTTCTCTACAATTTCTGTCTGGTTCACTTGGACCTATAAGACAACAGAAAATGTCAGTTCACTCTTAGATAGCATGAATCAAGAACGTTTGGGAGAGAAAGAATAAACATAGAATACACCTCTCTAATAAAGTACCTCTCAAGATCCTTCTATATGGTGATGAAAGGTTGCCACTTATATCAAATACTAAGATCCTTGAGGCTACACTGAAATATATATACGCAACAGAACGCTTTGAATGAACCACTGTCACCATTTCTTCGACGTATATGTACAGTGGGCTCTCTATGTAACGAACCCTCTATTTAAACGAACCATTTTCATGTACCTTGAACCATACCCGGTTCAACGAACTCTGTGTTTAACGAGCTCTGGACTAATTTATGGTTTCCTTGGGGGGGGGGGTTGCTGCATAGGGAGCTCACTGTAGATCGTTTCTTTTTCATGTAGTTGTTAATTTTATTTTTGTATTTATTTTAGTATCTATGTTAAATGCAATCGCCGAAGGGTAGCAATGTATTTCCATGCTCCCTGTGGTGTCGTTCTGTAATGTTATTGTTAGTTAGTAAATTGTAAATTTTAGGAGAATTTATATGAAAAAAATAGAATGCTGAGGGAAAATGCAACAGACTGCCGAAAAAATGAGGCGGTATGCGAGAATAAGTAACTTATGATACAAATATACCTACTTTGCTTTTATGGGAAAATGCAGAAATTGGCATCAAATTGAATGGAATAGATACTCCTTGATAAAGGTTTTCTGTCTTGATTATATTCTGAACAACAGACAGGGTTGGCTAACTATTAGAAAGCTGGTCGATTTTGAGACTAGCAAGATGGTATATAAATCTCAGAATGCCCTTGCCCCTGATTACTTGGGAAGCATCTTTCAAAAGGTATCTGAAGCTACTGACCGTCAGCTGAGGAACTCGAAAAGAAGCCTTAGGTTACCTCTACTGAAAACTTCAACTGGTCAGAAATATTTTGCCTACAGAGGGGCCAAGCTCTGGAATGCCCCAGATAGTGGTGTCAAAGCGTGGTCCTCCCTCTACACTTTTCGAAGTAAATTTAAAGTCCAATTATGACTCAAATCGTTTTTCTTTCTTTTTTAATCGATGAATATTGTAAATAGGTCTATATTATATATTTAGTTATTATCAAATTATTATTTTAGCATGGCTCCCTGTAAAATAGTATTTAAATATTGAGTGGATTACCATGGATAAAAAAGTTAAAATGAAAATGAAATGAGACAGGGTGGGCAAATCTCTATCGCGAAAAAGACTTACCTTGACCTCCGTAAAAGACTGTTCGACGTGCTTCTTTGCGATATGAATGTTTTTTACTTCAGTTTTCAATTGGTTTATCTAAAAATGAAAAATTGATTTTCTTGAAAGAAACTTTCTTGTAAATGAAGTAACTATTAAAGAACATTATATTTTAACATCAGTATCTCACTCATTAAACGTTTCATCTGCTTCTTTATGAAAATTTAATTTTAGAAGATCGTTTCCATTTTTTTACTTTATTTTAACGTTGGATACGAAATCTAGCTTAATTATAAGTAAATATGAGCAGCTAATTAATACCATCTGACAGGACAAATACAATTTAAAACGTATTACTGAACTAAAATAAAAATGCAAAATATCTTTGTGATGTATCCTAGATTTGATACATATTGAGTGTACAATCTACAGGAGCATGGGACTGAACTTCGTTCTATTTGTCTTTTGATGACAAAGGTATTCAGAGAAAAATCGAAGCAAATTATCACCTCATAATCTTTTCGGCTGATTTCAGAATTTCTTGATTCTAGTTCTTTTTGACATCTTTGCAACTCCTGAGTAAGGTAAGCATTGCTCTGTGCCTTTTCTTGGATCGTCTTTTCCTTCTTTTCCAGCTGAAAAATTAAACACAATTTTAAGAAGCTTTCAGATTGATGGCAAAGACAAACTACGATGCCCGCACTGTCGCGGAATAGGAATTCTCCCAGCAATACGTCTATCCCGAGATTGAACAATGACAGGAACAATTTTACTATTTGCCAAAAGTAATGTAAAGAAGAATTTACAGTGACTCTGCACATTTCACATTTACTCTGCCGTAATAATGAGATTGTAACCACCTCTGGAATCCCTTTAGTCAACGACTTTTTGAAAAAATTTATCGACCAGTGCAACGTTTCTAAATTTGCCGTTGAAGCGAATGCTTGTCTCTCAATATTTATGCTTCAAAATTTAAATTCACACTCTGATGAGAACGTAGGTTCGAAAGGCCTCAATGTGCCAGAAATTTGTCTGTTTTTTGCGTCCGCCGTCTATAATTTTCAGTAACCACATTTAGTATCAAGATTTTTTTTTAATAAATGTACAAGAACTCAGCCCTATTGTTTTAAACCAACGAGTTCAAATTTTCTTTTGATGAACTGGGTGTGCGTGTGTGTGTGTGTGTGTCAAGAATGCAAGTACTCCTAGAGCTGATGGATGTCTCATTCCTATATGTAATTACTGTGCAATTGCAACCAGAAAAATATCATTTTGAGCTATCGCATTTGTAGCTACTTGTAGTCCAGGTACATATTTTGTAATTATAGTGACGATATCTTCTTACAAAATTACTGAGTCTCGGCAGATACAAATGCAACCTACATTTCAAAAGCTTGGATTGGAAAAAAACAGGAGATGGCAATGGCGATAATTATTTCTTGCGATCAGTGCAGTTTTTAATTTTGCTCCTCCTGTTTCAAATTTTTTTCAAATCGATTGCTGACTTATTCGCTGTGCTTCAAGAATTTGCTTAGGCCAAAACGCCAAAGCTCTGGTTTGGAGGTTGAGGCAAATTTGTCCTTTGAAGATTAATATTTTCAACTCTCAAAGCACTAATATCAACAAACGAGGTATCTATGTTCAAGTTGACTATCGAGGTATCTTTTAAAAATGTTTTCGAATTGATTCAAGCTAAAGTTTCATCGCTAGGGTCGACCAAATCTGTATACTTTTTTTGGGACACCCGGTATATGTACAGTGGGCTCTCTCTGCAAAGAACCCTCTATTCAACGAACCATTTGCAGGTCCCTTGAACCATACCCAGTTCAACGAACTCTTTGTTTAACGAGCTCTGGACTTATTTATGGTTTCCTTGAGGGGTCGTTGCATAGAGAGTTCACTGTAGATCGGTTCTTTTCCATGAAGTTGTTAATTTTATTTTTGTATTTATTTTAGTATCTATGTTAAATGCAATCACCGAAGGGTAGCAATGTATTTCCATGCTCCCTGTGGTGTCGTTCTGTAATGTTATTGTTAGTTAGTAAATTGTAAATTTGAGAAGAATTTATATGAACGAGAAATAGAATGCTGAGGGAAAATGCAACAGCCTGTCGAAAAAATGAGGCGGTATGCGAGAATAAGCAACGTATGATACAAATATACCTACTTTGCTTTTATGGGAAAATGCAAAAATTGGCATCAGATTGAATGGAATAGATACTCCTTGATAAAGGTTTTCTGTCTTGATTATATTCTGAACAACAGACAGGGTTGGCTAACTATTAGAAAACTGATCGATTTTGAGACTAGCAAGATGGTATATGAGTCTCAGAATGCCCTTGCCCCTGATTACTTGGGAAGCATCTTTCAAAAGGTATCTGAAGTTACTGACCGTTAGCTGAGGAACTCGAAAACAAGCCTTAGGTTACCTCTACTGAAAACTTCAACTGGTCAGAAATCTTTTGCCTACAGAGGGGTCAAGCTCTGGAATGCCCTAGATAGTGGTGTCAAAGCGTCATCCTCCCTCTACATTTTTCGAAGTAAATTTAAAGCCCAATTAGAATCAACTCGCTTTTCTTTCTTTTTTAATCGATGAATATTGTAAAAAGGTCTATGTTATATATTTAGTTATTATCAAATTATTATTTTAGCATGGCTCCCTGTAAAACAGTATTTAAATATTGAGTGGATTACCATGGATAAAAAAGTTGAAATGAAAATGAAATGAGACAGGGTCGGCAAATCTCTATCACGACAAAGACTTACCTTGACTTCCGTAAATGACTGTTCGACGTGCTTCTTTGCGATATGAATGTTTTTTACTTCAGTTTTCAATTGGTTTATCTAAAAATGAAAAATTGATTTTCTTGAAAGAAACTTTCTTGTAAATGAAGTAACTATTAAAGAACATTATATTTTAACATCAGTATCTCACTCATTAAACGTTTCGTCTGCTTCTTTATGAAAATTTAATTTTAGAAGATCGTTTCCATTTTTTTACTTTATTTTAACGTTGGATACAAGATCTAGCTTAATTATAAGTAAATATGAGCAGCTAATTAATACCATCTGACAGAACAAATACAATTTATAACGTATTACTGAACCAAAATAAAAATGCAAAATATCTTTGTGATGTATCCTAGATTTGATACATATTGAGTGTACAATCTACAGGAGCATGGGATTGAACTTCGTTCTATTTTTCTTTTGATGACAAAGGTATTCAGAGAAAAATCAAAACAAATTATCACCTCATAATCTTTTCGGCTGATTTCAGAATTTCTTGATTCTAGTTCTTTTTGACATCTTTGCAACTCCTGAGTAAGGTAAGCATTGCTCTGTGCCTTTTCTTGAATCGTCTTTTCCTTCTTTTCCAGCTGAAAAATTAAACACAATTGTAAGAAGCTTTCAGATTGATGGCAAAGACAAACTACGATGCCCGCACTGTCGCGGAATAGGAATTCTCCCAGTAATACGTCTATCCCGAGATTGAACAATGATAGGAACAATTTTACTATTTGCCAAAAGTAATGTAGAGAATAATTACAGTAACTCTGCACATTTCACATTTACTCTGCCGTAAGAATGAGATTGTAACCACCTCTGGAATCCCTTTAGTCAATGACTTTTTGAAAAAATTTATCGACCAGTGCAACGTTTTTAAATTTGCCGTTGAAGCGAATGCTTGTCTTTCAACATATATGCTTCAAAATGTAAATTCACACTCTGATGAGAACGTAGGTTCGAAAGGTCTCAATGTGCCAGAAATTTGTCTGTTTTTTGCGTCCGCCGTCTATAATTTTCAGTAACCACATTTAGTATCAAGTTTTTTTCTAAATAAATGTACAAAAACTCAGCCCTATTGTTTTAAACTAACGAGTTCAAATTTTCTTTTGATGAACTGGGTGTGTGTGTGTGTCAAGAATGCAAGTACTTCTAGAGCTGATGGATGTCTCATTCCTATAATGTAATTACTGTGCAATTGCAACCAGAAAAATATCATTTTGAGCTATCGCATTTGTAGCTACTTGTAGTCCAGGTACATATTTTGTAATTATAGTGACGATATATTCTTACAAAATTACTGAGTCTCGGCAGATACAAATGCAACCTACATTTCAAAAGCTTGGATTGGAAAAAAACAGGAGATGGCGATGGTGATAATTATTTCTTGCGATGTTCTATTGATCTATGTGCGAAAGAAAGAAATTTCAAGATCGGCCATCCAATCAAATTTTGGTGGTTTATTAAATAGGAGTACTTTTTTAGGACGCCCGGTACATTTTAGCAAACCCCGATGCATCATTTTGGGCACCCTGTATATTCTTATAAAATTTTACAAAACATAATGTTACCACTTATTCTGCTACTACAAGGATGATACCATGGGGAGCAAAAAGGGGAAGTATGGGTATTTGCATGCAACTTGATTGGGAGTTTTAGCTATACCTGGGAAAATAATTTGGTCTTTGATCTATGTGCCAAAGAAAGAATTTTAAAGATCGGCCATGTAATCAAATTTTGGTGATTTTTCAAACAGAAATACTTTTTTGGGACACCCGGTAGAAACAACAAATAGCTGCTCTTGCGGAGGTTGTGTCTGGGTGTCTCTACCTTTAACAGCTACGAAATATTTTAGGCATTCCAAATTTTTAGCAGTGAGAAATAGTGGAACCTAGATGAGCTTGTGTCTTTTTTGCTGTGGATAGTACGGAATGAATAGCTTGTTTTTAGATTTATTGTTTTGAATAAAAAAAGTGTTGCAAGCGAAATGTTGCTTCAGACCTCATAATGTCAATTTTGTATATCTTACATAGTGCATGGACAATGGGGAGCCTGGGGAAAGTGGCGTCAATGTAATCAACCTTGTGGAGGAGGATTGTCGTTGCGGAGGAAGTACTGTGACAGTCCTGCACCCCGATACAATGGTATTTATTGCGAAGGAAGTGACATCGACACCCAACCATGCAATAACCATGCCTGTGAGGGTAAGTATGTCAAAGAAATTTCCACAATTCATAAGGGCCTGTGGGAATTGTCAACATGGGATGAAAGTTCAGCCCTGCTACCCGAGGGGAAATTATTTTGCCATACCATGAAGAATTTGAGCCAGAACTAGAGCAAATACTGTACAAATATGCGTGCACCATCAAAAGTTCAGCCCGAGCTGAAACATTACAGTTAAAACCCGCACATAAGAACCTTCATTTATTAAGAACCTACAGCCTGAATTTTGGAATTTCTAACCCTAGATATAAGAACCTTTTCACCCTGATTTTCTGTTCAGGTTCTTATTAAAAGATTTTGGTTTACACACGAAATAAAGAAAAACAAAATCGACCATGAATTTTATCAATACAGTGACAGTATATTTGAATTTGCTCACAGGTATAGATAACGAGTCTTAATGTTCCATATATTGTAGTTATATTGTGCATTAGTTGTAAAGATATAGCGCAGCATTTACAGTTGATATCTAGTTTTTTTTATATCTAAGAACCTATACCCCATGTTAAGAACCTACACCCTGATTTTGCAATACACCCACATAAATAAGAACCCAAACAGGCTGATTTTAAAAACATAGGTTCTTATGTGCGGGTTTTTACTGTATTCGATATTACATGGGCGGGTGTCTTGCAAAAACTATTGGTATTAATACACTGATTAAGTGATTGAAATTTCACCTCAAGTGGAACAAGATCGTGGGAAATTTTTTCTATGAAAAGGTAAACTGAAATTTGCAAGCAGTTGACCGTAGACGAGAGATGAAATTTCACCTCGAGTAACCGGGCTGGAAACTCCTATGTAAATAGACCCGAAAATTTTCGATTTATTAGACGGTAGGATATTTGTTGGCAATAGTTGTTTCAAGATTTGTATTTTTCTGAGTGTCGTGTTGCGTTAATTTTGCTAAATGCTCATTACATATTTTGTTTATAGTAATAAGGTAGGCTCGTGCAAGCTCTGCTGCCATATGTAAACCTAAAAAGATATATAAACGAAACAACGTTTTTACCCTTAGAAAAATGACATTTTTCAAAGCTTCTGAGCTTGAAATTTCAACAATGCATCCTCGATGTAACTACCAAATTTTTATTTCAGGCCTAGAAGGACACCCTTTTTGTAACTTATTGAGTTGTCCTTCATTCTTGATTTTTTTTTTATTTCATTAAAAATTTTACAAGACGTATTACTAATTACTCTACCTACAAATTACTCTAAAAAACACTACAAGGACGATACCACAGGGAGCAATAGACCATGACAGCCCCGGGGCCATTACATGCAAAAAGATAACAACTGCTGGGCGGATCAGGACAAATGCACCACCCACCCGCAAAGCCGTACCCAAAGGATCACCCAACCGATTCGCATGGTTAAAAGATAGATGATTCTGACCTTACAGAATCAAGGCCTGAAGATGGGTTGAACCGAATCGGTTGAGTGGCCCTCACGTCACGACTCCCCGAACAAGCGACACACCCCACGACCCACCCACCCATTACATACAACTGCACGTAATTACTACTACAGAGATAAATTAAGGACACGGGACTTTACGACAAGAGACTTTACGAAACGGACTTGGTGGTTGAGTGAGGTATAACTAAATCTAAAGTGATCTTAATCGAATCGACCAGATTTATGGATGTATTGTAGAGTTAACTCGAGTAAATTTCTGTTGAGGTCATTGGGAAGGTCTTTATCACCATATAGTAAAAGTTGCGTCAAAACCTCGTTTGAAAGATTAACATATCCAAATGGTCGTAGTAATGCATGAACACCAGCGAGAAG
>REGM01000094.1:652481-724154 GCA_004194415.1 Aurelia aurita
AAAATAATCAAGATATTAGAAATGCTACATATAGGATTATATCAACGTACCTGAAGTTCCATTCAAGCCATAACATCAAACGAAAGGTGCATTAACCATCCATGCAATGTTTTTTAAAGATTTGGAGGCTATGCTGTAGATAAGAGAACAACCACTTTTTGAGCTTAGCCTAGCAAAGGCTCTTAATTCTGGAGTATAAAATTTATGACTATTGAATATAAGTGAGCACATTACTATATAAAAACCATACTATAAATTACAGACTTTGTGTGTCTAGCATTTTGAAACATCTTTTTTTCCAGTTTTAATGCAGTTTTTACCAAGTTTAGAAAATTGTCCTCCAAATCTTTAGTGGGAAGGTTCTTAAATGTTGTGGTTCTTATACGCGGGTATTCAATGTACAGTAAAGAGTAGCCTAATAGAGTGTGAAAATGAATATATCAAAACTCTATATATACTATAACACTACGCCCAATCAAAGATTAGCTGGTAGATAGAGCTCTTCTATTGATGGTACATAAGAATTTCAAAGTGGCTGAATTTCAGAATTTCAAATATGACCGGGTGAGTCAAAATCTGTGCCATCTGTTTGAAAAATCCTACTGCAAAAACCAACCAACCAACAGATTCGAAAAAGTTCAGATCTATTGTCTTAATGAAGCTTTCAAAGCAACTTAACAATTCAACTTAATTTTTGAGAATTTTCTAAGAATTATGGGTGCTTTATGTCTCTCAAAAATCACTAATTACAAAAAATCAGTTTCCTTGATTCGCCCAAAAACATTTAAAAATGTGCTGTCTAATCTGATATCGATTCTTAAACAAAACGTTACTATTGCTGACATCATTTCTAAACAAAACATTATTCTTATGTACATAGTCGTCTTTGCTTTTGTGCCGCTTTGCTACAGGCATCTAACAAGATCCAATGGGCAGCTATTATCAGGGAAGAAAGTGGAAAAACGTACTCGCCACATGGAGGGACGCGAGAAGCGACTGAACCGTGACCAGCGGCAGACATTTCCCCCTCTTCTTTCGTTGGGTTTGTTTCCCAGCTCAGATTATTTTTGGTGCCTAGCATTAATCAGAGAGCATAATTACATTTCACCTAAGAAATAACCTCAACATTCAAAATCAATATTTTCTTAAATTCTCGGACTGTTTCATCTATTTTGAGACAGACCTTTTAAGTTAGTTGTAAAAGGGCAGAGGATTGCTACGTAATTCCATGCTCCCTCTGGTATCGTTGCGTATAGTCGCTATTGTAGTTTTTCGTGAGCATAAAAAAGCAATAACCTGCGCTAACAACACAGTATTTTACCGTCGAAAAAGTTGAAAAATTTAAGAGCAAAACAGTACGTTGTAAATTATGTGAAAAAGTCTCAAAACTTAAGTTGAAGCCTCAGTTAGCCGCTGGCATTAGAAATATTAAAATCGGCTTGACTATTATTATTATTATACATTATTTATACACGAAAAAATCCCTTCAGCAGAGCTAGAAATACACAATTACAACAACGATATCTACATATAGTTGATAACTTAAAGGGAATCGACAGAGTTAAAAGCTGGCCCGGGCCAAATGGTTAAAGGGAATCGACATAGTTAAAAGCTGGCCCGGGCCAAGTTAAAAATATAGTCTATTGTATTTGATACTGTTGGCACGTGCTGTTTCATTGTGTAGCTGAAGAAACAATGGGTACGTGGGCGTTTTCGTAGCCTATTTATAGCGACCACCCAATATAGCTATGTCTATTCCCTTTAAGGGTGGGGCTGATCTTCCGGGGAGTCGTGTTTGAGTTCAAGTCAGCTCCTCAAATGTATTTTGAGGTGATTCTTAAATTGTTGTTTGTCCAGTGTGATTCTCCAAATAGGGGATATATTTTTCACTCAACCGGTAGAATAGGAAAGTTTCCGCTATTCTTACATCTCTAGCGGTATTTTCTATGATGTCTTATCTCCATTAAAAAAAACTATATCCATTAACCTTTTAATAACGACATAAATTATTAACTATAGTTTGTTTAGCTTCCCTAGTGTGTTTTGATTCAAAATTTAATTGACCACAAATCTTATCAAACAGGGGACCAGTTGACCACCGTTTAAAAATATCTCTGGTTTTCTGCAACTATCAGGAGAGTGGTTTCGGTTTTCTTTACCGATTTTGCAACCAGAGAAATGGTTTGTATGTTTAAGATTGTCGATTTAAATCAATTAAAACAATTGCTAAATATCCTCATTTCCACAGGTGGCAGTACACACCCTTGGTATGTTTTTAGGCAGGTCAATAACTATACATACGACCGCAGAAAAAAAGCTGGGCGGAAATTGCGTTTTCTACCGTTTGCCTTTTGATGGCCTTGGAAGCAATGCACATCGATCAAAGCAGCTTTAACCCATACCCATGGGCTCACTCAGTCCATGGCCTCTTAAAAATCATTGATTTAGAATGACCCTAGGGGGTACCTTGTATTTTTAACNGTTTCTCACATATAAGAAACTAGACAGCCTAATTCAAATTTTTGAGTTTCTTATATGCAGGGACTTACTGTACTAAACAAGATGGCGGCAAGGGACATTTTACGATAATGCACTGTGCATGACCTGGCATGACCTTCTAGGCATGACCTTCTATGACCTTCTGTGCCCTTCTGTGAATGACCTGTCATGACCTTCTATGATCGAATTTTGATAGAATGAATTGTCAATTCCATCTATACACGCAATGCATCATGGTACACCACTCACTATATTCAGTTGTAGTATCGTCTTAGACTGATTACATGTCATAGTTTCGCTCCTCCGCCGAACTGATGTACCCCGCTACAACTATTACAGTTTGAGCGGTCTCGGTTTGGCTGGCGTTCGTCTCATTTTGGTGAGCGAGAACTGGGACTCACTGTAAACAGTCTAGTATCGTCTGTTGAAATGCCAAATCCACATGAAGTGAGAAATATCGTTTGCTAAACAGATCTATCACAAAAGAAATCCAGCTAATAGCTCTTTGTTCTTTCTGTGTTACAGTGAACACATTCTTAAAACTTCAAATAAATACTTCAAAGTAGCTTGCAACGCAGTTGGAAGACGACTTATCGCTAAACTGGAAAGTCGATATACGAAATGTACAGTTGACGTATATACCCAGTGGGCATAGTCAGGTTGATTCAACGTTGAGTTCTGGCTGATACAAGGTTTGAACGTTAACCAACCAGATATCAACGTAGGAATTGGATACAAGGACAACGTTTCTAGTTTTGAAAATGTAATGGAAATGTATAATTGGGTAACCGTTCATCAGAGGAACCGGCAGTTGCTCATGGTAGAGATCTACAAAACAAAAGCAAGTCTAAATCCTAGCTTTATGAAGCAAATTGTCGAGGAAAAAGAACTGCCTTACAATCTAAGGTGTTCTGATAAACTACAACTACCGAAGGCAAAAACAACTTGCCTTGGAACCGATACGGTCAGATTTATGGGGGAAAAGTATGGGAGACACTACCTCCAGAACTGAAAAATTCAGACTCCCTTGAGTTTTTAAAAGACTCATTAAAGCTCATAAATGCCAAGCCTGCAGATTATGTAAAATAAGTTATCCCAGTTTAGGTTGTCTATTGTAAATTGTATTTTTCTTATAATATTGTATGTAGTTTTATAAATAGTTCGCCTTAATAAGCAATTATAGCTATAATTTCTTAGCCAATTTTGAATAAAAGAATTTAATATTTTATTATTATTTTATTACAACGTCCCATCAACATATATTTTCTAACGCAATTTCAGCGCTAGAAGTTTACAGTTGATATGATGTTGAAACAACGTTGATCTTATGTTTTGCATTCAGAATTTGCGAAAAAATTATATTTTCAACGTTTCATTAACGTAGACGCAACGTTGAGAGTCTATGCTTTTCGACGTTTTATCAATGTTGTTTGTCCACTGGGTAGGAGCGAAGGAGAAACGGAATTTGCAACTGAACTATTACTGTTGCAACAAAAAATGGGTTGGTTAATGGGGAAATGTATACAGTTCAGTGCAAAAAATAATCGTAGCCAATGGATATTAGATATTAGGGATACGATTGAATTTCTTTTGTTCCACTTTAATTAAAAGCTTTAATCAAAAATAAAAGAAACTTTCAACATACCTTGAGTTGTCTTTCAAGAGAAGCACATTCTTCCCTCAACATGCTCATTTCCTTCCTCCACGAATCAGCCTCGTTTCGACCTCTAATATCAGATCGAGTTACAAATTTCTCTTTGTTGGATGAATCTTCAACTGACTTTCGATCCTTATACCAGGTTGGCTTGGGTAATACTTTCGGTGGTATGCGATTAGATTTGTCTCTTGTCGAAACGCTTTCAACAGTAGTGTCCCTGGTAAGTGAGGTCTGATCCCTGTGGGATTCCCTATCAAGGTATTTATTCGTAGGCAGCTTTCGATGATTCTTGGGATAAAATTCTGGCAATGTATTATCAACTGAAGTATCAGCCAATCCAACACTACTATTTAGCCTGCCTCTTTGGTCTTTTTCCCGTCTATAAGAATTGCGTCGTGCATAAATCGCATCCCCTACTGAGTGAGAACGTGGACGATCTAAATCAAATTGTCGCATAGGAGACCACGATCGTGATCGAAGCCTTTGTATCCGGAGACGCGATTCGTCTATGTATGCTTCATCAATAAGGAACGACGATTGCCTTCGTCGTGTTGGAGTGAAGTGGTTGTACGTGGATGATACGCTCCCTAGGCGACTGGACCTTCTACGATGCTGCAATGACGCATGACTGATGCCTTCATCACTGAGATTAAGCCGAGGATCAATGATATAATCGTCGTCTTTTGGTCGCAAAGAGGCATCAAAACTAATGCTGCTTTCACCTTGTTGGAATGAGTCGTCCACATAGCTAACTTGTAAGAATGGAATAGACATCGTCGAGCTGCCAAAATCGTTCTCAATTCTCGTCTGCAACGAGGTATCAGTGTCTTTTAAAGCTGATTTAGCCAGGTCTGCATCTAATTTTCTATCATTCTTTAAATTTTTACTGTATTTAGCATTCTCCGTTAAAACTAAGTCTCGGCTATCAATAGAGCTGCTGCTATTCTCGACGGCAAAGCTTTCATCATAGTTGACTTGTACTGTCTCGGCGCTAGGCTCCTCTATGACAGAGTTAGTCAAACTATACCCACCTCCGTGTTGCTCCCTTAATGTCTCTCCATATTCCAGCAATTCTTCTAAATCTTCTGTTGCAACGCTTTGCGAAGATTCAAATTGACAACCAAGTGTGTTCGTATCAAAACTATTCGGGGATTCACCATTCATTGCGAGCTCAAAGCCTTCATGATCTGTGCCCTGGTCACACTGTTTCTCGTGTCCCTGTAGCGTGGATTCGGCTCGCTTTCCCTTTGATCTATCCTCGCTAAAATTAGTCCGAGGTATTTCCATCTTTCTTTCCGTCTTAAGCATTGTCGAAAAATGGTTATTCTCTTCGGGAGACGGTTGTTTCATGTAAGAATTCTCGTCAACTGACGATGTCTCGATTTGAAGCGGATCGAATTCGAGGCTATTGATTTGCTTTTGCGATTGGTCATATTCCTTCAGACGCAGTGTTAAACTGGAGCGATCTTGAAAACCGTTGCAAAGTTCGCTTGGATAAACTGGCGTCACGTCTACGAAAGCGTCAGACTTTGAGCTTGGATAATTTGGAGTATACATAACGCTATCGGCTCTGACCTCTTCAGATAAGACTTTTTCATTAGCAATGACTTGGTCATGGCAATCATAACATGCGCTTTTATTGGCTCTTTCCATGTCGAGTGGACCTGTTTCGTTAACTGTCACTTTGTCATGAGTATCATAACATTTGCTGTTATCCTTTCCTTCAAAGTCTGTCGGATTTTTCTCATAAGACACGACTTTGTCACGACTGTCGTAACGTTCCATATACAAATCAATCATTTCACCAGGCCCTAAATCGTTATCAATATCAAACGGACTCAACGTGTCATCAGCCGACCATCCCAAAGTCGTAGAGCACGTCGTATAAAACTCTTCTTTGATAACCTCCTTTGCCTGATACGTAGCCTCTTGTAGAAGTCTGTCAGCAAATTGAAAAAGAGACTCAGATGATAACTGATCGATTTCAGCCTCGTTACCAGGCTCTGCTATATCAAGAACCATTTTCTCCTCCAAGGCAGGCAACATATTAAAGTCTATCTCTAGTTTCCCTTGAATTGACGGCGCTGAAGTAAGATGTTCTTCAAATGCCAATCGATCCTAAAATAACGAAAATCTCATTTAGTCAAAAGTCTAATGACTAAATGACTAAAACAAGAAAACTCATGCTACTTACGTTTGTCCCGCAAAGATCACAGCGAACTTGGGATAAGATCTTAAAGAGGAGACTAGAAATAGAAAGTCTAACTGTTAATATCGCGTTTTGCATGGTTACTAAACGAGAGAGGGTCCAGCTTATGCCAATTACAGTCGATAAAAGCACAAGCTATTATAGAACACATGCTACATACGTTTGTTTGAAAATTGTCACAGTCAGTTTACAAAAACATTCTTAGTAGGAGATTCTAAATAGAAAGCCAAATTGTTAACTGTGTCATGAAGGGTGGTTCATGACATAACAGGGCATAATATAACCCATAATAGGAAGACTGAACTCATGCCAATTACAGCTTAATAAAGAACAACCTATTATAAAACACATGCTACATACGTTTGTTTGAAAATTGTCACAGTCAGTTTACAAAAACATTCTTAGTAGGAGATTCTAAATAGAAAGCCAAATTGTTAACTGTGTCATGAAGGGTGGTTCATGATATAACAGGGCATAGCATAACCCATAATAGGAAGACTGAACTCATGCCAATTGCAGCTTCATAAAAGCATAAGCTATTATAGAACAAATGCTACATACGTTTGTTTGAAAATTGTCACAGTCAGTTTACAAAAAACATTCTTAGTAGGAGATTCTAAATNTATGCTGATTAGTGCCCATTGAGAAACAAGCTATTATAAAACACATGCTAGATATCATTGCCTGAAATTGGTCACATCAAATTTAGGGTGACATCCTAAGAGGAAAGATTCCAAGTAGAAACCCAAACTGTTAACTGTGTCCTTAAGGGTGTGGTTACCCAAAATAGGAAGACCAAACGTATGCTGATTAGTGCCCATTGAGAAACAAGCTATTATAAAACACATGCTAGATATCATTGCCTGAATGGTCACAGCAAATGTAGGAGAACATCCTAAGAGGAAAGACTGCACATAGAAGCCCAAACTGTTAGCAGTGTTCTTGAGGGTGTGGTTACCCAAAATAGGATGACCCTGATTAGTGCCCATTGAGAAACAAGCTATTATAAAGAAACTGCCACATATCATTATATGACAAGAGTCACAGTGAATTTAGGGTAACATCGTATCAGGGGATTATAAATAGAAACCCGATCTGCAACAAAGGATGGAAATGATTTTATGCCGTAATTTCATTGTCTCTCTGCCGGCCGGATCAACAAATTAGCAACCACCTATCAAATGTATCTGGTCCTTGACAAACGTATAGGAAAGAAAATTTAATAAACCCGGAAACATAATCAAATTTTGATGATTTTTCAAAAGGTGTAAGTTTTTTCACTCTCCTCCGCAAAGGCTTAAAAGGACGAACGCGACGCCTTAAAAGGACGCACGCAAGATGAGGGGAGGAATTGCCGCGCCGCGCTCGTTGCGCCTTCGGCGCGGCATTAGTTTATTTTCATTCCTTCCTTATTAGTTTATTTTCATTCCTTCCTTTGCCTCTGCGGAGGAGAGTGAAGTTTTTTTGTCATCCGGTACACAACGAAACAAATCAAGCAAAATCCTAGATTCTAATCAAATGTTTGATTATTTAGCGAAGGCCTTAGAAATGCAAAGATATATTGTTGCTTTTTTAAATGTTCCAGTTTCAAAACATCCTGAGCAAATAAACAAGAAGTCTTCCACGTACAAAATGAATATTAAAATTACAAGATAAATTTGTTTCATACCGATCTTTCTTCGAAGTCGTGAATTCTTGGCGTCTGTGTTCCTTCATCAGTTAAAAGTCTCGAAGTCAGTCCACTGTCATTTCTTGATAAACTTCTTTCGGAGCGTGGAGACATGTATTTGCTGTAAAGAAGAACGCAATTTTACATTACCAAGACTTGAAATTAAAGACATAGTTCACTCGAGTTTGGCAGCTAAAATAGAGGCAAACTAAAAAGCATCAATAAATGATACCATGCAAGGAATATAAAGGCTACATTGACTAACAATAACTTTCTTATGTTTATTATTGTGACATACTTTGCTCACCAAAACTTTTCGAATGTCATGCAAAAATGAATAGTTCATCGACGTTGCTAGTGTAAAAAGTAGAGAATGCCTTCTTTGCCTTGAACTGACAATAGTCAATAAGTATAGTGACAATAGTTAATAAGCTTATTTGTAGCAAAAAAAACAAAGATCTTAGAGAGTGCAAAAGTAACAAAGCCACTATTAAATGTCAGTTTATTACGTTTAATAAAACGAGCCATTCTTTGAGCTTCTTAGTTTAAAACTGCACTGGTGATCCTTACCATGAACATTAAACTGCCAACAAGTTTGAATGAATAAATTACAAAGTAGCTGAAAGCTCTTAGAGAGCGCATAATTGACGGAAGGTCTGTTACGTTCAAGTTTTTATAAAGTAAAATTTCTATAGTAACTTAGGCGGATATGTTTTGACAATATTTCGATTACAAGTTATCAGCCGTTCGTATTGAGAAACATGGGAAATGCAGGCCTGGCACTCAGTTCTAACGGGAAAATGTAAAAAGTTGATGCCATGACCTTGAAGATTCTGTTATCTAGAGATCCAAAGAACCACAGACACGGAGATTCAAAGGAATTCCTACAAAAACAGTGGAAGAGTTTTGTTCTGTGACAGTTCAGCAGCACTAAAATCGGCTGAGGTCTTATGCAAATTATTAGGTTGTTTGACGGCTGCAAAATCTGTTTGTCGACGAAGGAGAATCCACATTTGAAGTAGATTTTTATCAAAATATGAATCTCTAGAGATTGTGAAATTGTTCTTTTTTCGAAAAAAGACACCCCAAAAGTCTGTTTGTGAAGGACGTCCTACAAAGCAATATTATCCTCAAATACACTCATTTTTGTATAAGAAAAAACTGTAGTAGCCTCTTCCAGAAAATTACGAAACTCTACTAGAAACGATCAGAGGTCAATTCGAGATTAAGAAACTTGGGACGACTGCACTTTAGCGGACCAGCTTTATGTCATACCTATAGGGAACGTATTTGATCAAATACCCTACTAACCCTAACTAAACCCTACCTTACCCTAACTAACTCTAACTTACCCTAACTAACCCTAACTTACCCTAACCAACCCTAACTTACCCTAAAAACCCCTTCTCGAAAACCTAACCCTGACCCTAACCCTTACCCCATGACACATAACTTGCCGACATTGAAAGCTGGTCCGCTAAAGTGCAGACTAGCCAGAAACTTTTCAGTTTTTGGATAGGAGTTACAAAGTATCACCAACCAAAACAACACTAAAAAGTATCATTTTTGTTTATGAATTGGTTCTTGCGGTCTTCAGTAAATTAAGATATATTTTGAAATTCAATTCTATGAAAGTTAGAAAACTTTGCAAGAAATGCTTACTATAAGAATTTGGCCCAAAGTTAAGAAACCGTACTAAAAAGTTCACAGATGAGTTTCTTATGATGAACAAAATTAGTTTAGTTGATGTCTCTCTGAGCGGCGTTCTGAGCGCTATTTGAAAATTCCTAGCTCTTGTTAAATTGAACTCTTGAAAAAATATTACAGTAGCCTGAGATCATGTAGACTTGCTCCAAGTCTATTCCGTGGTCTATCAGCGCTCAATAAAACATAATAACTTCTGCGGGGGCGCAAATTTCGTTTCTCATTTCTCCTTCGCAGCGTCCTCGTCACGATTTACGCCCCCGCAGAAATTATTATGTTTTATTGAGCGCTGATAGACCACGGAATAGACTTGGAGCAAGTCTAGAGATCATGCTTGCTGTGCCACAAAAATATTACAGCAGATCCATTTTCACAGAGGTCTGCAACTCGTTGCTAACATAGACTTTTAGTTCCGTTAAAATAATTTACTTTAATAAAAAGCAATTTGATACTCATAAAGAAATCTTAAGGGTTTACCTCGAGAAAATGAGGCAATTCTTTTCAAATTGATGAATGAGATTCTGCCGAAAGTCGTTGCAATAAACATGCGAAATGACTGATAACTGATGACCTTGATGAATTTTTTGCAAATCTTCTGCCTTCTCTTAGTAATAAGATGGCATTCTATCATCTCAGGAGAACACCTACTACATTTGCAACTAAATTCTCAAAGTTAAAATAAAGCCTTCATCAAGAGAAGGAGAAGTATTTGCCAAATCAGATACATGTATTTTATGTCATTACCCGATCTTCAGGGCGGAGAACACGAAAAAAAATTTGATTGATCGAGGAGCGGGCAATATTTTCCCGTATTGCCCTTCGTCAAGGAATACAAAATGGTGCTTCAGTCTTGCATTGATTCTAGCGTATCACTGTATCACTGCGTTGATTGGGGGTTGATTGTTTTCTTTCGTTTCCTCTAGATCGGGTAATAAACCAAATACTAACTTTTCGCTTCGGGCAATACGGAAAATATCAAGCCCTCAGTCATCGTATTGACCTCACTTGACTTCGGGTTTGATATTTGTCCGTATTGCCCTTTCAAAAAGTTAGTATTGGTATAGTATGAGTGTTCAAACTGGATAAATTTCTGATTGTAGGGGTATATCACTCTAAAAAACCTCATACGCCTGTGGCACAATCCTTTTGTTTTCAAAAGAAAAATCCCTAAAAATCTTACTGTTCTGAAAAAATCTCGTAAGCTGCTTCGAAATATCCATACACCCCTCGTTTGACTCAACTTCGTGTCTTGTTTTTCCCGGTATGCTGTTTCAAAAATAAGATAACAAAGAAAAACATACTGCCATGGTGTGTCATCAACGGGTGCAGTTTGTGTGCAGCGATCTTCTTTTTCAAAATATTTCTTTATTTTCTCGTCAAATGTGAAGCTTTCCTGGTTAATGAAAACACAAACAAGATTTAAATAAAAAACAACAAGGTAAAGTTTTGAAGTTTCCCAATAAAATTGTGGTACTATACGAAGCCTTTTCAGTTATTTCCAGTCTTTACTGTTTCAAATATTGCTTGGATTAAAGTAACTTTATAAAAGCTCACTCCGAGAGATTGATCCTGGTGTGTCCAGTGGGGCAACCTGTAGAGAGGGCGCCGAAAATATGAGAGAAAGTTAGCGCGCCAAAGGTGAGTGAAAATTTGGAATGCTGGTTAAGAAAATTCTTTGGTTTTTCTACTAAATAATGCATTTATTTGTATGTTTTCCCAATATTCTGATCAAAATAGCATAAGGGCTCAAACCTTTAAAAAGGTGGGTGTAAAATTCCTTCACATTTTTCTTTGAATTAAATAGCTTGAAGGGAACCGAGGGTACTTTCCTGTAAATCTGCCATGGACATTTTTGATATCTGTATTATTTTCAAAATGGCAGCATTTATTATATTCGGGGCTGTGACGTCATCAAATTTCTAAATCCTAAACCAGAAGAGCGACAGATTTTTGCTTGCCACCATATTGTAGACCTTTATAAACTATGGTTTTCTTGAAGATTGTGTTATTTTTCCTCTGTTTATTTAGGATTTACGACGATTTTAACTTTTTCAAAATTGTCCATGAATTCTTTCAAAAAAAATATAAATGCCGCCATTTTGAAAATAAACAAGATATAAAAAAATGTCCACAGCAGATTTACAGCAAGGTGCCCTAAGTTCCTTTAAAGCGATTTAATTCAAAGAAAAATTTAGAAGAGTTTTACACCCACCTTTTTAAAGATTTGAGCCCTATGCTGATCGAAACAGTTAAAAAAGAGTGAGTTAGGGTCACGACAAGGGGTGCATTTCTCGCCAAAAAGGGGGCACCAAGCTGAGTTTTCATCGTGAAGGGGGACAGTTGACCCCATTTGGCCCCCTAAATCCACCACTGAGTGTGTCCGTTCTTTAATTTTGCATTTGCTTGTTTGATACAATGCCTTTGGCAATGTAATCAATGGAGGCTTTGAAAACTTCGCCTGTATGGTCTAAGCTAATGAATATTCATTATGTTTCAAGTCCTCTAAGTTATCAAAAGTTCTCAGCAATATTATACTAGAAAGAATCTTAATAAAAACGACGATTAATCTAAATTTGCAACACATGTTTTGGACAAAAATGATCCGAAAAAGGTCTGTAAAATTTAAATCAATCACCATCTTCATTTCGTTATTCCCTTTAACTTTTGGTTCCATAATACGGGTAACCAACCGTTCTCAGCCAAAATCGATCATTTACAACAAGATTCACTTTATTTATGACTGGCTATATCAAAGATCAACAGACTGACAACTGCTTGAGAAAACGTAATCAAACCCGATCAATCTGTAAAAGAGTTTGAGGTTGACATTAGCCTACCTTTGAGCGGGCTCTTAAAGATTCCAATTCTTCGGTGAGTAGTCTTCTCTCTTCGTTCAAATTTTCTATCTCCTGTGATAATAAAATTGGTGTTAGAGCCGTGTAACTACATGTCGTAGATAGGTCACAGATAACTTTTACCAACATATGAAGAACGAACGATTTCCAACGAAAAAATTCTGAATGGCTCTTCTCTGGCAAAAACTTTTGAACGGATATCTTTGCGAAAAAATCGGACGAAATTCCAGAGAGCGGATGGCATGAAAGCGTCAGAGAAAATCTCAATTCTTCGATATCAAATAAAGCTGGAAGTGCTTCAGATAAAAACTCCCGAGCAATATGGAATTCACTTCTCGTACTTGAATCAGAAGTATATTGCCAAGGTTCTAGGCAAGCAAAAGAAAAATCAAACACCTTTTGCTAAGGTTTTAAACCTTTTGCTAAGCTTAGTTTATCTACATTTGAGCCTTGGCTAATGGACCGTAGTAAACGCCGTCGAATTGAAGCTATTATATCGCATTGTACTTCTGTAATGACAATCAAAAGAGAAACATTATGTTAAAAATTCTTTCAGTCCATTTTCAAATGCTTTGAAACTCTTTTATTCAGGAATCGAGGCTCGTTATGATCTCTGAGGAGTCACCCTGCCTTAGAAGCAGAATTTCGCAGGCCTCGGACAACTAGCGTATACAGAAGAGCCAAAAAAGGAACGCGACAAAAGAATCTCGTAGGTCAACCGACAACAGAATGTCCTAACGAATGCCGATTTATTAAAATGATATGAAGTTTCAGATCTTGTGAAAATTACGATCCCTTTTCTTATCATTAAGTAGCAATTTGCATTGAGTTTTCTGGGGCGTAGAAATCAGTAATTTCTTTGCTGATTTATGACTAAATGTCATCATCTCCACTACGCAGTCGTGGCCAAAAGTTTAAGACCACATTATAGTCGATAACATTTGTTGCGCAAGGAGCTGCGATGCTACTGCTCTGATGTTTGAGTTGTCTTTGAGTTGTTTCAGGTCAACTTTCCATGTAGATTCCGAATTGTGATGTAGTTTTTTTAAATTGTGCGCCATTTTGCTACGAAATCACAATGAAATCTATAGAAATTATCGGAAATTGTAGTGGTCCTGCCGACAAGGGGGTTGACCCAAAACATGTGTTACTCACCTGGATTTGACAGCAGAATTCATTTCTTTGATTTGTTTACAAAATATCAAAACTCCGCGAAAAGGACAGCTTCAGAGAAACAGTCCCATGAAGGCTTTCAGTCCACATATATGGCCACAAGTTTAAGACCAGCCCTTTACTCATAGTTTGAAGCAACAACTCGCATTGTTATTCGCAATTAATTTTCAAGAATTTATTCTATTATGCTAATTTTCGAATATCAAAGGCTTTTACATTATAAGACCAGAATTTTTTTTGCATTTCCTAAGGGTGCTCTTAAACTTATGGCCATAGCCGCGGACTGAAAGCCTTCATGTGACTGTTTCCCTGAAGCTGTCCTTTTCGCGGAGTTTTGATATTTTGTAAACAAA
This sequence comes from Aurelia aurita, assembly GCA_004194415.1. Lineage (NCBI taxonomy): Eukaryota > Metazoa > Cnidaria > Scyphozoa > Semaeostomeae > Ulmaridae > Aurelia > Aurelia aurita. The sequence continues at coordinate 666,601 of REGM01000094.1, forward strand.
TAAAAGAAATGAATTCTGCATGGATTGATGTCAAATCCAGGCGAGTAACACTTTTTTTGGGTCAACCCCCTTGTCGGCAGGACCACTATAATTTCCGATAATTTCTATAGATTTCATTGTGACGTCATAGCAAAATGGCGCAAAACTTCAAAAAGCAACATCAAAATTCGGAATCTACATGGAAAGTTGACCTGAAACAACTCAAAGACAACTCAAACGTCAGAGCAATAGCATTGCAGCTCCTTGCGTCAACAAATGTTATCGACTAAAATGTGGTCTTAAATTTTTGGCCACGACCGTACTTTTAGAACAATGACCAAAGAAGGTGAATTCTAAAGCCCCGTTCAAACTAAGCCAATATTGCACTGAACATCACCCACCATTTTGTCGTTGTTGTTCAGTGCGTAAATGGTCAAATGGTGCCAACAACATCCAACAACGCTAATGTTTACTGAAAAATTTTGATCGCAAGCAAATTCCACTGAAAAATGTCCAACAAATGTTGGATCACAGAACAAGGTGGTAGAAAAGGTGTCAACATTTTACACCGAACATCAATGTTGGGCGATGTTCATTGAAATATTGGCACTGTTTGACCAGGGCTTAACTCAGAAAAACTCTACGGTATTCAGATGAAGTCTTTTCAAAAGAATGCACCCTTAAAGTAGATGCATTCTGGTACACTTCCTACGAATAATGTCTGGTTATAAGAAATAATGTACTCACTGAAGCGATAGTGTTCGGAATACCATTCACAACATCCCCAATCAAGTCAGAGGCTTTCTGCAACAGAAGAACGGAAATCATATTTAAATCTTTTATCAAAGATGGTTTATCTCGAAAATCTTTGGAAATGTGTTTGAGCAGTTCACCTGCTACTTAAACTAATTCAATTTCTTAAAATAGAATATAACGTGAAAGAACATTTGAAGAAATGAAGCCAATGATTCTGCAACAGTTAACACTGGTGTGAAGTTACGCCATGTTATTAAGTAGTAACGTGTGTAGCATTATAGGAGGATTGCCTCACAGCAAGAAGAACTGTGTCGACTGCGCACTGTTATGAGAGCAATAAATATGGCAAGAAATTTTTCAGATATTCTGGAAAATACCTAGACCTACGACGTGATTCCTCGTACTCGTTCAATATTTTTAATCTGATTTTTTTTTCTCTCATATAAGTTTGAGCGATAGCCATCCAATTCAATGAGCGATACTGAGACTTATGTAATGAGTATAGAAAATACCGGGTGAGTCGGAGAAGAATTTCGACGTTTGAAAAATCCGGAAAGTTTGGTTTTGCAATTTGTCTTTAAAATTTGTCCTTTTTCAACTGTCTACTATAACGTTAAATAATTTGGTCCTAGCTACAAATGCACAAAAAGACATTTTCATGATCAGTTATAAATCGGATTTTAATGATTTTTCAAAAGGTGCTGGTTTTTTTAACTCATCATCTACAATGCCTGCTAAAAGTCCTTGGAACACTTAGGCCATTTATTGATAATGACACACTTTTCTACAATTCTATCCGTAGAGATTAGTTGAGGCACCCCCTCCCCCAAAACAATGATTTGCAAGGTTATTGTCCTAGCATTTCATCAGAGTCGCGAATCGTCATGTCATCCTCATTTTATCGTCACAGAACAACATTGTTCTAAGGAGGAGAGGAGGGAATCGCAAAACAAGGAAAAATTAGCTGAGGTGTTCCAAGACTTTTGGCAGGCATTGTAGGTAGACCCTCGCCTTTTTGGCTGAAAAAAACTGGCTGCACGTTGAAACTAAGAAGGAGGAGCTTTGATCGAATCAAACGTTTCGTATACATTGAACAACTGTGAAATATCGAAAAATTCTAACTTTTCAGAAACAAAGCATTTAAGATAGTCACCAGTTTTTGCGCACGTGGTAACAAAATTTCACCGGATTTTGTGATTGCTAGAGATTAGGAAAAGTAACTTGCTGATGTAGCAACGCCCACAATATTTCTTTCTAGCAAAAAGTGAGGATCAAAATGGAGGTTCAAGATACATTTAGGGTCATTCAAAAAGTCTTTAAATTATGCATAAACTCAAAGTACAGATTTTGGTATATCCAAGCGAAAAATAAATGTGAGGTAAAGTATTACTTTTATAGCCAAATACAACTGTGGGAGGGCAGAGAAGTTATTTGCAAATTTATGATAGCATGTATTTTCAAGAGAAGGAGGACTTTAACGAATCTGAGACACACTTTGGTAGCTTAGGGTCTGCACTTCCTGTTGATATAAGTTAGACTTTGTTATGTTAATGTTATGTTAAACGCAAGGGTACAAAATAGCTTGTGAAGGAGGTATACTCTTAAGCAATAAAGTTCCCTGGAAAATATCATTTTACAATCTTCGCCAATTACTTTGATATGGTTAGAATCCCGACATTCTTACGCATCGCATGATGTATGGTTTAACTAGATTCCGCTAATAGTTTGGCTTTTGGGGAGAGAAAACCCAATCTTGTGCTACAAACGTTTACTGTAACCTTAAGCAAGAGTAAGTTTTGCATCAATAAGCAAATTCTTCTATAGTTTCTTTCTGCCTCCCTGAATAGACGATTGCGCTAAACTTGGCATTCATACAGACATGTCAAATGACTTTATCAATTCGCGCTCCAAAATCAGATTGGGGTAAACGAACCATTGCAAAACATAGCCTCGCACTGGGATTTTGAGAGTGTCTCTCGTGTATTTATTGAAATAAATTAATTCTAAAAGCTTGGAAGCTGTTCAAACCATTCCAACAATTTTGCGGATAGATAGGCGAAGGTCGTAAAGGAANTTTGCATCAATAAGCAAATTCTTCTATAGTTTCTTTCTGCCTCCCTGAATAGACGATTGCGCTAAACTTGGCATTCATACAGACATGTCAAATGACTTTATCAATTCGCGCTCCAAAATCAGATTGGGGTAAACGAACCATTGCAAAACATAGCCTCGCACTGGGATTTTGAGAGTGTCTCTCGTGTATTTATTGAAATAAATTAATTCTAAAAGCTTGGAAGCTGTTCAAACCATTCCAACAATTTTGCGGATAGATAGGCGAAGGTCGTAAAGGAAGGTTGACTTCAAAGAAGCGACAAGTAACTCACAACAGATGTACTTTGTTGCGCTGCTTACAAAATTATCGTCGCAAAGGCAAGTTTCTCGCAGCTTACTTGGACAAGATTTATGGTTTGCTTTCAAGAACAGCTTATTCGTGCAATTGGTTCATTGGTTTGGGTCTGACTGACAACTGCCACCTATCCTTTCCCTTCTCACAATCGCGAGGGAGAATATAAGAGCAATGTTATGCAACTGTTTGCAAATTTCCTATAGAAATCAATAGAAATTTCTGAAGATTTACCCAAAAACAAAACGGCGTCGCGTTTTCAACACTGCCATGACGTCATGCCGTCTGGATAGATATGGAAAATTTCGACCATGAACCTTTGCGTCGAATAATAAATCAACCAATCAAATCAATCCAAATTCTTTCAGAAAAAGAATGATGATAAAGACATCCCTGATGTTTATTGTTCATAAGCGCAATTGTTTATTGCAAAGTGCCAACCTTCATATTGACTTTCAAATCAGTTAAAAAAAAGGAAGTTCCTAAAAGTTAAGCTGAGTTATGTGTATGAAATATGTTACCTTAAAAATGAAACAGTGTCAAAATTAGGCACTATCGATTAGAACATTTACTTAGACAGGCATGAAAATATATGAAATTGATTGATATCCTGTATTTCTGTTGTACTTCTGCCCACCATTACGTCTACCAAGGAAGGGGTCAGAAACTTTTCATCCACACTGTATTTTCGGAAATGCCTGACGAAAAAGTTAGTATTTAGTTCTTACCCCATCAGCATCACAAGAAAGAAGAAATCAATTTATTGATATACTAGAACAAATCAACGCAAGAAAGAGCGCCATTTCGTATCCCTTGACGACCGGTAATACGAGGAAATATTGCCTGCTCCTCGACGTAGACTCACTGCATAGTCTCAGTTATCGCAACAACAACAACAACAACAACAATACTTGTTCACACTTTTTACACTTTTAATTGAATTGAATTTTTTGCTCAAACTGGGAGTTATGGGCTGCTTTCAAATAAAAAATTGAGACAGCCATGCACAGATTTTGTGTGCGCTCTCAAGCGAGGCTTAGGTGTAGTCTTGGCAACCGTCCACCGTTGGAAATTCGTGTTTCTGCGGTGAAGCTCATAGAAGCTAATTGGCCTTCAAAAATAGGAACACCTGGTTCACTGTGAAAGGTCTGCTGATTCTGAGATTGAAGAACCTTTCATCTAAGTATTTGTAGCTTGTCTTCATGGCTACTATCACTGAAAACCTGAAGTTTGATGCATTTAGCATCGGAGGTTTGAGCCGGCAACTTAGCCCATCCGCCGTTGTCTGCAGCAACATGGCAGCACACAGCTTTTGGCAACCTGTTGCTATCGTTTTCATATCCATATCCAGACATGAAATTGAGGGAAAACAGTTTTATCCTGAATTTCAATGCGCTTGTCCATGAGTCGTAGTTTGAGATGGTTTGAGCTTGTTTGTTTGTCATCTTATTTTACATCGATTATTTACATTATCTAGCTTACTATATAAAAATGTACAAAAGTAAACTTATCTAAATCGATGAATAAGAGTATGAATAATACATAAATAGATATTTTTGCAGTCTTTTAATAGTCTAACTAAATAAAAAAAACTAATTTCCAGATGCATATTGACAGACACTACATTTACGGTTTGGGGCATCCCACTTTTTTATCATATTTTTAAAAACTGTTTAGATTTTCAGCCGATTTCATTTCATTTGGAAGTCCATTCCAGATTTGAGATCCAATGATCGAAGGCTATTGGAACCAAAAGTAACTTGATTTGGTCTATAATGCTGTAAGTCATTGGAGTTGCGTAATGGGTACTTAGAAGATTTTATTTGAAAATATCGTGCATGAAAGACGGGTTCAAATTTTTTAAAGTTTTAAAAACTTCTATACAAAGAAATCTTATACGGGAAGCATGCATAGTACACCTTCCTGACTTTGAAAGTAAGTCGTTATACGAGCTAAGGTGATTATTGTGTAAAAATCTAAGTGCACGTTCTTGAATCTTTTCAATTTTTTGCAAAGATTTAGCTGATGAGAAGTAACACACGAGAGGGCAATAATCAAAATTTGAATATGCAAAGCTTTGGACAAGAATGTTCTTTTCATTAAAGCCAATAAGTCGTTTGAGTCTTTTTAAAACAATGAGTTATGACGCAGCTTTTCTGCAAAGTTCAGAGATATACTGTTCAAAGTTCAGTTTATAATCTAGTTGAATACCTAGCAATTTAACCGTTTCTTCTGACTTGATCATTTTTCCTTGGATGTTGAAATTTTCTCCACTTGTATTCGTTTGATCCTTTCTAATGAGGAGGGCATAGAATTTTTCTGGATTAGCTATCATTTGATTTTGTTTTAGCCCAGTCAAAGCAACTCCAGCTTCTTCCTCTAGCACCTCAATCAAATTCGATAGAGTACCGGAAAAATAAGCTAGAGTGTTATCATTGGCATAATTATGTAGCGTTGCTCGTTTGATGAATAAAAATAGATCGTTTATGTAAAAATTGAAAAGAATGGGACCCAAAACAGAGCCTTGAGGTACCCCTGACAGAATAGCTTGGAAAGAACTATACGTATTATTAATTCTAACAGACTGTTTCCACCGTTTCAAGTATGAGTATATAAGGACTAGAGCATTTTCATCCAATCCATAGGCATGTAGTTTGGCTATAAGAAGTCGTGTGGAACACAGTCGAATGCTTTCGACAAATCCATCAGGATAGCCCCTACAGCATCATCATTATCGAGATTGACCCTCCATTCTTCAATCATTCTTATCAAGACATGTTGTGTGCCATATGATTTTCTATAGTGTCCATCAGTCTATCAATAGCGATAATTATGACTATGTGATCAGTTTACTCCTCGACCAATTAAATTCTTCATCGTGTTCTTTGCTATAACGATCGGGTAATGAATTAGAGCATTGAGCGCTAAATGGTCGCAAATGGGGGAAGACTGCACTTTAGCGGACCAACTTTATGGCATATCTCTTTGAAAGTTTCTGACCAAATACCATACTGATCCTAACTAAACCCAACCTTACCCTAACTAACCCTAACTTACCCTAACTAACTCTAACTAACCCTAACTTCCCCGAAAGCCCATTTTCTAAAACCTAACCCTGACCCTAACCCTTGCCCCATGACACATAACTTGCCGATCTTAAAAGCTGGTCCACTAAAGTGCAGACTAGCCGCAAATGGTACACCTCCCAAATCTATATAATCAGAAATATGCAATTTTACAAACCTTCTGAAGCAGTAAATCTTCAATTCGACTCTCCAACTCCTCGTTTATATCCATGACTTTATTCAATCGCTAAAATATTAAGCAGAAGATTATTGGCTTTACACACACCTTGGTTATAATAGTAATTTTTAATCCTTCCTTTGATCTAATAGGTAAGGCTATGAACCTTTTAATTAACGTACTTTGTAAATGGAATGTTTGAGGTCATGCGTCTTACGGATCTGAATTATTATGGTGCATTTTGTGAATAGACGAACATATTTTGGTGGCAATAAAATTGTTTGATCACATTTAGAACTAAAAAATTTGGAACAGCTTGCCATAATCCATAATGGAACGTAGATAATTGGCTCCCACCTTGTTTGGATAAAAAGAAATTGAAAATTCCAGCAATGTTGTTGTAGTAAATCGATTCCTTAGAGCTGATGCGTCGCTAATACAGAGCTGACCATTGAGCAGGCCATCAGCAGCAACAACAACAGCGAAATTGAGAGACTAGTGTAGCTAGTCTAGTAACTCAATTCCTCCAGACATGAGGAAATACAATTTCAATAGAATTAGCAGTCTCGTGTTCGTATGGATTGAATAAAAACCATGCTTACAAGATCTGCAGCTCCTTCCTATATACTGGTTGCTGCAGAGTAAGGTCATCACATTTTTAAAGAACCTAAGCCTCGAAAAATTCTCTCGTGGTAGGCTCAGCTGAAGATCGTATTTTGGAAAACACGCTAACCATAGATTTGTGCGCTGCGCAAATACAGCATTGTAATATCCCTAAGATGGGGAGGTGAAAGGGTGCAAACAGAATGACCTACTACATGAAGCGTTGAACTAAATATAAATCGTACGACTTGGTCATTTACATAAAAGCTATCGAGCAATTACAGTGTCACAGGGTGTCCATGGTCCATGATACTACAAATACCACCGGGGTTTAGCCTCGAGGAGCGGGGGAGGAGCACACCCTCCTTTTCATTTTTGAGTGAGACCGACTCTGCACGCAGGCTACCGGGGTTNTCAGCTGAAGATCGTATTTTGGAAAACACGCTAACCATAGATTTGTGCGCTGCGCAAATACAGCATTGTAATATCCCTAAGATGGGGAGGTGAAAGGGTGCAAACAGAATGACCTACTACATGAAGCGTTGAACTAAATATAAATCGTACGACTTGGTCATTTACATAAAAGCTATCGAGCAATTACAGTGTCACAGGGTGTCCATGGTCCATGATACTACAAATACCACCGGGGTTTAGCCTCGAGGAGCGGGGGAGGAGCACACCCTCCTTTTCATTTTTGAGTGAGACCGACTCTGCACGCAGGCTACCGGGGTTCAGCTGGTGAATAACTCATCTCTATTTTACCTTGTGTTATTTCATGTTTCATCAACATTTTAAATATATTATTGTTGTCGATAAAACAAACATTGTATGATGATCATTTGAGATTTCACCCTAAAAAAATCTTGTTGATAAAGATTTGTAAAATAATGCTTGATCGGTTATTCTCTTGGCCTAAATGGAAGGAAAATGTTTTCTTTGTCAAGCAAAGAAAGAAATCTCAAATGTTAATGAAACAATTTCTGCTAATTTTGGCAGGACTGAAGGCACTCACGGCAAGTGTAACTTGCAAGATTCAAATCGTTCCAAGAGGAATGTTTAGTTTCGACCAATGGGGTATTTTCTTAGCAAACATTTTTCATCTACCTTTGGTTTTCCTTGAACGAATCAAAAGAAACTTTTAGTAATACTGGGTGAGGGGAAAAATGTTTAGATGTTTGAAAGCCTGTAGCTTTTAAATTGTTCATTAGATTCTTATAAATTGATAATATCTGTGTAGCTAACACGTCAACTTAGAAACGAAAATTTAGTTTGTCAAAATTGGTTGAATTGTCTCAAAGTTACAAGAAATTTGATAAAAATGTTTTATCTCAAAATCATCCAAAACAGACCACAAATCCTTGATCAAATTTTCCAACAGTTAAGCCCAACAACTATCAAAACCAAACTCTATCAGTTTATCTTCTTGCTAAAACATCTTATGGGTACATAAAGAGGCTGCAATATACTTTTTTAGGACTGTCATGCCATTCTGCTATTTTTCATATATTTTCGTTTAACATTAGGCTGGATTGTTAGCGAATTTGATCAAGGATTTTAGGTCTGTTTGAAGGATTTTGAGATGCAAAATTGAACCGATTTCGGAAAACTACATTTTTTATCTGAGTTGATGTATTAGTTACACAAATATTTGGAATTCATAGGAATCTAATAAACAATGTTCTCTTATGCGTGTTAGACAATATTTTATTAAAAACAAACAAATACAGTATAAATAATTGTACTTTGAACAGAGTTTTGTTTTGTACGACGTTTCGGGCTTAAACCCATTATCCACCCATTACTCTTGTTTCACTTGATAATGGGTTTAAGCCCGAAACGTCGTACAAAAAAACTCTTTTCAAAGTACAATTATTTATACTGTATTTGTTTGTTTTTAATCTAATACACAGTTTGCAAACTAGAGGCTTTCAAAGTTCTAAACATTTTCTGACTCACCGGGTATCTTTCGTGGCTTTTTGCATGCTGATATCTTCAATGTCGTACACTGAACAGAGGAAAGTCAGAAAGTTGAGTTGATACCCTTAACTTTACAAGATTTCAAAGTTCTTAATTTTTACAAAAGCCAAGAATAATTTTACTCACGTTTCTAACTTCATCCAGTTCGTCAACCTTTTGCTTGAGAATTTCCAAATCATGCTCTGACAGAGCTAGTTTCTACAAAGAAAATTATGCATTGATATACTAGCAATAACAAGCACTGAATGTAAGTTTAACGATAAGATTAGAATAATTTACTTTGTGATGAATTAGCGAGCAAAATGATTAGAAATTTTTGCTCAGTTTAGACCTAGATTACCCTAAATCTAAAGCTAAACCTACCGGCTGGATTGAAAGATTTTCTTTAAAATGACCCTTAAAAAACCTAACAAAACGGCTGAAAATAATGACAACTTTTCGTCGGTTTTAGGGCATCCTTTGTAGCCTCGCTTGTTTTGATTGCTTGAGAGAATTCTCACTCAACCACCAAGTACTGTGACTTTGTCCGTAGATGTCTTTTGTAGACACAAGGTCATAGGTGAAGACTACAATCTGGAAACCTAAGTTTGTTATGCCTTGGTGAGAGTTTGGATCCGAGTGGCATCACAACCTTGGTGTTATAAATGCTCGCAGCGCAACTTACAATTCAAACTGATGCACTCCCACTCAAAGTGGATCTGAAATTTGTTTAATGAAGCCCTTGTATGTTTCTAGACTGTAGTCTTCTCTTATGACTTGGTAGGCATGATTTTTTTTCTAGTTTTTATGTATTTATGTATTGTAGTTTGTATCAATGTTAATGGCCTGGGGGTTAGCATAGTTTTTTGCTCTCCTCGGCATCGTTTCAGTAGTATTGTAAAGTAATTTGTATGTAGTGTAGTAATATGTATATTGTAAACTTTTATGATTTGCCATCTTTAATCGCTTTGAAATGGCGTTTTAATCAAAAGCAACTGATGCTATTGTTACAAAATCTGCCCGTGTTGCTAGACCTATTTTCAAAGTCGTTTCGTACACCTACAGTTAAAAGTCTGACTTAAAGGGAATAGACATAGCTACATTGAGTGGTCGCTACTACGAAAACACCCACGCACCCATTGTTTCTTCAGCTACACAATGAAACGGCACGTGCCAACAGTATCAAATACAATAATTGAATTGACGTCAGTTCTCGACTTCGAGAAAGCTTACGACAGACACATGAGTGACAACAAGTTTGCAGTCAGTTGATTTTTGTAAGAAACTTTAAATAGGGCTACATAGGCTATTTAGCTTTTCATACCCTCAAATCCATATATATTATTATTATATTATTAATAGAATATATTTTTTACTTGGCCCGGGCCAGCTTTTAAGTATGTCGATTCCCTTAAAAAATAAGCGTTCATTAAAAAACGATTTACGAAAAAGAAAAAAACAGTTTACAAAATAAGGCAAACAGCTTTTAGTAAACCCAGCATAAGGTATGTTCGCTTCATCTAATTAATTATAAATTACCTTTTCGTTTTCATATCTGTCTATTTGCTGCTGCAATGAGCAATTCGCTAATTCCATTTCTGCAATTCTCTAAGGAATAAAAAGTACTTCAATTAAATCTCCGGGTCCACAGAGACTCTGTATTGCATCAAAAACTCTGCAAATATCTTTAGGTCAACTGATTCGATCCATTTCCAAGGTCAACTGTTACGGTGAGCTTTCATAGCTAAGGTATGAGCGAAAGCTACAGGCGAGTCCAACAGCAGTAATATTATGTAATATCCTGCTAATCGCATGATTCGGCTGATTTAAGAGATTCAGTCCGTTTGAATATCAACGGCCATGTTCTGATGACTAAACATGCGCAAAGTGCTTTGTACAAACTAGGAGTTGCAACACTTAGCCAATATTCCAGTTAATAAAATTTCTGCGAGATGCGAAATATTTCTCGAGATAGCGAGGGCCACGCAAAGAACCAATCAAATCAGTAGCTTTGTCATCATGTGATCGATTTCACTAGAAATTTGTCGCCTTTAAAAGAGCTTTGCAAAACTATAGGAGTGGCAACACTAATATAACACAAAATACTAAAGCGAAAACGAAAACGTGGATTTCTTTGCGATTCGCAAACCATATTATTGGATAAAGGTAAAGAGAATTAGTTAGTAGTCTGCAAAAACTATTCGTTTACTTTGGCAAAACTAGATACCGCGAAGTAATTGTTATAATCTACTAAAATGGTGTCCAACGCACAGATAAGCCGTTCACAAACGCACCTGGTCCACAAGAAAGGAAAGGAGGTAAAACTGTCTTGTTACAATTAATTTTGAGCAAATAATCTGATTGCCTAGGTTGATTTTTTGCAATAACGCCTGTCTGTAAGCCGTTTTTCGGTTCTAGTGAGCTTAATCCAATTTGGCCTGTCCTCCACCCACAACAATAGACCATCTGCTTGAAAAGGATATGAACTGAGGACAGTCGGACAGTCACTGTCGACTGAAAACTTTGGGACAGCACTTTGAGCAGATTTCAAATCAATCTAACGAAATTTTTGGACGAAATTAAATTAGATGTATTCTCCGTTAAAGCTGATGTGAGGTCCCCAAAGCAAGTTAGGGGAGAAAAGATAAAACAAGTACTGTATAAGCAGATATAAGGGCATGCCATCTTAACCAACAATATAAAAAGTGGCATTTTCTGTCCTTCCAAATCGACTCGCATACACGTTTTTTTTTATAAGAATCTAAGAATTTGAGCCAGTACTGAAAGTTTCTTAAATTATCAGATTTTCAGTACTCAGAGTTTCTTACGAGTTTCTTAAAGGTTTCATAACAATCTTCAGGTTTACTACCTGTGACATCATGGACATTTCAAAACAAAGCTTTTGAAGCCTTTCCAATGTTTAGATATTACTCAAGTACCTTCTGAGTAATATGATACAGGAAAGAAGTGAAAATAAAATAAAAATATGCTAAGAATTTCCATTATTAAAATGAATAATTTTCCCAGTACTGGAGTTTCTTAACTTTTTGGCGATCTGAGAGTTGAGTTTCTTATAAGCGGTTTCTTATAAGAAAAAATACGTATACCTATAAGGACAAGCCCTTACAAGATCTTTATTCCTGTCTATGTTAACAAAGGTTTTTTATTCGAGGCAATTAGTGAGAATTTATGATAATCAGCATCAATAATGCATCAACTCGTATTTCTTAGCTTTTCACAAAACGGCTCGCATATAAGGGCACCACGGTCCTTCACTCTCCTTCGCAGAGGCTGTATTACCGGAGGACGGATAGGACGTCCTTACTAGACTGATGATATGTGTCTAAGTATTGCTCCATTGAATTGAATTGTTATTAATTGTTATAGTTATTCCGCTAAAACTTAGTTGAAGCGGAATGGGTATTGTGGGGTATGGTTAGGGGGAATTAAGCGAAAACAAGGACTCATGTAATAAATCTAGGTCCTTACCGGGTGACCCAAAAAAGTCCAACTTTTTGAAAATGATCATAATTTGATTAAATTATTGATAATGAAAATTTCTTTACTTGCATTTGTATGTCAAGGACGAAACTGATTTTAGACATATTACGAATTCTTAAAATGGTTTTGAATCTGAGAGGATTTGTGCTTTTATAAGTTACCTGGTTTTGAAGCATACTCCAAAATCGCAAGAAATGATTATAAAATTGAATTTTTATCCAGCAACATCACTTAAATTGGTTGCTGATGTCCCTGCTAAAGCTATTATATCATGTAGGACTTAAAGTTTCATAGGAAGTCGCAAGAAATAGCATTTTAGCAAAAATACGATAATTTGTAGAATACTATTGCTCAAAATGTGGCTATTAATGCCATTAGTTCGTTAAATCTCTCACAAAAGAATAAAACAACGATCACCTACTAAATTAATTTGATCTTTGATACAAATACACAAATACACAAATAAGAAATTTGTATGATGGTTAAAATAGTCAACTGATGGTGATTTTTTTAAAGTTTCGCGTTTTATGGGGTCACCCGGTATGATCGGGTACAAGGGCACACTCGTATATACCCTATTATGCCTTATATCCACGTCTACTAATTAAAAACTTGTTAATGCTCTAGATTAGACATGCAATTTATTCTATAAGAATGTGTACGGTAACGTGAGGTTTTTTCTTAACTTTCATTTTTGTTGCAAAGCAAGTCGCTGACTGATACACTTTGTTTTCAAACAATTTGAGTCTGTAAATAAACAAGATACTGAGTATTCAAATGTTGATGCTTTCAAATTGCAACACTTTTGCCACATTAAAACGCCACTAAAATGCAAAGAAAGCTGGCTAAAATTCATCTGAATAGGCAAATTTCGGGACCTTTCCCTGAACNGTATAATAATAAACAGTTGTAAAAGATATTAATTCAATTATTATTTTTTATGTAAATGCTATAGATTAGACTTGCAATTTATTTTCTAAGAATGTGTACAGTAACGTGAAGTTTTTTTTAACTTTCATTTTTGTCGCGAAGCAAGTCACTGACTGATACACTTTGTTTGTAAACAACGGGAGTCTGTAAATAAACTAAATACTGAGTTTTCAAATGTTGATGCTTTCAAATTGCAACACTTTTGCCACATTAAAACGCCACTAAAATTCAAAGAAAGCTGGCTAAAATTCATCTGAATAGGCAAATTTCGGGACCTTTCCCTGAAAGCCTTTATAAACAAAAACTTTTGAAAGTGTCAGCAATGTTTGGAACAACTTAACTTTCGAAGCTCCTAAATAAGGCAGCTCTCTGCCTGAACTACATATCAATGTGTCAATGTGTAAGTTAAATTATTGTAGGCGTGAAAATACGTATTTCAAAATTATATTGCATTTTACTGTTTTATAGAGTCACCCAAAAGTGATGACAATCGTTGTTTTTGTGAAATCAAAGTTTTCAGTTGTACAGAATCCAACAGCCAGTTAATTCGTTCAACTGAGATCTTGTTTGTATGTTTTCTTCATCTCTATACTGATCTTTCTTTGGGGCCTAGGCTTGGAGGCTCTTTGCTTTTCATTTGCATCGTCATCACGAAAAGCGACATCAAATGCTGTTCCGAGAACTCTGTATTGTTTCGTCTTGTATGTCACCGTCTCATCAACAGCTTCACTGCTCTCAAACCCTCCCATTCTGCTCGTTGAATTCGACACAGGAACGCTGAAGCGACGGTTACGACGTTTCAGAAGCCTGTTATCGTTAGATTTGCCCACTACAGAATCATCCCTACCTTTTGGACTTTCTCCTAAGGCTGGTAAATTCTCAGGAATTTTCTCGGGCATGGAAAACGAGCGTTGTCTCACTGGAAAAGGCGAGTCTTTTGCTCTTCCAACAAATTCAGTAACTCTTTCTCGTTTATCGTAATTCGGTAACGCAGCAATGGAGCATCGGCGTAACGAGTTTGTCAAAGGAGGCAAAATGTCTCGGTTTTCGGTATAGCTTTTTTCGTCATCAAACGCAAAAGATTTCGCCTTTTCTATTGCGTTTTCGAGTTCTTGTTGCGAATGGCGTTGTACTGTCTGCACATAAGCACGTTTCTCGAGCTTCTTCTCGCTATCAGCCAGATCCCTTTCGAAAAGGTTCCGCGTTCTTTCAACTGAAATCTTTCGCCTGTTTGCCTCGTCGTAACACTTGTCGATATAGTCCAATTGCTTGTTTGCCATATTTTGAACGCATGTATTCTTGCGGGAAACTGCTTTCGGGTCGAGAAAAAGTCGATCTAACATTTTAGGATTTGTGAAGTGATCCATTACGACAAAAAAACTTTCTCCTCCGTGCTCTTTCAGCAATCAAAGAGTTCTATAGCTTGCTGAATTCAAGAAATTTTTGATGTTATATGTTCGAAGAAGAAATAAGCAAGAAATGACCTATTTACAAACAATTGCTAAATTTATATACTAGAAATTCTTGATCAGAGACGGGTGTCGCTTGATAGTTCCTTACACCTACATATGAAGTTTATTAGAACCAGTATACCGTGGCTGTAAACGCTCGTTCACTGCAAGATCCCCCGGCTTCATACACTATATCAATCGTTGCCGGGGGCCAATTCAATAAGACAGTGCCGGAGAGGGGGTCATTCGACGAATTCACTCACTTCAAAAAGCAATAATTTGAACATTTTCAAAAAATCTAAGGAGTATGTAGTTGCTACAATTCTGCTGCGATTGGTGTAGCAGAGCCGCCAAGAAACTTTCTTTGGCCTGGGCACAAAACGGAGCTAGGGCCCGGGAACAATAAGGATAGACTGAAAAATTACGGGATCTGATTTTTGTCCCACTATTTTAAGAAATTTTGTTCCACAGCACTCTCGTAAGACATAAAAAATCCACCTATTAGACTCTCGTAAAACATAAGAAATCCCCCTATTAGCACTCTTCTTCTCCATCATAGCTTTTGGCGTCCCTTTTAAAGTAGGGGACTTGGTCAATCGTCTCCATAGGTAACTCTTTCTGTAGCCCATGGTGTCGGGAAAATGTTTAGCGCGTAGAACAATTCAGCATTAACATACTGTAAATGCATACGAAGCTTAGAATTACCTTTAAGTGTGTTTATTGCCGTGCATCATCGCTGTTTCTCTATTATGTCTAATCAAATCTATTATATTCACTTCAATACTGAGAAATACCGAATCTAGTCGATCCGTTGAATTTCTGACTGCCGTGAAGACCAGGGTCTCCCTTGGCCATCGCCGCTCAATATTCTCAGTAAACTAAAAACTATTGTTACATTTCAAGTGCATAACAGGATGTATCATAAAGAGACAGAAAGAATCACTCTTTCCAAGTGGCCTCGTTTCATTATTTCAAGAAAGGTGGGTCCCGATATGCCCACTTCCAAACATGTTGTGAGAAAATTAATGTAGCTATTGATTGATCACTGTGCGTGATATGTCACACGCAAAAAAATAAAAATTTTGAACTTCACCTACTTTGTACTACACTTTACAACTATCATTTGATTTTAAGTTAAAATAAATCAACGGAGTTAAAAGGAGCTTAGCTGGGGGATCGGTGCAATCTAAATATATCCTATTGTATTTGTTGTATTCGATCGATGAAAACATAGGCATCAACCTCGTCCCCAGGGCCTCTCCCCGTCCCAATACGACAAAAGACCCTGGGGACGAGGTTGCATAGGCATATAAATGATGCGTGTCATTCTTCTGTTTTATGTTTAGACCAGATCGCTATATCTTTGTTCAGTAAGTTTACCTGAACCTTTAATTCCTAATCATCCCTAATCTTTGACATTTAACCTTTAAACATTAAACTTTCAGCCTCCAACCTTCAACCTTCAACTTTCAGCCTTAAACCTGCGATCTTAAATCTTTAACCTTTCACCTTCAACCTTTAACTCTTCACCTTTGACCTTTAAACTTTAACATATAATCTCAGGATTGTAAAACCAGAGAAAATTTAATTCCTGTCAATCATTGACATTTCATAGAAAACCCAGCAGTTATCTGTTGTCGGAGACTTCGGTTGTCCTTTGCTGCAGATAGAGTTCGAAAAACCTAAGTATGTTGGTATATTTCTAAGGGTACAATGAGTAGCGAAGCTATCAAGACCACGAATGAATAGGGTGTGGTGGGACAAATTGGTCGGAGTGAGGGTTGCTTTTTTGCTTTTAAAATTTCTAAAATTCTAAAAGGCAAGTGTCCTTGGTTGGAAACTTGCAGCTTTTTCAACAAACAAAATTTTTCTTCTTCATTGCAGAAATTGAGTTCCTTCAACTAAGGCACAATAACTGTGAAATCTACGAATTTGTCAATGACCCATTTCGCGTCATTCTTTTTCAGGGACTTTTCCAGAAAATCCTTCATAATGTCAAAACAGAGCAGCCGCTTGACATTTACAAAACTTTGCGTAACTTGAATCCAGCCTTTAGGAAAGTCTACTGCCCCCCAAAACCCACTAACTATAGTCTTCGAAATATCATTGACCTTTAATTTGTTCCGAAGGCTAAAACTACAAATTATGGTATAAACTCTGTTAGCTTTTTGGGTCTAAAGATGTGGAATTCTCTTCCAAATGATGAAATAAAGTCATCAAGAAATGCAAATCAATTCAAGATACTATTAAAAGACCGGTATTTTGGACATATCAAAAGATCCAAAGTAGGATTAGCAAAGATTTGCCTCGAAGGAAAGATTTTGGGAAAAAGAACACCAGGAAGACCAAGAAGGCGATGGATAGATGATATCAAACTATGGACAGGAAACAATAACAGAAAGGCAGAGAAGTTCAAAATAGCTTGTACTGGAGGAACTTATGTTATAATATTACCTATTCTGCTAATAGCGGAGAAACGTTTAATATATATTTTGAAAACCAATGCGCCTGCAACGCATGCAGTTGATAAATTCTATACTGCAATCTCTTGAGTTGCTTCATGTTAGTGTTTATTTGTCTTTGCACTGTTGTAAAACTAACACTAAAAAAGGTATTATTATTATGATTATTATTGCTTTAATATCCAGGTTACAGTAACCATCAAAGGAGGATTGTTTTGTTTTTCAATCACCCGGTGGTACCTTTTTAGTTATTAGTTTGTTGTTATCATGTGCAGAAATTTTTCATAGGAAGTACAATATTACAGACCAGAGCAGTCCCCTTGTCAGGGCAAAATGTAAATCAATTTTCAATCGCTTTTCGTTTTTCAAGCAATCTACAAATGTTGTACAATCACAAGACAGTGGAAATCACATGCAATAAAACTATGTTAATCCCTATACCATTTTACGTTCCTACATAGTAAGTTTATTCATCCAAAATTACTTTCGGAACAATAGCTATTTCAAGCGAGCATAGGAATCAAATCTTTAAAAAACATGCACGATTGGTTGAAGCATATTTCATTTGATTTAATGACTTGAAAGGGACTTCAGGTACTTCGCTGTAAGTGTTCATTGGATGATCTTTGATATCTTGATTAATTTCAGGATTGTACTTAGGTAGTTTCATACCTATTATTTAAGTTTCAAAAACCATAATTTCAAACACACTTACACTATAATAATTTTGTTCTCAGAATTTTCGCTGCCCTCCGGCAGCCTCCTCAGTGAGAATTAAGTTCGAGCGTTTCGTTCTTCTCATGTTCGTTAGGTCAATGTTCGACAATGAACAATTTCAGAATTACAGCGTCCTTTGTGTTTGAAACAGTTTTCCGGTTGTGTCATCAAATTGCTAAATCATGAACTAGAAAAGCTACGGATTTCTGCTTACAGCCATATCATAGACCTTCATAAACTATAGTTTTCTTGAATATCGCCCAGTTTTTCCTCTATCAATTTAGGATTTACAACGATTTTAATTTGTTCACAGTTTTTCGTGAATTCTTAAAAAAACACATAATAATTCTGAAAATAATCAAGATATCAAAGATTGCCAATGAAAACTTATAACAAAGTACCTGAAGTTCATTTCAAGCCATTAAATCAAATGAAGTATGCATCAACTAATCGTGCAATGTTTTTTAAAGATCTGATTCCTATGCTTTTCAAGCGGAGCTATTTTGAAAAAAATTTGTTTATTTTAAAAGCTAGTAATTGCGTGGTGCGGAATCAAAATAACAAAATTGTGCATACCTGTTGTGCTTTAAACAATAGCTCTCTTGGATGCTCACTCATCTCAAGGGTGTTGTTATTCTGATACTGAGTACCTTCATCTGTGAAAAGGAAGAGACAATTCTTTAGGCCTGCTTTCTGTATGGTCGTAGAACCGTTATTAACGGTCGAGCGACTCACAAAAAGTAGTATGACAAACAGGGGAGACAATGGCGGCTATCTTACGATACAAAGAATACGTAAGGAACTGCTATATTGTCATACATCTTGATGGAGGTGAGATCTGTTGAGATCACACCATACTCATGACTGGCTTTGCTGTGTAGCAGAAAGTAACCCTTTTCACACTAGCAAAAGAACTAATCGTCTGGACGGACTAGTCCTCTGATGTCTGACAGTTGTAAGTCTGATGTGAATTTAAGACTACGTTCACACGATGCCGGCACATTTTCAAAACGGTGAAAAATGTTACGGATAGGCCTCCCGTTCACACGAAAACGGCACATTTTTTACCGGCAGATTTTGAAAATGGCAGCTTTTGAAAATGGAACTCTAACCGGCACATTTTGAAAACGGCATCGTGTGAACAATTGAAAGCGACGAAAACGGAACATTTTTCGACGCTTTCAAAACGAGGCTGGTCGATTCTTTAGGTGTAGGTACATTTCTTTGGCATTGAATTCTTTGGGAGTTCGCAACAAGTTTGTTACCGTCAAATTTCCTACCGTTTCCAAATTGTGCCGGTATCGTGTGAACGCTAGCTAAAATTTTGCTACCGTCATATTTTTCACCGTTTTCAAAATGTGCCGGCATCGTGTGAACGTAGTCTAAGTCGTAGGTAGCCTCAGGTTCGTCTCTGTATTGCGGAGGCTACGAGAGGAGCATTCTGAGTTTTTTGTGAAGAGGTTACACAGGTATTGTGGAGCCTACCCATTTACGGTTTTGAAGACCATTGTTTCAGATTCATTTTGAATGAGTTCCTGAATGGTCTTCCAACCCAGCCCTTCGATAAGTGGTCTGCTTGGGGCGTCGTAGCTGCTGTTTGTTACAATTCTAGCAGCACGTTATTGAAGTTTCTGCAACTGATTGATTTCAGTTGAATCCGCGCAGCCCCAAACAGAGCAACAATACCGAAAATACACGCAGTGGTACCTAAACTATAGGAAAATGATCCTACAGAAACTTCAAGGTCTTTAAGGCAAGTAAAGTACAAACGTCTTTTTCTTTATCATGGGAGGTTATCAGCTTGGTTGAAAATGAAATTCGGATTGTTTTTAGCAAATATAGACAGACATTTTTCTCATCAAATCAAAGTGGAAAACATGCAGCTTGCGGGGGAACCGAGCCCACCAAGTACACTTCAGACACAGCGTCGCGTCATTCGACCACACAGACAAATAATTTCTACTGCGAATCTCGAGCACAAATTCTCGAACCGCTATCAGCCTCAGCCTTTTGAGGTAGGGTGGTGTCGGGAGAAATTTGACACTTAAGCTTTGGAAATTCACAACGGAAAAACCGAAGCTCTGATTCAGGATTAATTGCAAATTTTCATATCAGTATTTAGTTTTAATTCAACTGTAAGACTCGTAAGAATTTGACTTTAACAGGATTTTAACAGTTAGGGATTTCGTTCATACAGGTCATGTCAGGATTTTTTCTTACACTGGCGGGAGTTTCTTGACAACAACTGTAAACTTTCATCTACCTTGGAACAAGATGATGTCAGCTCGTTTTGTTTTCAGTATATTCTTGTCAGCAACCTATTTCCAATCACGTTCTTGCATAAACGATGGTTTTTGTGGTCCACAAAATTAAAAAAATCTAATCTACTATAGCTGCCTACTGTCAGGTAGTAGCTTGCCTTAAGCCAGATGAAGCAAGCAGAACGAAACAGAATGAATATTCATGCAGTAAAAACTTGAATAATTTTCGGCAAAATAACGTGGATGAAACCTTCCCGATGTGGTGCCCTAAGATTGTGCATTTGTAAAACAAAATCTTAGACATCTAATAAACCTATACATTTAGTGTCAAATAAGGCCCGACGTTCTTCAAACCGAACTGTTCTAAATTCGTGTCCAAAAAACGCAAAGCTCAGAAAATTTTAAGTAAGGGATGACAATATTCAAATGTTCTTCCAACTATTTGCATAATTGGTTCTGACTCTCACCTCGTCGTTTCCCTGCAACAGAGCGCCAAAGAAATTCGCTCGCGTTTCAAACGGCATCTGGAGAGTTAGGCCACAGGTAAATAAACATAGCACAGCTTACTTTTTCTGCTCTCTTCAACCATGGGCGACAAAAACGGAATTCTTCACTAGATTGATAGACTAAGTAATGGCTGAGGAAAATTAGAATTGCAAGCAAGTACCGTTTTGAATAACTTTTGGATGAATTTAGTCTATCTTAAGTTGGAATGTCAAATAACTCCCGCCGTCAAATTTCTCCCGACGCCACCCTAGATTGCAGTACCAAAATTCAAAGCCACATATTTTTATCAAAAGGATGTAAGCTTGAAATTTCATTCATAAAAGTTTAATAATTAATATCAAATACAAAAGTCAGAGTTCAAATTCAAAGAAGAAAAACAAACGTACTCATCCAAGTCATCGAGGCACACGACAGGTAATAAAACATGTCGTTATGAACAATCGCAAAAGAAGTTTTGAAATGCGTATCTTGGATAAAAAAGATTGAACCGAAAATGCAAACATCTAAAACACAGGCCAAATCTTTTTAAACACAAGATGAAGATGATGATATCAAAATTTACACTAAAACTAAAAAAAACTTTCAAAACATTTCGAGAAACAGGGCTCTAAATTTGTTCCGTTAGTTTTTAAAACACAAAGAAATCCATTGACAATTACAGCATTTGACTGCAAGTCGATTCGATACTTGAAACTAGTCGAGAACCATGACAAATAAGGAGTTTTTAACTCAAGAAATTACACTTCTATACAGACCAAATTTTTTGTTGACAAAAATTAAAGTACTCAACTACAAAGAAATGATAAATTACATAAATCCCAAGAGATAATGTTCCTCTAATGAATCAAAATTATATGAACATAAAAGTTCAAACCTTCAAAAATGTCATCTGTTGAGATCAGCTGTTTCTCTTCGCATCTCGCTTTCTCTCCAAGGACCGACGACAACTCGTTTTCCTATGAGGAGACAGAATATCTTATAAGGCCTAAATCTCAACATTAGATCTTGATTCATGAATATTCAATTAAAGAAAAGCAAACCATATGTTCTGTGCGATTAAAAGCCTTGCATGCTAATCCATTGACAATCGCGATGGCTAGCGCATCATTTATGTAATTCATTGAATTGCGTCTGATGTCTGAAACTTTAAGGACATAAAGCCTGGTTTTCGTATGTCGCGATTCATGCTTTCTGGAACAACTCACAGTCAGTCAGTCAGTCAGTCAGTCAGTTATTTGTTTTAAGTGGGCTATCAGGATTTTCTAGCTACTTAAAGCTAATTTAGGCCCACTATGCATGCCGCATCCAGGCATGGGACCCCTAGTTTAACGTCCCTTCCGAAGGACGGCGGAATGAGTTGCGAGGTCAGTCCCCGGGTCAGGCTTCCGAGGACACCCATCCGGAATTTGACTTCACTCGACCGAGCTTAACTTCAGTCACCTGATGAAACTGTATAAGCCGCTCGGCCACAGCTGAACTCACATTAAAGCTGAATTCACACTTGAGGAGATTTTGTAGTGCGATGCGGCTCAGTGTGGCTCAGTGCGGCGCCATGCAATAAAGTTAAATTGATCCTATGTCGCAATGGCAATGCGTCGCCACGCTTCATTTTATCTGGAATGCGTCAAGAACAACGCTTCAAGTGTGAATTCAGCTTAAAGCGAAATGATGCTTTACGGCATGATGCGACCAGTACCTATGTGATCGTAATGCCTCAGCCATGTACACACACTAGAATCATCTTTACAAAGCGTATCCAGTCTTCTAGCATGTTCGGTAGGCTGCGGATCAACAAACGCAATAACGCGCAATTTGGGAAAAGGGAAGAAAAACGCCTTCAGCATGTCAATTCAGCTGAAATCTTAGCCAAATGAGCAAAAACTCTTTGGCAATCATTTGACTTCATGTCAAGTAATGATTTTCCGCTATGTATTATCTTTCCCTCTTTCCCAAGCAATCTTGAACTGGCAAATTGACGTTAACGATAGGGGTGCCGCAAGGTTCAGTTTTTGGTCCATTGCTTTTTAATGCCTTTGCTAATGACTTACTGATGTTCAGTCTTCATAAGGAGATCTGTAACCGCACCGAAATGATAATAGGAAAGAAATCATTTCAAGGCTAATAAGTGCTGTTGGGCAAAAGTTGATGGGCGAGTTGAATTTAAGCAGCATAGGGCTCAAAATCCTGTGTATAAAATTACATTTTTCTTTGAACTAAATGGCTTGAAGGCAACTCAGGGTACTTTCCTTTAAATCAGCCATAGAAATTTTCTTGATGTCTTGATTATTTTCAAAATGGCGGTATTTATTGTATTTGACGCTGTGACGTCATCAAATTTCTAAATCTTAAACCAGAAGAGCGACAGATTTCTGCTTGCCACTATATTGTAGACCTATATAAATTATGGTTTTCTTAAAGATTGTATCATTTTTCCTCTATTAATTCAGGATTTACGATGAATTAGATTTTTCAAAATTTGCCATGAATTCTTTCAACAAAAATATAAACGACGCCATTTTGAAAATAATCAAGATATCAAAAAGTTTCCACGGCAGATTTACAGCAAAACACGCTACGTTCCTTTCAAGCCATTGAATTCAAATAAAAATGTAATAGAATTGTACACCTACCTTTGTGAAGATTTGACAAATTTGAGCCCTATGCGGAATTAAGCATGATTTGATGGGTAATGTTTTTGACATTAAAATATACTATCTGATTACCTATTGAAATAAATCAAGAATGGCATCACGAAACTTAGCTAAATAAGTCTGCGTGTCAAATTCAACCTATCTGTTATAAGAAAACGTATTGAGGAAATCAATGCGTCGTTTCAAAGCGCATATCTTGCAACTGCCAAGTGTTTTTTTCCTTCTGAACCCGGCACATCTTCTTACCCGTTATATAGAAAAATCAATTTCATCTTTGAAATTCACTCTTATTTTAATCTAATATCAGAAATCCAATTTTCGTTTGAAAGGTCATGGCAATTAAGTGCAGTTCACGTTTTGACTTCAGCGTTGCCGTGCGCTCCAAATGCTGACGGGCATCTAGCGAGCATCTTTCTTTGAAAAGCGAAAGACCAACTGAGCCGACATTAATTTTTGGCTACAGCTGGTGCGTTTTCTAGATTAAAATCAATGAGTGTATTTTTGATATTGATAATATTGTTTGAAGGAAGAGCAGAGGCACTTTGGACACTGGATTGTTTGAAGTATGACTTTACTCACCCAAATATCATGAAGATGAAGAACCATGAAGACGTAACCATGGGCTACGTTGTGTGGGGTTGTGGGATTGATGGGAATGGCTATTATGTGGCCCTCACGCTCTTTCTTTTGGGAGGGGGTGGGGGTGTGTGGCAGTTGTTTTTGTTGGTCCTGGGGCCTCATGCTGAGCAGCCTGTGGTGTTATCACTAAAATAATAGGTTTTATTACAGGGGGTGATCTCTCCTTGATTGGTTTATCTACTGAGAGCTCCTCCTTTAAGAAATTCTTTCATGCAAATCTAGAATCTGTTAGTTGTGTACCTTCATATATGTATTTTTTGTCTTTGCCTTCTATCTATTTTGCTGTGTAAATTTATATTATATGTAACCTGTTGTTGTTTTGTTAGAAAGATTTGTATGTTGGAATTTTAAAATGAAATGAACTGAACTGTGCTTCTCCTTCAATCTTTTAGGTCCTCAACTTTCGATTCGAACAAACCGCCAAGAACAACATTCCGCCTCCCAATCTTCCTAATTTTCGTTTGAGTTAGGTTGGAAGGTGAAATGTGTTTGTTGGCGGTTTATTCGATTCGAAGTTGAGCGCCTAAAAGACTGAAGGAGAAGCATATGATATGTGGGTGAGTAAAATAATACTATTAAACAATCCAGTTGCCACAGTTCCCATTGGAAGAGAAAACCAAGGGTGGGTATGTGCTGTGTTTTTGGTGGTCCTATGTATGTTTTGGAAAAACGATTTCACAAACCCATTTTTCAGCGTACCGGTACAAATTGTGCTCTTAAATAGACTGATTTTGAGGACATACATTTTTATAATACTCCGATAAAACCCAATTTTGAGGACAATTATTGACCAACATCCAAGAACACGAACAGTCCAAGCTAGTTGCAAAATGATGTTGTTGAAAAGAGTTCAAAATAAAACTGACTTTAGGGACAGATATATATATAAACCGGTTATGTGGACATACATAGGACCACTGTCCTCACTGCAACATGCACACCCTTGGAAAACATACGAGCAATGAAAGCGAACAAACAGGATTTGAAAACTGATGGTTTTTATTGCACGCTAGATTGCTATTCCACTGCAATTCCTCTGTTTAAGGCAGTCTTATATCTCAAGGCCATTACACACAGTTCAACATTTGTTGGCAACGCAAGTTTGCCGACATTTTTCCCCACAAATGTTGAATCATGGGTATTTGTTTGTATACTGTTGTATATGTTTAACCCTTTGTCAACTGTAGAAAAAAAATTCCAGTGCAACACTAGAACCCTTTCTTGCAGTATATACTTGATTCTGGCATTTTTGGGGAACAAAGAAAGTGCTGTTTTTTAAGAAATCACTTCCCGACTTTCTTGCTCCATAAACCAGCAACCACTTGTCTGATTGGCTAAAACAAGGTCTCAAATTCTAAGTTGAAGCCTATTCTATGCAGCTGTATCCACAACGAGACAATATAGAAGTTACAACACGTCCGCAGTAGCCACACAAATGGGGCAAGTTGACGCAGGGAACCTGGCTGAAATAGGGCACTATCTTTTTTGCAAACCCTGTACAACAATATCGCTCAATCCGGACTCTTTTGTAGAACAGCTAAAACGTCTATTCTTTCAATCTAAGGAAATTCCGTCGATCGGAAGAAAATCTGCTAATCAAATGACGCGGCCCCCTACTGTCTATCTATCTATGGCTATATTTTCCACGCATTTTCAACATCATGTAGCGATTCACAACTGATTCAAGACGCAGGCATTTTACGTAATTTGTGAATAGTCGTTCCACAAGTCTTCAATGTAAGATTCTAAATCTGATCAAGAGATTCCAGACAGATTTTGGCTCGTCATTTAGTCGATAGCTTTATTTTTCACGCATTTCCAAGCCGTTATCTGTGAATCACAGCCAAATCTGCAGACCTGAGTTTACGGTATTTCGCTTAAATCGCATGATATTAATCCAACCTTGCGTTTCATTAATCCGAAATTTATCATCATTTTGGCATAACTGGTATACAGTTAGACATTTACATATTTTATGATAATGGAAGTCTGCCTTCGTTAAATATTTGAGTTAATTTACGAATGGAAGTTAGATTTCTTTATAAGATCCATTCAAAAGCCATTTTCTTCATCGGCGACCTTTACTATTATGCGTTTACCTAACAAAAACATATCGAGATTCGCTAAACCCTAACTTACCCTGACTAACCCTAAATTACCCTAACTAACCCTACCTAACCCTAACTTAAACCCTAACTAACCCTAACTAAACCCCTCTTCCAAAACCTAACCCTAACCCTTACCCAATGAAAAATAATGTGCCGATATTGAAAGCTGGTCCGGTGAAGTGCAGACTAGCCTTTAGCATACCAGTTCCGCAAAAAAACTACAAGTTAACAAAACCGTTCTCATTTCTTGACCTTTCTCAATATCCCTTCCTAAACAGCGACCCATGGCGGGCCTTGTCAGGAGACCAAGGACAAAATGCCTGTACCTCTGAGACGATCACGAACACTCAAATCTTTTCTTGGTGTTCATGTTTTGCGAATTTCTCCATAAAAAATTTCAAATTTTGTCGTGCAGCTCCCCTTTCATCTACCACACTTTTAAACTTTCGAAAAATCTTCCTGCAGCATCCCTCCACTACCAGCAAACTTGCTCTTATCCCTTTGATAACGTCCTCTTCGTTCCCCATGGTTGTGGTGGTCTCAAAAGAGACATCCAACCTCTTGCCTATCTATCGGTTTTTTGTTGCCCTCTACACCTGCAATCGGTACTACCTTGGTCACCGCTCTGAGGACATCAAGAAAATGCTTCAACTCCTCGCAAGCTCATGCAACACCAAAGCTCATTTTAGCCTCCATTCCCACCCCACCAGATAAAGGCATGCTTCGGATTCATACTCATTTTTGCTGGTGACAAACATAACTTCGAAAATTTAATATTTAGTTACCTTTTCACTAAATTTGATCTTCAGAGTGTTGTACTGCAAGGAAAATAAAATATTCAGAGTAAGCTAATTAGAATGAAAAGGTGATTAATTTCAATTGAAAAAGTAGTTTTTTAGACATATTGTTTGATACAAAAGTAAAATCTAAAAGTTTTCAAGCAGTGCTCTTAGTTCACCCTAAAAATTACTCCAACCTGAAGTCGTACCACAATTTTTCTTGTTTTCAGAAAACGTCAAACTACTGCCAAAAAACTGAACAAAAATTTGCAAAAAGTGGCCCAAATCTAGCTAGAATTGCAAAAGTGTTATCCATTTGAGTAGCACTTTCTTACCATAGCAAATTATGTGCAGCATCTCTCTCCCACCAAGAAATTTCAAGTGACTATATTCTGCTTTGAAGGCAGGAGATCTTTGTTCGTGATCCCCGATTCATGCAATGAACTACAACACACAATCGTAAGGTTGGGGAACAGTGGGGACTGTGGGGACTGTGGGCGTGCCCGATTAACAAGATTGTAGAGTCCGGAATAGACTAAATTGGGTGGGTGGAAAGCTTCCGGAATCCTAATAAACAGGGGGTCTGGAATAAACCGGGTGGGTGGAAAATTCGATCTGCAGTTTTGTAATGGGAAGAAACGCACAACTTTTTTACTATAAAAAAAGTTTAAAATCATAGAAACTATAAAAAATGAAAAATACAGTTAAGTCACATTTCAGGAAAGATGATTTCACATGTTTCACATTTCAAGAAGCTCGAAATTAATAAATAGGGGGTCTGGAATAAGGATGTCATGGGTGGATATTTTTCATAAAATTAATAGGCTGAGGGGGGGGGGGCGACACTTATTCTGGACTCGAGAGTACGTTAACAAGACTTATAATTATACAAAGAACCAAGAGAATCATGTTACCTTCCCTTCCAGCTCATTTACTCTCTTCGTCAGGTGCTTTTCGGTTGCTTCTAGAGAACGAACCTCCTAAAAATTCGTAGAAACAGGATAAGAGTATAACGATTTATGTTCAATGATCGACAGTAAAGCCTGTTATTCCAACAAAGCGTCCAGTTAAGACTAACGTTTTTTGGGACAAACGGTCGGAAAAACTTCCAAACAATTGTTTGAACGAAAGTAAAATCTGTCCGAAAGATTTTTCAGGCTAAAGTGTTTCGTTTGCACTGAATATATAAATTTGTCTACTGTTTTGCAGTTAAAAAATAAAGAATAAAACATACATTTTACCAANACTCTCTCGTCAGGTGCTTTTCGGTTGCTTCTAGAGAACGAACCTCCTAAAAATTCGTAGAAACAGGATAAGAGTATAACGATTTATGTTCAATGATCGACAGTAAAGCCTGTTATTCCAACAAAGCGTCCAGTTAAGACTAACGTTTTTTGGGACAAACGGTCGGAAAAACTTCCAAACAATTGTTTGAACGAAAGTAAAATCTGTCCGAAAGATTTTTCAGGCTAAAGTGTTTCGTTTGCACTGAATATATAAATTTGTCTACTGTTTTGCAGTTAAAAAATAAAGAATAAAACATACATTTTACCAAGTTAATCGAATCTGATACAACCGCTTGCATGGGCTCGTCCAATACGAGGTTCTTTGTATTATTGTCTATGGTATTTTCGTCAAGAATTTAAATTTCGATACTTACCTTCTCTTCTTTGTCAACTAACGCTATAGCTTGCAGAAGAGCACTTTTTTCCCTTCTTGATAAAACGGCCTCCTAAAAAGATGTAAAAATTATCTTCAAACAAAGCAGGCTTAAAAAGCTTTTTCATCACGAATGACGATTACAAGCATTTTACGGACATTTTTGTTTGAGAAACTCGAAGATCTTTATTTCTGAAGACTTGCAGTTCGTTCACTCAACTCATCAACCATTCTCAGTTTATTCCTAGACTTATTACGTTGAGTCCCAGTAATCACTACCACCCACCCACCCTCCTACTCGCTCATACTAGTATGAGCGAGTAGGGTGGGTGGTAGGGCGCAACGTAATGAGTCTAGTTTATGCCCTGGTGCCAAAGCTAGCAGCACGCAGAAAGGGTGTCAGGAAGCGTTTCTACCGAATAAAACAAGGAAAAGCAAAGGTTCTCGAAAGTACTACCTGCAAAAGGACCTTTTGGTTAAGTCATAAGTTATTTTATTGTAGGGATCACTTTGGCCCCAGTTTTCCAGAGTGCGATGGTCATGCTTCTACGGGACAACGCAAAATTTATTTTATTGCATGGCCGGTGGAGAAAAACAAATTTAAGCAAAAAATCTGCTCACCCTGTTAAAATTTGTTTCAAAAAAACTATCCGCCCTGTCGCCCTTTCTTCAAAAAATATATCTGCCCCGTACTTCTAAGTGTTAGTTGTTATACTACAGATAGGCTAATGATCATGACAAAATCTATTCTGGTTGATGTCCAAAAAGCATAACGTTTACTTATGTAACAACAACACGTTTTTGCCAACGAGAGATACAATATTGACTTTGAAGATTTCAGACACAAACGACTGATGAACTTTTCTTGGATTCGGAAAAGATGGACGCTTTGGAAATTTGACATCATTTTACACAAACTTTAAGTACTTCTCATGTTGTATGGTATTTACATTTTTTCGGCAACATTAACAATTTTGTTTTCAAATTTCCTTTTTAAGTCATATAAAAGTTACTGCCCCGTACATATTCGGCGCGATAAAAAGTGATAACCCCGTTCTGCAATGGCCAAAAAAAAGTAGCTGCCCTGTCGCGTTTTCCACTGGCCAAGTTATAAAATAAATTTTGCATTGTCTCTAATGAAGCTAAGGGGTGAAGTTTTCCATTTGATTGAATAATACAGACCTTGTTTATTTCGAGTTCTTTAAGAGCAATTCGCACAGAAATTTGATCACATTCCACTTCATCCAATTCCTAAAAAATGATAACATCTAATAATAGTACGTTTAGTTACAAAGCATCTTAATATTTCAAACCGAATAAGATAAAGTAACCTAAATTGTTTGATTGCATGTCAAAGATATCGTGGAAACTTTTCAGCAGGTTTTGAGAATCAAACGAGCTCAAACAAATTTTTGCACGACATTTTCAAGGAAAAGAAATCTAGGAGATCTACGATGAATCAATCCTATCTCATTCATCCTGAATCTAACCAAAGAACGTTTGGCTCAAAAAGCCTACATCTCCGCGCATCTAAGAAAGGAAACGTTCTCGGGAAGACAGGCGATTTGAAGAAGTATTTACTTTACTAAAGAACGATTTGTTTTTTTGCTTACTGTCTCCTAAAAAATCTGGCTATCGAAACATTTGCTATTGATGGCTAAGAGTAGACATTTGCCTAGCTTTAGGCCGTCGCGTCAGCATCAGAGTAAGGAATGGAAATTTTGGCAATCCTGGTCTTTTATAAAATGGGACAGGAGGAGCGAAAACAGAGGCTCGTGCAATTGAAAATTTTCGGAGAAATATTTACCTGCGACAAATTGAGTTTGTCATCATCCGTAAGCTGTGATGATTCCATTTCGGGTGACTTCGCCTGCAAAAAGGAATAAGAGATGCATTAAACTTTTAAAAAAACCATTCAAATAATTAACGAATTAAACAATGATTTCTACATGGCTCAAATTTCTTTGTTTTTGCAATTTTCAGTGCTTCATTTTCGATGTCCTATTTAGAAAACTGTTTTGCTACTTATCATAATCGTTTCCCAATACTTACCCTACTTTTCTCTTCTAGCTCAGCAATTCTAAATTCAAGAAGATCTCTCTGTTCTTCAACATCCATAAGATCCTGCAAAAATATAGATTACACCAAAAGAATTAGAAAGAACTTTTCTGTGACCGTACAACCTTAAAAAATAAACAGATCCTTGAACAAGTCTACGAGTCATCGGCAACAACTTCGATAACATATATCGCATATATCAAATTTATGTCGTTGTTAATGGCCCTTTCAGCTGAATCATATCAGAGCCTGACTGTAAAATGTATTTATTTTGGCGAAGTGCCATGTTCCAAGTGTAAAGATATATTTAGCAAACGATAAGAANTGGACCACAGAATAGACTTGGAGCAAGTCTAGGTCAGTTTGCTGCGAATTCTTCACAATACATAGCCCAAGAGAGTATCAACTATTTAGGAATTCTGCAGCATGAACAGGCAAATCCCAGTGGTAACTACCGCCTTAGTCAAAGTTGGAGCAAGCAGAAGGTTTTGTTAAGGTGGTAACAATAATTAAAACTCAGATAATAAGTCTATTGTTTTACCAAATAACCAGCATTTCAGAGCAGAGGTTTTGTTTACACGTATTTTTTATAAGAAACTCCTTATAAGAAGCTCACCTCTCAGATCGCTAAATATTTAAGAAACTCCAGTACTAGGACAAAATTATGTAAGCAACTATCTATTTTAGTCAAGAAAATCCATGGCATATTTTTGGTTTATTTTCACTTGTTTCCTGTATCCCATTACTCGGAAGGTAGTTGGGTAGCATCTAAACATTGAAAAGGCTTCAAAAGACTTTGTTTTGAAATGTTCACGTGGGCACAGCAAGTAAACATGAAGATTGTCATGAAATTCGTAAGAAACTCGTAAGAAACTCTGAGTACTCAAAATCTGATAATTTTAAGAAACTTTCAGTACTGGCTCAAATTCTTAGTTTCTTATAAAAAAATACGTGTATTGTCTATAATAAATTCAAAATTTCTTACATCAAGATCTTCCACGTTTGGATCAATGATATTCTCTGATGTAGAAGAGAGGCTGTCTTCGTCAATAGAAACACTATTCAAGCTGTCTGGTGAAGTTGACTTGCGGCCATTTGGCTGTAAGTGAATTCGATATTTTGTGTCATAGAAGCAATGCAAATTCAAGGCAGAGGATCAGTAGAATAAAATCTGCTAAGGATCTGAGCACACTTGACTTGCTACAAATCTCTCTCTCTCTCTCTCTTGTCAGCACAAGATGGGGAATAGAAAATGTGAGCAAATTCATCTTTCACGTTGGTCTTGTGCTGACAAGAGAGAGACTTCTACATCTACACACATTTACATCAATACTACACAGGGCCTAGATGGTATTACGTGTGGGGATTTTTACACACAAACAAAAAAACAAAAAAGTTATAATTATCATTAAATAGTTACTGTTTAATGCAGTCTGCCATGCATTGGGCCGGCCAGTTAATTAAAGTTTTTTAAGCATAGCTTGCCCTAACAATCCAGTGTTTCAATAAAAATTACTTTCCAAGGTCAAGGTGCACTGGAGACTTGCAGCAAGTCTTAGTCTAGAGCACAATTGACGAATGATTAAAGAATTGAACTGTTCCATCTGCAAATAGCTTTTAGCACGAGTCATGTCTTTTCATGATTTTGAAGACATTAAAAAAATATTTTAAAACTTATCCGTTATGGATAGTTTACTTGTACGGTATGCTATTAGAAAGGTAAAGTTGTAAAATCGATGCAAACTGATTTGAAAAACAAATAAAAAGTTCGAGATTGAATCACCAATCACTCTCTAGCAATTTTAGTATCACTTGTTCACCACTTTCATTTTGTCACTCTTATAGTCAATGGATCTTTTGCAATAGATACAAAATTTCCGGATGCAGATAGAAGACAAATTCTTTCGGCAAGGAACAGCCTAATGTGTCTGTGGTCCCTTTAGTTCAGCAGTATACCCGCATACCGTGGTGGTGTTTGAGCACCAAAATTGTTGTAATCAAACACTTTTGATACGCGATTTGTAGCAAATTCTAGGTACAAAGAAAGACGATTAAAAGTGAGATAGTATTGATGGTGTACCTTCCTATTTCTCTTGGCTAGCTTCTTCTGCATTCTTTCTCGCAAAACATCGATACGACGATCTTTTTCCTAAAATTCAAAATAACAGATTATTTAAAATTTTGAATAAAAACGTTTGCTGATCTTTGACGCTGATTTCTGATGCTGATCAGAGACAAATCTTTTTTAAATATTAAATTTTAAAACGATATTTTGAAATACAAAATTCCCGGCTTTCTAAGATCAGATGACTGCACACTTCAGTTAGACTGATTACATGAGTCTCAGTTTTCCGCATTGAATTGAATGATATTATGGCTTCAATGAAAACATTAAAAAAATTGAACGAATACAAGGAATCACGTCGTAAGTCTACACTTCAGTATCATGCCTGCAAGTTTCCTTGCTTAAGCATTTAGCGACAATGTCTACTTACCAAAGATTGCTGTCTTAGTTCATAAATGATTTGCAGTTGCTCTTGGACTGCGGTTTGCAATGTTTCAACTTCTTCTTTCTGAAAAATGTAAGGAGAACATCAAATTTTATCTCTTTGGCAACAAACTACTTTCAAAGTTGATCGGAAAAGTTTTAAAATTTTAAGAATTCGATTCCTTGATGAAATTTGAGTTTTAAGACGACTTTGTATAAGAATCTTCCTTTTCTACGGTACCTTCTCGTACCTTCTCTACCTTTCTTTCTCTTAAAACCATCAGAAAATTGAGGAACCTACAAATTTTCAAGACTGCACACAAATACAAAAAAGCCCGAAACACTCGATCAGAAATCTAGAAAAACTCTCCTTTTCAGAATGAGAAGGTCCAAACGTCGGTCTAAACCATATAAAATGAGCATACCTGTATTTCAGCATCATTTTGGACCTTTGATTTTGCTCTCAGTTTCGACAAATCCTTATCTTTCCTTGCGATAAGTTCTTCATATGTCTTTAATCTCTCTCGCTGAATGAGAAATGCATAAATTATTCTACGAGGAAATAAGTTTCAAGTACTGTGAGTACATGGCAAGGAGACGAATCTTCTGTTTGATATCTCAAGTTAGTAAGTAACAATAAATTTCGAATATGATAAATGAGCTCCTCAAATAACATATACAGGAGGCTCTGGTAGGGGTTTTTGGGAGCAAGAGAGCAGGACCCAAAAAGGGCTGGGAGCAACGGAGCACGACTATAAAAACAGGGAACTTGGGAGCATGGCGCACACAAATCTTTGGGGAAGATTAAAAAGCTGGGAAATCAAGTCCAATGTAAAGGGAGCATGCTACTTTTTAAGGGAGGGCAAGGGAGCAACGAACCCTCAATCAGAGCCTCGTACAGCCATCTAGAGGCGAGAACTGGCCAAAAAATGAATTGATAATTTTTGTTTGTGACTTTATAGGTTGCTACAAAGTTTTGTAGATCACGAGTACAAAAAGATAACTTAAAGAATTGCAAAAAGGATGAACAAATACACGAAAGTGTGAATATTTATTGAATAATCGAATGGAAATAATTTTTCTAATGTTTATAGTTTTCTCTGACTCACACAGCATATCTCTAAAAATTGAAAGAGATCGGTGGTAATTGCCTTGGTAGTAAAACTGTCCACAGGATCAGTTTCCACTATATTTGATTTTTAAAGAATAACCCATTTTGAGCCTTAATTGCACAAGAAATCAAACATGACAGGTGCTCAAAAATTAGCAAAACGATGTCGATTTTGTCAATTTTTACTCAACCGATGAGCAATCACATGGTCTTTGTGTGAAGACGGCCTTTAGTAACTTGCCACCCCGCGAGCTAACAGGCAGAACATAGATTTCTAAACAAACGGCAGAATAAAGATTACGCAAACAGAATAAAAAGAGTAAAGAAATCATTACCAATGACAATATTTCATCTTGTTGATTCATTATTCTGTCTTCTTGTCTTCGATTCGTCTGCACAAGTTCCATGTTTTTAGCTCCTAGCCGCTTTGCTTTTTGCTGTAATGGATCTCGATCATTTCTCATGTTTTCAATTTCATTTATCTGAAAAAGATAAGAAATTACTTTGAGAAATTCAGCAAAATCTCGCAAAATTTACAGTTATTTCTTTCATCTTTAATTACCGAAAAATGAGATTAACATCTTTGAGAATTATAAAATGCAAATTTGGTCAGATAATACTGAGATAGCAGCCTCGAAGCTAGTTATCCTCGCCATGAACATTTAGCTGATCCTGTTATGCTTCATTCCTGCTTCTCAACAATTTCTAAAGTACTTAACAACATAGAAATGAATTCTCAAATTGTTTGTCTGGTATCCCCATATGCTTCTGCGGAGGAGACATTTATGTGCTTCTGAAGAGTCCGCAGAAGATAATGATAATGATAATAAATTTATTTAAAGTTGGTCTATTTACAATAGTAATATAATTACTAATTCATACCAACTAT
The DNA here is from genome assembly GCA_004194415.1 of Aurelia aurita. NCBI lineage: Eukaryota > Metazoa > Cnidaria > Scyphozoa > Semaeostomeae > Ulmaridae > Aurelia > Aurelia aurita. The sequence continues at coordinate 701,753 of REGM01000094.1, forward strand.
TTACACAAAAACAGCTTTAACAGAAAATATACAAATTTACAATTCTGGCTATTTACAAATCCGGCAATTACACTTCTCGCCAGGCCAGTGCTTGATCGCTCTTTTGAAAGCTACAATTTTTGGAAGTGCTTTTCGCTGGTCACTAAAGGTGTTCCAAAGGAGGCTTCCAAAGGAGGTTCCAAAGAATAGACATTTTTCCTCCGCAGAAGCATATAAGCACACCTGCGGTGTCTAACTACCCATGCCCAGACCACAAGCATGGATGCTTCTTGAGTCAGCAAGTCAGGCACTGATTGTGCTGTTACGAGATGAATTATGCATAAAGCTTTTGCCGAGGGCTAGACCTCTCTCTAAAAAAAAGAGCAAGATTTTTGAAAACAACAGGATTTTTAAGGATTTTTTTCAGGATTTGTCTTGCAAACAAAAGGAGTTTAATGAATAGCGTTCGAGATTTTACATTCCTTGCAAGCTTTCGCGTCTCTGATTGGCTGCTTCTGTTCAGCATTGCAATAAAAGTTCTACAAGGAGTGTGTACGATGAAATTCTCAATGTTTTCATTTCAAGCCTTTGCCTGTGAAGATACCAGTTCTACTTTTAATAAAACTCTCTCGTATGTCTCGCAACAGAAATTTGGAAATTATATTCGCACCCTGGCTCAGAGTATTTTTTAGTATTTTAGGAAAAATGTTCTTCCTTTATTCTTTAATTTTCCAAAAATACTAAAAACGCTATTGGTTTATTGTTTTCTACTGCCCAAAAATATTAAAAAATACTCTAACCCAGGGTACACTGTTTGTTGAAACTTGTGTTGAATCGCATTTAACGCACCCCTAACGCATTTCTGAGATAACCAAATTCTTTGTCTAATTGTCTGGTCCCATGTCTGGTTCCTTTTATACCAATTCATTATAGGTTCCCTCTTTGCAGCCTGACTTTGCAGCCAGAACGTCAGGCGGACGGGGTTCAAACCCCACCAGCACCTCTTGGGCGTCATGACAAGGGGTCGCAGATTCGATTAGCGCCTAGCTACTTCTGCGATCCCAGCGCTTGGAGCTAAAAACCGCAATTTCACCTCCACCTTCCCTCGGTTTAACCCTATTCTACATGGGGGGCAAAAAATGCCCCCCCAAGCAAACTTCCTCTAATTGCTCTTAAACTACACGTGATAAAAGACTAGGACCTATTTGACTTTTAATAAAATTTAATACTGTATCAAATAAACTATAGGTGATTGTCATCTGCCAGAAGAAACTCTTAGGACCATGTACACAGGTATTGTGGAGCCACACTTCCGCTACTGTTGTTCAGTCTGGGGTTGCTGTGGTGTCACTGAGATCAACCAGCTGCAAAAATTGCAAAACCGAGCTGCCCGTATTGTAACTGGCAGCAGCTTTGATACCCCGGGCCAGCCACTTATCAAAAAGCTTGGTTGGAAGACCATTGATGAACTAATTGCTAGTGAGTCTAATATTATGGTCTTCAAATCTCTGCATGAGCTGGCTCCACAATACATGTGTAATCTTTTCACAAAAACATCCCAGCTGACCTCTAGAAATCTTAGGAATACAGCAACTGACCTAAGGTTACCAAAGAAAAACTCCAAAAATGGACAGAAATCTTTTTCGTTTAGAGGTGCCAAGTCTTGGAATGGCCTCTCAGCTGAGTGTAAGCTGGCATCCTCCTTAAACGGATTTAAACAACGTATATAGGGGTAGCTTGCTGTAAATAATGTGTTTGCCATATGGATTTTCTTTTATTGTAATTATTTATTTTAGATTATAGGGTTTTTATTAATATATTAGAAATTGAATTGTATTAGGTTATTTTAGGTCATAATAGTATATTAATTTTTGTAAATTTTGTAATGGAGGGCCCCTTGAAAATCAGTATTGCTGAAGGGCTACCCTCCTTAAATATTTGAAATCAAATCAAATCAAATATAATTGGTCACGTGACTATGACATGCCCATATTTGGAGAGATGTCTCGAAGAAAATCATTAAAACGTGCATAAAATTTCTCATAGACATCTTATTTCAATGCAATTGGTACCAATCAATTTGCCTTGAAGTCTACTTTCATTTGATATATAATATTTTGTGTTTTGCTGACATCAGCAAAATTTAAGATATATGACGTCATACTTACATATGACGTCATATATATGATAAACATATGAAATAATTAGTACATTATTATTGAAATTGATCAATTAACAATTCAAGATCAATTTCCTTTAGTTTATATGACTAAAACTTGGCTAAAAATGCCAATATGGCATCAGCAAATTTGCTGGGGTGCCAAGTATGACTTTGATTGACAGTTTTTATAACAATAGAATTCAAAAAATATAATTTTTGGCAGTTTTTATCAAGAAAAATCAATATCCATCATATAGATAGCTTCAAAGTTGTTTATTGACAATTTTTCCTTTAAAAATTTAAGTTTTTAGGAGAAGAACCAAAATCAGCAAATTTCATTTGTTTTTGCGTTGCCTAGCAACAGGTCATGTGGCTAATTAGCATATAATGCTATTTTTAGAATCACAATTTCTTGGTAATTATGTGTACCAATTTGCGTTGCCGTAGACATCACGGTTGCTGAGAAAACCTGGGGGGCCTTTTTTGCCGCACCCCCCATGAGAAAGTAGTACTAGATTTACCCATGTAGAATAGGTCCCTTCAGAGTTCGTCCCTTCAACTGTAATTGAGAAGTCCATCTTATTACAAGCTTATTACAGGGCCCTTATTTTGAGGGTTCCACAGTATTTCCTTGATCAAGCGCCTCCTTCGATAGACGGAAACTTTTTGAACAGATCAGAGACCTTTGTTTCTATTCTTCTTCACTCTTGGAAGTCCTAGATGCACTCCAAGCAATAAATACAATACTTTACCACTCGTTTCATAGGAGTACGACGTAAATGAGAGGATTGTGCAAATCCTTTCAAAATTGGTAGAAGATAGCAACTGGTCTTAAGCTGTGGATTTCCATAAGTCTCCTGTAGTTGGTCTCGGATATCTTGCTGAGCGTGACTTTATGGATAGATAATGACAGTCGGGAAAACACTACGTTTGTACGTGCGATTATACTACACGTTCTTATGAGAACCTCGCTTTGTGTTTGTAAGAAACTAACGGGTGAGTCGAAAAAGACTTCCGTGTGTTTGATCAGCGATAAATCAAAATTCTGTGACTCGATTTTGATCATTAAAACTTCATGTGTAGCTAAAATAATAGATTCAACATACATATCCTGATCGATGCTATTGCTAAATTCCTGTAGTTGCAATGAAACATTTTCTTCACAATCTGGGTCTTGCAAAATTGCTCCAAAACCCTCGACCAAATAACCTGCGGCCTTACTCATCAATAAAAAAATCAAAACTATTGAATACTGCTTTGAGAACAGGAATCGTTCCCGAGCGTCTTGATTCACGAAAAATTTCCCTTGATAGCTCCAAAAACGAGATTCGTTCTTTTATCTAACAAATGAATCCTTATTGATGATAAAACAAGCTGTCATTTGATCCAGGGTTTTTGGGAAAGTTACCGTTTCTTTCAGACCCAAATTTTGAAGGGGATATTTTATTGCAAGCACAGGAATTGAGCAAAAGCATCGACCAGGGTATGTATGTTGAATCTATTCTTTTAGCTATACAAATAAAATTTTAATCAACAAAATCAAATCACAGGTTTTTTAGTTCTCATCGATCAAACACTCGGAACTTTTTTTTGATTCACCAGGTAGATAGTTCTACGCTCGGTTCTACGATGGTGAAAATTTGAGAGCCCATACATAAAGAAACTTNACATCCAATGGGTTTGGTACTGATATGATCTCCAGCTTTTTCTTAAAAACTGGCATTGAAATTTTGGCGCCCTCCCTTGTACTGCTGTTCAACTGGTCCCTGTCTGTTGGACGCTTTCCTGACAAATGGAAGACTGCACGAGTTGCGCCTATCTTCAAACAAGGGTCCACTGATAATAAGTCTAATTATAGACCGATTTCAGTACTCCCCGTCGTTTCACGTCTGTTTGAAAAATTAGTCTTTGACCAGTTGTATTCCTATTTCAACGACAACAAACTAATATTTTCGGATCAGTCAGGTTTTCGATCACTCTATTCAACCCTTACGAGTCTGCTCAGGTGCACGAATGATTGGTACCTTAATATCGATAAGGGCTTATATACGGCAGCTGTCTATATTGATCTCAAGAAAGCCTTCGACACAGTTGATCACGAGATTCTATTGAGTAAACTCAAATTCTATGGTGTTAAAGGGAAGGAATTTAAATGGTTTCATTCCTACCTTGCCGACAGGAGGCAATTTTGTAGGGTTAACGGACAAATATCTAGTACCGAGCCTATAGATTGCGGAGTTCCTCAGGGATCCTGTCTTGGGCCCCTCCTCTTTTTGGTCTACATTAATGATTTACCAAAATGCTTGAAGCATTCCCATGTATCTATGTATGCCGATGATACTAGTATCTATTTTGCATCTAATTCTGTTTCTGAGATCAATGACGCTATTAACGCTGATTTAGCTGCTTTGAAATTGTGGCTACAAGGAAACAAGCTATCATTAAATGTTGCAAAAACTGAAGGCATGATTATCGGACGCCCAGGTAAACTGAAAAAACTTACTTCACCTGGCTCAGTTAAACCTCAGTTTAAAATCGGGGAGGACGATATTAAAATGGCTGAGGATACTAAGTACCTAGGAGTTCAAGTAGATCAGCAATTAAAATGGTCTTCGCAATTGGCCTCATTAACAAGTAAGATTTCCAGAGGTATTGGCATATTAAGATACGCTAAAAGGTACGTGCCTGCATCCACTGTTAAACAGATGTACAAAAGCCTCGTGGAACCTTACTTTAGATATTGCTGCCCTGTTTGGGGGAATGTTGGTGAGACCTCTCTTAATAAACTCCAAAAGCTACAAAATCGTGCTGCCAGAATAGTTACCGGCAGTCGATATGACCAGTCAGCCTTGCCACTCTTTCGTGCCCTAGGATGGCCCACGGTTAGGGAATTGATTGATTTTGAGACACTAAAAATGGTTTTCAAATCCCTAAACGGTGATGCGCCGTCCTATATGAGCGACATGTTCAATAGAGTGAACGAAACAACCTCTCGCGTACTGAGGAATTCTAATATAAACCTTAGGACTCCAATGTTAAGGACATCATCTGGTCAGAGATGTTTTTCATTCAGAGGGGCCAGTCTCTGGAATGGGTTAAATGATGAATTAAAAGGAGCACCTACTCTAAAGAAATTCCGGGAAGGGTTGATGAAATCCCACAAAGCATAAGTAAAGATGCTTTATGCAATGAACTCTTTTAATTTTACTTTTATTGATACTATTTTAATTAGATTGTAATACCTTAGTTTAGTTTTAGTATTTTTATTGCATGGCCCCCTGTAAATCAGTTTTTCTCTAACTGAGGGGCTACCATGCCTAAAAAATTGAAAATGAAAAAATGTCCTCATTCAAAAAAGTTACCTTCTTGTGTCGCTCTCAGAAATTATTGCTCGTTCGGACTCTCTTGCTGCTCCAAAAGTAGCAAAGAGGATTGCAATCCTAAAACGCTTCACTTGTCCACTGCTCTTCAGTAATAAGTTGAAGGACCAAAAGTTAATTAAAGTTTTATAAGCATAGCTTGCCCTAACAGTCCATTGTTTCAATAAAAATTACTTTAATCTTATTCTGTTAAAATTCAATTTATATGTTTACCAAAGATCATTAAAATCAAACAGGAGGAGGAATAAATAACTGTGCCTCATCTGCAATAATCCTCAACAGTGAATGCGTTTCGACACGAGATTTTGCCGCAAAAACATCGTACAGCATGGCGTGGCAAACATATTCATATTCATTTAAAAAGATTGCTACATAGTACAAGAGCATCATCTCATTTATTTACGATACAACGATAAAAAGGGAAAAAGAAAAAAGATCATACTAGTGCTAACAACTTAAGGCTGTTCATGTAATACGAAAGCATTTTTAAGGAAAGTGGCAATCTCTTTCATCAGGACAAAGTTTTCATTTGACATCATAAATATAAATTTCTCATCATAAATTTCAAACAATGTTTTCTAGAGACGTAGGAACCGGGCCCAAAGATTTTGCAATAAACGAAAAAGTGCCCTTTTTGTTTCAGGAAGTGCCGTTTTAGCTTAATGAAAAAAGTGCCCTCCAAGTTTAAGATGTTTCCTACGGCAGGGGCGGCGCCAGCACTGAAAAAGTGAGGTGGACAAGGGATACAGCTGATTACCAGAAGGTATACCTAATGCTTTTTACATCGTTGTTGCTTAAGAATAAATTCCGACCTGAGAAAAGTGGGGTGGACATGCCCACCCCAGTCCATCCCCCGGCGCCACCCTTGTCCTACGGCCCTGATGATTTCGATGAGTTCTGGGCGGGGTGCTGGGTAGATTTGCCCCTAACCACAAAGATGTCTGTCACTTTCTTTCAGGGATGCCGTACACCGCTCTGAAAAAGTGAGGTTGATTGACAGGCTAGCGATAGTAAAAAGGCTGAAAAACTGCCTCAAACCTTGTTCTCACTTAGACTGACTACATGAGTCTCAGTTTTCCGCACTGAATTGAATGATGGTTGTGGCTTCAAACTGAGTTGTATGAGAGGAAATAAAACAATCAGATTAAAAACATTGAATGAGTACAAGGAAAACATCGCAAGTCTAGTTCTCGCTAAGAATAAACGCTGATCTGAGGAAATTAAACTCGTCACTCCACTCGTATCTTAAAGGACAATTCCGGGGTTGGTATGATTGATGATAAAATGAAAGAATATACTGTTATGAATGGAGTATCGCATTTTTTTCCAACTTCTTAATCTTATCTCTACGAAATTACATTTTAAAATCTGAGATAAATGCGTAGTGACGTCATTAAGCACAAGTTCAGAGCGTTCTGACGTCACGTTCGACGCGAGAATGAGGCTGCCCTATTGTTTTCTCGCCTCTGAATCGTGATTAGCCTATTTATCGTTTACTTGTGGAAAAAATAGAGACCCATGATGGCGACATTTGGCTTAAATTACTAAGATGTTTATTGAATTGACAGCCGAAACACAAGTCTAAATGTGGAAAAAAGTTTGTCATTCGACTCAGGAGATGGTATTTTTAATTTCACAAACCCCGGAATTGTCCTTTAAGCCCTGGCGATGCCCAAGGGTGGGCATGTGCTGTGTTTTTGGTGGTGCTATGTATGTCTTGGAAAAACGATTCCACCAACCCATTTTTCAGCGTACCAGTACAAATTGCGCTCTTAAAAAGACTGGTTTTGAGGACATACATTTTTATAATATTCCGATAAAACCCAATTTTGAGGACAAATATTGACCAACATCCCAGAAAATGAACAGTCCAAGTTAGTTGCAAAATGATGTTGTTAAAAAGAGTTCAAAATAAACCTGATTTTAGGGACAGACATCAACATAGTATGGGAGAAATAAACCGGTTAAGTGGACATACGTAGGAACAATGTCCTCACTGCAACATGCCCACCCTTGGATGCCCTATCAATCGTATCAATCCTCTGAAAAAGACGACCAGTTTCCAAAGCATGCATGTCATTACGGGCTGTTGACTATTTGTGCCTCGGGGTGGTATCGAAGAGACAAATGACGGATAGCCTATTTGGAAGCCTCTGCAAAGTCAACAGAAAAGTTAAGGAGGAGTAGAGGCAGAAGAGTAGCAAAGGTTAGAAATAATCCAGAAAATTCACGTGGACGTGGATGATAATTCCTCTTCAGTGCCAACCAGAGGCATAAACGATGAACGATCAAATAAAAATAATAACATACCAATTCTTGATTCCTGGCAGCCAGGTTTTGGTTTGACTCGTCAATTCTTCGGATAAGTGATGTCATTTCTAGGACTTTTCGTTGTAACGCACGATCCGGGTCGTTATGAGTCCTTGATGCCTGTAAGGACGAGATGCATAAAGGTGATGGAGGTAACAGATATTTTGATTTGATAAATTATAAGGTGAAACAGAAAAATGCAGAGCACTACTGCATAACTAAAGAGGTTCAGTCCTTGGAAGAACTGTTTTGCTATTGCTCTTTGAATTTTTATCATTTCAATAACGCAATTGGCTAACATCGCTAATATCACAGCAATATCTAAATTAGCAAATTTTCCTGCTGTAGGAGCTACCTGAATCTGAAACAAGCTTTGCCATGAAAAAGAACTGAGTTTGGTTTTTTAACATAAGGGCTGTCCGAAAATATTTCAACACGTTTTACTGTTTCTTCATTGAGCGATAGAATTTTGAAATATCTATTTTCACAATACAAATGACTTAACTTCATGTGGGGAAACGTTTTAGTGACGCTTGGCAGTTAGAAAATATTTCTTCAAAAGTAGGGGGCCAACGATAATTGTCATTTCTTGTGGACAGAAAAACAAGATTTTTACCAGGGAGAATACTTATTCTCCCTAATTTTTACCATCTCAAATGCACGGCTGCAATAGAAGTCATCTTTCAAAGATTAATGAACGCTGCAGAGGAGCATACAATCACACTCACCAGTCTCGACGGATAACAAGTAGCGAAACTAGCCTCGAAATCAATATCACCAAACCCTCTGGTGTTTGATTTAGAGGCTCTTTTATCCCATGAATCTGCCAGCTTCAGCCTCGAGAGTGCTTCGTCTAACGATTCTTTTTCCATCTGCAATCGCAGACAGCTTCCTGACTCCAGACCAAGTTTCCTCTCCAGCTGGTCAATAACTTTTTGCATTTCTTTCATTTCTGCTAACTATGATTTTAAAACAATTCAGTTAAACAAGGGAAGCTCATCAAATAAATTCAAAACAAACTAAGAATGATAAATGAGTTATCTCGTGTTTATAAGCATAAAAGTTCATATTTTCTTTAAACTTCTCGGTGTTTTCTTCGAAAATTTGCGATCATCGCTAACGGCTATAAAGAATTGATGATGTTTTATTAGCGCTGCCTCTCCTGTCGGCAGCTAACGATTGCTTTCGATTAGAAACTTTCTATAACATTTCACGGGCATGGGAGAGCAACAGGAGCGAAGCTAAAGAAAATTATTGGGGGGTGCAGACCCCCAATTTGCCGACAAAAAAGAGCGTTCCTCGCAGGGGGGATCCAGCTTGAAGTTGAACAGGGGTGGCCCGAACTGCAAATCCAGCCCAACCCAACAGAGAGGGCAGCCAAAGTTGAAAGTTTTTGGAAGTCTGGAGTGGAAACTTATTAAATAAAGCCCCAATTGTATGTTTTTCGCCACATTCTGATGGAAACAGTTAAAAAAATGCGTTAGTGCAGGCTCGTATGAGTATTTCAGCGATTAGGTGGGCATCGTCTCGCGCTGAATCTATAAATTCTTGATTTGCCGACAGACGCTATCAATTTAATTTGTAGACAAACTAAAAGTTGGGGGGTGCCACACCCCCCTTTGGCTACGCCCCTGAGCAAGTAGATTGTGTTTTGAAGGCTTTCGACTTGAACTTATTATTGTATGGTCACGTGAAAAGTTTGCATGCAATCTTTGCAACCTCAAAATTGTCATTTACTGAAATACTCAATACAGTACAAACTTTGAATTTTTAGGGCTTTTACACGCCGTTCGATCGATTCCCACAATAGACCTACAGTATAATTCGTTCATCAGTAAATATACTGTCAGCTGGACCACGTTTTTGTCTTGTGAACTTGGCTCAATTTTCGACCAGGCGAAGTGTCTCGAAAAATGGACAGTTAAACTATGCGTAAGTTTGATTTTATGTGACTTACGAGAAGCCCTATAAATGTAAGATAAAGCGTCTTAACAATGTTATCTAGTTGTTGACCTATTTTTTCGTTCGTATATTTCAGCGTGCATCATCTTACAACTGTTTCCTGAAAACAACTGATTTTCGCGAATATCTGGATTACGAAAGTAGAAATACGATGTAGATTTGCGATAGTAAGAATTATTCGCAAAGTAGTAACCAAACTGCCCCAGGAGAAACCAGTCTTTGGAGGACCCACAGAAAGAAGAAAGTTAGAATTTTTCTAAAACCCTAATACGTAGAGCACAAACAGACAGGAATCATAGACTGACGACGTGATTCCTTGTATTCGTTCAATTTTTTTAATCTGATGTTTTCATTTTCTCTCATACAGTTTGAAGCCATAATATCATTCAATTCAATGCGGAAAACTGAGACTCATGTAATCAGTCTACAGGAATCACTACAATCCTTCTGATTTCGCGTCTGCTGTTCAAGGCTCTAAACAACTGTGCAATTTTAGCCACCAAAGGTCAAACGCATAAGTAACTAACGCAGATTTGAACAATCAGGCCACTAGTAGGGTCAACGCATCAAACACTTATTTACCTGCCGACGGCTGTCCTGGGAGGCGTCCCGCTTCAAACCAGCCATCTTCTTGCTGTTTTCCTTGTGCATTTTACGAATTTCTTCAACTTTCTCTTCATCAGATTCTTTCATAGTTTTCAAATCTTCGCGTAATCTCATATTTTCTGACAATAAAGCATAATAATCCTGGTCCATGTTTCGCCTTGCTTTTTCGAAATCCCCTTCGACCTCGTTCCGTGCCTCATCTCGAAACCTTGCAGCTAATGTGTTGATCAAAACCTCCTTTTCGTATTCGAAATCTTTGCGCGTTCTTCGTAACTCTTCGTTTTTCTTTCGCTCCAACTCATCAACCTTTTCGTTAGTGTATGTTCTTGCCTGGTCCTCGAGTTGCTTGATTTCTTTATCCTTTTCAAGTAAAAGCTTGAAAACAAGGTCATTTTGGGACGAAACCGACTCGCTGATCTCCTCTTCCCGGGCAGCTCGAACTCTCGCAACATTTTCGCGTTTTAGTCCAGCAGATTTAAATCGCTCTTGATTTACATCCCGTTGAAGNCTTGCAGCTAATGTGTTGATCAAAACCTCCTTTTCGTATTCGAAATCTTTGCGCGTTCTTCTTAACTCTTCGTTTTTCTTTCGCTCCAACTCATCAACCTTTTCGTTAGTGTATGTTCTTGCCTGGTCCTCGAGTTGCTTGATTTCTTTATCCTTTTCAAGTAAAAGCTTGAAAACAAGGTCATTTTGGAACGAAACCGACTCGCTGATCTCCTCTTCCCGGGCAGCTCGAACTCTCGCAACATTTTCGCGTTTTAGTCCAGCAGATTTAAATCGCTCTTTATTTACATCCCGTTGAAGTTCTTGCATATGTTCTCGCATCTGCAGATCCAAGGCAGACGAATATTGAACATCGCCCAAGCTTTTCGATCTTGCGATTCTCTGAAAAGATCTATCGGCCAAATTCGACTCTGATTTAGATCGGGAGAGGGAACCTTGGCCATAATCGGTCATGTTGTTTTGAAACAAAATTTTGTTGTTTTGTTTTGAAACAAAATTTCATCAATCAAATCCAAACAATTTCAGCAATTGTTGGTTGAAACTTGAAAAATAAATCCTCCGTCGTTGATACTTTTCACTCTTCATTATTAAACTTTTTGCAGCTCACATAAACACGCCAGAAAGAAGAAGCGTATATGGATACAGGCAGGCAGGTTTTCTGCGGCCTACCGAAGCAATATTTCTTTGGATCAGCAATTTTTATTACTCTTCTGTCATCCTGCAATTAAAAACTGAAGCAATATCAAAATGATGCGATCTTCTTTCTTTGCTACTTTCTTTCTTTCCTGCAGGATAAAATCAAAACGGAAGCTGTTGGTTTGTTTACAACCCGTCAGGTCTCCATTTTGCGCGAAACATGCTTTGAATTTTTAGGCGCGATTCTCTAAGTCTCGTTTTCGATAACCTCGTTTCTAACAGTTGCTAGGCAACTTACAATATCAGCCTCGTTTCTAAGAGTTGCTAAGCAACTTCCTCATTAGCCTCCTTTCAGAAACCTCGTTTCCAATCGTTGCCAAGTAACGATGTAAAGTGTCTTATTTTGTGCACAGTGTCAAAACTGCAGGTTGCAGTTCGGAGGAAAGATGTCTCGAGCTCATGCAGAAAGTGTTATCAAGAATATCATCAGAGAAATCGCTCAAGAATGCGAGAATAGGCGTCAAGTTGTCTCAGAAACATTGGTCGCCTTTATGGTATGTATATAACGACACAAATTCGCTTTGTTGTTGTTAGGCCATCGACAAAATAACGACTAATACTACGTTTACGACGAGCAACTTCGAGAAAAGGGGGGGTTAGAAGGAAGAACGAAAAACCTGCGAATCAGTTATTTTGCTTTGCTTGCTTGCGTAGTTAGGACGATCCACTGTATTTCGGAAATTATCCTACTGGATGGGGGCTGTAATTTTTTTGTTTGGCTGTCTTTGCATTATTATTGCATGAATTGAATGCACAAATGAAAATAATAGGTTATTCATATCATGGGAAATAAAGAGATTTGGCTGTGCATTCCTGAGTTTGTTGGTTGCAAAGCAACATAGGGTACTGGTGGGATTTATCAGGCAGCAGGATATATCAGACAGTTTTGGCTTTCAACACGTACCCTGTAACACTCATACATTTAAAAACTTATGTGAAGCTTTCGTGACAGTTGCTCTTTCATTCTGCACCATTACTATTTCGATCGCTTTACGCTTCTTTAAAATATGCTCAACAAAGTAGTTTTGGCTTTGGCCAAAGTCAATTTGCATCCGTCTTCTCTTTGTCACCCAGCATATTTTTAAAGAAGCATAAAGCGATTGAAGTGATAATGGTGCAGAATGGAAGAGAATTGATCATGAAAGATTCACCTAAGTTTGCTTTTGAAATGTATGAGAGGTGTTACTGGGTGTTAAAAGCTAAAAAACTGTCTGATACATCCCACTGCCTGATAAATCCTGCCAGTACCCTACTCAAAAATGCAATTGGCAAACAATGAGGTCATCAGGGCTAATGCAGAAGTGCACCTCTCTTTCTTAATTTCTTCATATAGGTAAACTGCACTAAATGCAGAATCGTACCTCTCCTAACTTACCTCCACAAAACCCTACTGGACACGTTAAGAGGGGGACAATTTTGCAATAGCATCAAACTCTTCCCTCAAATTGTAGGTGAAGGCTGCTGTCTTAAATCCAGATAATGGCTTCAATGTTGACAGAACACTCACTAAGGATGATGTACAAAGACTTATCAAGGTATGTAATCAACATTTCAGATATAAGATACCAAATCAGCGAGTCCGTTGAAGTATGTTGTATCAAGATTATACTGAACAAAATACAGTTATGAGTAAAATTGCAAGAGCAACAGGCTTCTAAACTTTACAGAATAATTGATATGATTATGATTTTGCATAATTTTTTTATCTCAGGTTTAGGTGCCTTTATTCAAACGTAATTTCTTATGGTGTTATTAGGAATGGTTTTTGTTGGTACAAAACTTGACAAAATCCTTGATGACAGTTACATTAAAATCCAAATGTTTCAGAAGGAAAAATTTCCCAGAAACTTCCAGACAAAAAAGTTCTGGACATTTTTGAACAATCATAGACAATCCCCTTTTTTACAACTTAGGGGCTGTCTACAATCGATTTTCATATTTTTAACGCCATTTGGCCGCTAACTTGAGACCCCAGCCCTCCCCCATCCCTTAGCAGCCATGTCCTAAATCTTAGTAGAAAGCAAAGTCTAGAGCACTAAGGCCTAGGCTACCAGGAGCCTGCAAAGTCTCGCTAGGTCATCACCATACGCATTGAAAGTGAGGATGATTTGCTCTGAATAGCGAGAATGACAAGGGTATGACATTTAAATACTTCAGTATTATGATAAACAAAAATCGCTATAATTCTGAAGTAAAAATTTCACGACGGAGATTTTCCTCCTTTTTAGCGGCCCAACACCTTCCCTCCCTTAACGGCCAAATGCCTCTTAAAAATACGAAAATTGAGTGTCTACAGCCCCTTATGGATAAGACCTTTCACTTGGAATGGTGTATTCACATAGTGTTAAACTAATTTTAGCCAAAGATTGGCACTGAATGCTTCAAATTAGAAGTACAATACATATAGTGAGAAAAAATACATCCAAACAAATTTCAGACACTGTTAAAGGCAATTCGGCCAAAGAATTTTGGACAAAATTTTGTCTGAAACTCTTGGATTTTAATATACCATTCTTAAGAAGATTTTACATCCAATGTTGCTCACAATATCAATTGTACAATAGCCAAACGATAGAGAACAAACAGTTATCTTCATTTGTGTTTTGAAATTAGCCAATCAGAAGCAATGTACCATGAGTTTTTATTGTCTTTTACTACCAATCAGTGCCATGTCATCTCTTTAAATTATTCTTGCTGCTGATCAGTTTAGGCTGAGTTCACAAGGTCCCATTTTTAAACCCTCCTAATTGTTTTATTTTCATTTAGATTTGTGTATCAAGGCTTCTCAATGAAGAAGAACCAGCCCTTGACACCATCAAAATGCAGGTGTATTTTGACATGAATTATACAAATAGAAATGACTTTCTTGAAGAACACAGGAGGGTTCTAGAAATGAGGCTCCAGCCAATTGTTAGAGAGATAACTGACAGTAGAGCAAGGACGAGAGATGAACTTGAAGGTGGGTATATCAATCTTTTTCCCTAAAAATAATTCCCCATAAAACGTTTTGATTTCAATTTCCAAGTTAACACAATTTTATCGGTGCTAATTGTTGTACGGTCTTGCTTTAATTTGGAAGAAGTTGTTCCCATTAGAGTTACGAATAAACACGATTTAAAGCACCCGATTTAATGCGAGTTAATGCAGTTTAACGTTTAGTGGCCCCCACCTTTGTGCAAATCAAACTTTATACAATTTTCTCCAAGTTTATTTCCTGGTGATGGGTTTTAATTCCTTCTGATGCATTTGCCTTTAGCTGTGGTGCTGCAGTTGTCAAGTATACCCTTCTAACGACTATGTTTTGAGAATTTAGGAGTTCAACAAAATCTTACTGAACAATTAATAATTTAATGTTTTCTTCGCTTTAGGCTTGTATCGAAAGATTGTATCATATATATTGCTGAGATCTGGTCTTGGATCACCAACTGATATCGCTGCAGTCCGAGAAGCAACAGGTACCCCGAAATGCTTGAAACCTGAAATGACAACCACGATAAAGTGTAGAGGCTGTTTGCAAAATGGTTGATCATTTGTTCATCCGACACTGAATTGTTTTTGTTATTTAAGGCCAAAATATCAACTGGTAGTTTTTCTTGTTGGGCAGTTTGGTCTCACCGGACCAGAGTCCGCTTTTCGGCTATTTTTAATATATATGGGACTTGACTGTTTGCCTATGATTAAGAAATCAATCCGTGTCGGACAGACCACTGATCAAGCATTTCGTAAACAGCCTCTGTATTGGGTGACCCAAACGACTTAACAAGCAAAATCGCACCTAGCTTCCTGAAATCAAAGGATATTGACCACATATTTCGTATCACCATTTTGTTGAAAGGCTTGGCTGTCTTTTGGGATCCTGATTGATCATTTTATGCTACAACAACCCTCCGAAAGACTAGATGAAAGTAAAATTTCAAATCCTACAACTCTTGTTCAGAGTGAAATAATCGTCATTGTTTTGCAGTGCAAGTTTTGGTCAAGGTTGAACATAGTGGGATTTGCAGCTGTCTAAAGAAATTTAGTGTTTGCAAAACACTGAAATATGCTACAAATAATCATTTCCAAAATCGTGTGTTCCCAAACCAAACTGGAATTCAGTTTTGTGTTAAATCTTCCAAAACATGGACTGGGAAACAGTTGAACTTTGAGCGAGAAAAGAAAGAGTCAACATATTTTTGAAACTGGTTTTGGAGAATAGTCATACCTTAAAGTTAGTTGACGGAGATAAATAGCTAACTCGAGAGCTGCATATGCAGGTCTAAAATTAGCCTATTGTGGCCTATTGTATTTGATGATTGCGACACGTGCGTGGATATCATTTAGCTAGAGGAACAATAATATGCGTGGGTGTTCTTTTGTCCTATTTATAGATTACCTCCTCTTAGCTCCGTCAACCATCTTTAAACTGACTGGGCAAAATTTAAAAAGACAGCTTTGCCTTCCAGCTAAATGCTGATACAAAACGGTGGTAACGCTTTGATTTAGGAAGGAAGGCGTGAGTTCGCGAAGTTTTTTGTGGGTCGCCCGGTGCCTTCTGGTGTATCGATCTACGTATCTAGGCCCTTGAATAACAAATTCTGTGGAAATTTTCACGGTTTAATGAACTCTGATGTAACAAACTTTTTGTGGGTCCCTTCGGGGTTTCGTTATACAGAGATTCAACTGATGATAATTTGCTGATTTCTCCTGGAAACACACGTTGGTAGGCTTTTGCTATAATAATAATAATAATAATAATAACAATAATAATAATAATCAATTTACAAAGTATAAGTTAAAACCAAAGTTCTATATACAAATATTACAGTTACATTTTTCGACCTTCCAGTTTTTTATCATGGTTTTAAACGTCTTGCTATTTTGTGCGGATTTTATGCTGTCTGACAAAGTGTTCCAAAGTATACCTCCTCTGAACGATAGTGAACTTTGTCCATATGAAGATGTTATAATTTTTGGCAGCTGGAGGAGGCTCTCTATCCTTAGATTATACTTGGCATCTTTGGTTATGAAAAACTCCGACAAAAAGGATTTATTCTTCAAAGGATTTCCAGCTTAAGGACTATACATGTGTGACGTCCTCACGAAGGGAGAGGGGGCTAGCCATCTATTGTAATCAAATAATAGACCGGTTGTCTTTTCCCTGACAGTAGGAGTAGGTTCTGAAAATCGGCAATTTTGGATGACGTTATAAATGCATTGCCCCTTAACTTTATCCATTCTATCGGGTGTCCCAAAAAAGTATACAGATTTGGTCGACCCTAGCGTTGAGAACTTAGCGTGAATCAAACCGAAAACATTTAAAACATACCTCGATAGTCAACTTGAACATAGATACCTTGTTTGTTGATATTGGTGCTTTGAGAGTTGAAATATTAATCTTCAAAGGACAAATTTGCCTCCACCTCCAAACCAGAGCTTTGGCGTTTTGGCCTAAGCAAATTCTTGAAGCACAGCAAATGAGTCAACAATAGGCTTGAACAAGTTTGAAACAAGAGGAGAAAAATTACAAACTGCACAACAGCTGCGTTTTGCAAAATGCAATTTACGTGACACTTATCATCGAGGGATCTCCAAAGTAAACTTTTTGAATTAAATTGTCCAATACACCCGGATATTAGAAATTCGTTTTGGCCAACGTCACCCGAAACGACTCATTAGTTGGTTCCGCTAATTTGACGTAACTTCAAGTTCCGTACGTCTTGACAACTTTCAACAGAAATTTCTAAAAATGACTTCACTGTTACACAAAACTATTTATTCTCTTTTAGCTGCTCTGCAAAGTGTTTTTCCTCAAAGTGAACTTGGTACTTTCATGTCACTGATAAAGAAAGACAAGGAGAGACAGTTAGTTGAATTGGCACTCATTGCTTCAGGAATACGTCTATTTAATAAAGAATGTGGAAAAGGCGGCGAAGGAATTGATGACCGTAGGTTTTTCGTGTAGTTTTCTTTTACGGATTAGTTTTTCAATTCGTCTACGGCTCTATAATAGCTATTACATGCATTTTTAACAATAGTGTTTGTCAACGAGCCAACTTGCCTAGTAGAGCTGGTTGACCTTGCCGATGTGCTACATTTCAGTCAAATCCCTTAGTAAACTTTCCCCCCTCATTTGAGAGTAAGACCCCCTTAAACCTTATTTTCAACGAAAGTAGTGAAGTTTTAAAGACATCTACTTGGCAGACGGGAAAGTGACGTCGTTCGAAAGTAGAACCCCCTATAGAGGCAAAATTTTTCTTATAAAGCAATATTTACGAGGGAGCCGAACTGAAAAACGTCTTTTGGCATGCAAATTCTGGACACTTTATCAAACAATAGTTTTCGTTTTGCCAGGACTTTAAAATGTTGCTGTTACCCCCTCCCCCTCTCTGCCGCCGTCTTTGCCGGTAAAAAGCATTTGAGGGCTTCATAAAATCTTGAACTTCGATTATTTTCTTTCAGTGCTAACGATTCTTCAAGAAGCAGTGCCATCAACAATCGAAAATGTCCAGACTGACTATGATAACGTTTCATCAGCCATTTATGATTACGCAGGTAAAACTGATTAAATCTTACACAATAATATTGGGAGCATACTGTACTGTCCTTCAGTTCCTGATATTCTTTTTTCTTCCTCTTATTGTCAATTTGTCTTGATCAAACCAAAATATACCTTTGCATACTCATGAGATCAACTTTTGCGGCAGGAAATATAATGTATTCAAATGAAGTCTAGTCTGCACTTTCGCGGACCAGCTTTCAATATCGGCACGTTAGGTGTCATGAGGTAAGGGTTAGGTTTAGGAAAAGGGGTTTTAGTTAGGGTTAGTTAGGGTTTAAGTTATGGTTAGTTAGGGTTTAAGTTAGGGTTGATTAGGGTAAGTTAGGGTTGGTTAGGGTTTAGTTAGGGTAAGGTAGGGTTTAGTTAGGGTTGGTAGGGTATTTGATCAAATTCGTTCCTGAGAGATATGAAATTAATCTGGTCTGCAAAAGTGCAATCGTCCCCAAATGAATTATCAAGCCGTTATAGTTCGTATATTCTACGGCAGTTTGCCTTTTCAATCTGAACTCCTAAAGCTAGGTTCGTATATGCGAGTTTTTACTGAAGATCTTCCGAGTCAGCAGATAATTCTTCTGCATTTGAAAAGTCAAGGTGCAAAAACAGACTTTTTTTAACAGTCTTCATTCTGTAATTGGATAACGGAAATCATTTGCTGGATAATTTGAGCTGACGCTTTTCATGCCAAATTATCAGCTCGACAGTTTTACCGTTTTTAGGCTTGATGTCGAGGTACTAATGTGAAATGCTGATCTTCAGTATATTAATCCATAAAGGTTTTGCACGTTGCTGCCAAATACAATTTGTTTGCTCTGTTTCCTTTTGATGGATCGTGGAAAGCTTTCCTGGGCTCACAGATTGGCTAATTTAGATACATGAGCTGGTTTTATTCTCATTTCTTGTCTTTCGGACGACGATTTGCTTCGAATGACGGAGATGAGAGGACGATATTAACGAATGGTTCTATTCTTCAACGCTATTTTCAAGCCCTCACCCATTCTCTATTTTAAGATCTTTCAGTTTAACTTTGAGACTCCCTTCCCAATTGGCAGCGATACTTGAACATTCCGATGACCTGATAAAGCTCAACCTCGATGTCAGCTGGGATAAAGTGAGGGATACACAAATCAATGGGAGGCAACATGAAGCATTTCTAAGCCTACTATTGGTGAGGGTTTTATATTTCTGTAGCTTTATATGTAGGCGGAATTGTGCTTCTACAAGTGTTTTTTTTTGAAGAAATTCTTACTTTTGAGCCCGCCAAGTTTACTTGAGATGAACAAAGGCTCCAAACCATTAAAAACGCTGGTGTGAGTGGTTGCTACATCATTCTTTGGATTGAATAGCTTGGAAGGAACTTTAGGTAATTTACTATAATTCTAAATACCATGTGTTTCGATATCTTCAATATTTCAGAATAGACCATTCTGCAGTCGAATGCGAAGGCGCTGTTCGCGTTGCATCTCGGGATCGCATGGGGGTTTCGAAGTCGAGATACCGAGATGCAACGTGAACAGCGCCTTCGCATTCGACTGCGGAATGGTCTATTACAGCATCTTTTGTCATTCGTTTAGAAGAAAGAAAACCGCTGTAATTTTGAAAATATTCAAGAAATTAAAAAGCACATGGTAGAATTATAGTGAAGTACTTAAAGTTCCTTTCAAGCCATTCAATCTGAAGAAAGATGTAACAGCCATTTACACCACTTTTAAAGATTTGATGCCTGTGATCTTGAGATGTCAGTGATAAGATATTCAGGGTCTGTTTATATGGAGAAAATCATCCCACCTTCCAGGCTGTGAGCTGAGAGGTGAGATCCCACCCTCCTATATGATTCCCTTGTAATTTTCATCTTGCGTTTATATGCAAAACGAGCCATCCCGGTTAGGTGAGATCCCACTCTACGAGAGGTCGGATCTCACTGAAGTGCGATGAAAATTTTCTAATTAAATGCTAGAAGGTGGGATGAAATCGTCTGTTTTGCGCACGTGGCACCAAACAGTAATTATGATTGTTATTGTCTGAAATTATAAGCTGGGAGGTGGGATGGAGGTCTTTAGATAAGATAATGTAAGTGTGAAAAAAGAGATATTTTGATGGAGCATTGCGATTCAACTTTTTTTCCGGCTGTTATTTTATATTGCTTATTTAGCTAAATAAGGGTTATTAAATTTAAAATTAAAATTGGGTAAACCCAGAAGAGAAGTTTGAAATCATTAATTTGGCTTTACGTGCTTTTTCAGCATGACATAAAGAACTGCAAATCACAAATCGAATCATTGGAATCACAGTATCGTGCTCGAATGGATGTTTTAAAAGAAACAGTTGCTTCAAAGACTGCTGTACCAACATCTCAAGTCTATGTAAGTGTTAATATTTCATGCGCTTATTACTTTAGTCGCAGTTGCCGCTTTATTGCCAAATACAGTGGCGGAGGTTATGGGGTTATGGGGTTAAGTAGGCCTAAATTAGCTGTAATTTAGCTATTCTTCCTTTTTAATGTAGCCTACGTAAAATAAATTAATGATGATGATGATGAAATACTTTTCTGAAAATATGGTAATTTAGATTCATCCAAAAATGACATAAAAACTATATGGCCGGGGTAGGTCTATATGCAGTTTTCAGTCTTGTTTTCTGAGTCACCTACTGCTACGATGCTATTTGATCGCAAAAAACATGATCTCATCTTGCTGAAACCTTCTAAAATTTGCGTTTCTCAATGTATAAAAAGGGCGTTTCCCTAAGATCTTAAGGCCATGGCCCTGATAAATGTTTCTGAATGTTTTGCCCCCGGACCCCATCATCATTTACCTCCCGGTGTTCACGTGAACCCTTTACTCTGAATTACGTTTACAAAACAACGTCATACTGTTCTTTGAAAGGTAACTCACAGTAAAATCTGGTTTTAAAACATTTTCAGACGAACATGTTTTTAAACTCTTGAAAAAGCTGCAACTTTTCCTTGAATTCGTTTCATGACTTGAGAACGAATTGAGTCTTCTATATGAATTGGTATCATGACTCGAGTCCTTGCGTATGCTTTCCATATCTTCAAGTCAACTGTGGATGACTGCAATCTTCCAATGAAAATGATGGGATTGCTCACATTAAAGACTTTCTTTGCATTGATCAGCACTTTTTTTTGTTTTGCAGCCACAATTCATTAATCTCGCCCATATCTGGACTGGTTTTCAAGATGAAATGGTTTTACTGAGCGTCTTGAGTAACATCTTTGCAAGTCTTGAGCAGTTCAGCAAGGTATCTATTTGAATTTTTACAGTTGAGTACTCGGAATGGACGTTAAACTAGGGATCACATGCCTGGATGCAGCAAGCACTGCTCATAGTAGGCCTAAATTAGCTGTAATATAGCTAGATCTTTTCTAGAGCTAGAACTTTTCAGCTTACTTAAAATAAAGTGATGATGATGATGATAATGATAATGATGATGATGATGATGATGATGATGATGATGATACTATTCTTGCCGGCTGCCGGCTTTATAAACCTTTATGAGTTCCAAAAGAGTAGGGTTAATCTTAAGTAAACAAGAACCACTTGAAATTTATTCATTACGAATGGACCGAAAGAAGCTTTTCGGTGAAGAATGTTTTGATTTTCAGATGTTAAATAATGCAGTTTTTCTAATTCTGCAAGTGTTCCAATTTTTCCTGAGAAAGCTTAGAAATGCATCCGAAAACTTCATAATATCAAGCAAATGATTCAAATATCGACAGGGCCCTCTATAACCGCTGTTGGGAAAACTTTGAGACAAACAATTGTCCGAAGCTTCTCTCGATTAATTTTGCTTTTATGTAGAACCAGGTGGGACGGTTTGCTGGGCAACAAAGGCCTGATCTTTAAACCGGAATGTTTACTCAGATATAACCATCGACCTTGGATATACATAATTTGCTTAAAACCGCCATGCACTTCTTACACTAATTTAAATGAAGTCCTTTCATCTACCGGGTGAGTAAAAAACAATCCCCATTTGAAAGGCTGCTGCTCCATGGATATCACGACAACAATATTGGCAAATATGTTATTCAATTGTGGATAGGTTCAAACATATTTTAGTATTGACTTGAGAAATCGGTCTCTCCATTCTGAAATTATGAGGAATAGTCCCGTAAAAGCCCCTTCAAGAAAACTTCAAAAACAGGCGTAAAATCACAGTCAAATTTTCCAAATATTTCTGCTGTAAAGTAATGACTTGAACACGTTTTAGCACATGTTATCCTCTTGGGGGGGGGGGGGG